>MCFH01000022.1:0-600000 GCA_002104945.1 Piromyces finnis
ATTCTTTCATGAATAAAATATTTAATGATAAAAATAAAAATCAATGAATTAGTCATGTATCTTAAAGAAATATATAAATAATGAAAATTAATATTTATTATTATAATATTAATATTTATCTTTTATCAATATATGTAAGTCTTGGAAATTAAATTTTAATGTCAAACAATTCAAATTTATTGAAAAAGATCCAGTTAATGCATATTTTGTGTCAAATTCCGGTAAAATAATAATATTAATTAATATTAATTAGTAATATGAAAATTAACAATTAACTTTTTATTTTTTCTAAATTATTGTATTAATTTGGTATATCCTCAATTTTTTGATATTAATATAAATTGATACAATATAATAACTTTTAACAAAAAAAATAGACGATAATGAATATGTCTTATATTTATATAATTTCAAGGAAAAAAATTGTCAAAAAGTATTGAAATTTTCAAAATTTGATTTCTTTGATGTATCTACTAATGGAAAATATATTGCAATTATTAGTAATGATGAAGCATTATTATTAAGCTCTTTCAATAAAGCATATACAGAAAAAGTGTAAATATCTAAATTACTATATTATTTCTTTTTATTATATTATTATTATTTAATTTAATATAAAATGTTTTTTATATTTAATTATTTTACATTATTTTTTATTATACATACCTCTGCTCTTAAAAATTAAAATATCTTTTTAAATTCAGCATTAAACATAATGAAAAGATTACATCATTTGCCTTCCATCCAAAGAATCATTATATTGTATTAGGAAACAATATTGGTGTTATTACCTCAATGTAAATATTTATTTATAAAGTATTAATATAAAATGGAAATTTGAAAAGTTTTAAATGTATTCTTATGTATATATTTTTAATAATATAGATATTGCCTTGGTGATTACTTCAATAATAATAATTATGTTGAATCTTCGATGCATTGGCATTCTCATGGTGTTAGAACTATGAAATTCACGTCTGATGGTAATATATATAAGTTTAATAAAATATACTTTTATTATAGATATTTAAATCAATGTTTTATAATAAAATTATGTTATTTTAATTATAAAAAAAGGTTATTATTTAATGTCTGGTGGTGAAGAAGCAGTATTAGTTATTTGGCAATTAGAAACTAGAAAAAAGAGTTTCATTCCTAGACTCGGAGCTCCAATTCAATCGATATCTATAAATGGTAGTAATACTTTATTTGCTACATATTTAGAAGATAGTACCATTCATATAATTACTTCATCTGATATGAATATAAAACAAACCTTTAGTGGTATTAAAATGGCTTCATTTAAGGAAAATATATTATCTGCTGAATCACCAATATTATATAAACAAGCTGTAGAATTAGTAGTAGAACCACGCCATAATTTCCTTGTAACAAAATGTGAAAGATCATTACAATTTTACGATATAAAAAATCAAAAAATGTCTAACGAACTCACTGTTGTTTCTAGAAACTATATATCCAGAATTGAAGATGAAAAAATAAGGAAACCTATTATTACCCTAGCCGTTTTTAGTGCTAATGGTAAATGGTTGGCTACTGTTGATACACGTGAAGATAAATATTTCCCAATAGAGACTTCCTTAAAAATTTGGCAATTTGATGAAGATATTCAAGAATATGTCCAAAATACACAAATAGATAATCCACATGGTAAAGGATTCGTTCATTCTATGAAATTTAATAATAGTACAGAAAATACCCCACTTTTAGTTACTACTGGTCAGGATAGAAAATTTAAAATATGGCAATTAAACGAACCAACTAAAAATAATCCATTATACTCCTGGAATTGTCGCTCTGTTTGTGAATATAAAAACAAAAAATTAGGCGAAGTATCCTTCTCTGACGATGGTTCAGTATTAGCTATTGTCGCTGAACAAGAAATCTCTTTATGGAATCCATACAATAATACATTACAATACGTTTTATCATATTCCCCACAACGCGAATCTATTCTTAATATGCATTTTATTCCAAATACTTATTACATTGTAGCAAATAGTAATAATTATTTATATGTTTGGAGTTTATTAACTTGCACTGTATGTTGGTGTTATCGTTTAGCGGTTGATCAGCTCGTCTTAGACCCATATACTAATCAATTTATGGTAGGAGTAAAATCAAAAGACTTTGGTTTCTATCTTTTAATTTTTGATCCAAACTACTTCTTCCCATTATCTTGTTTCAGAGTTAATGATAAATCATACCGTTCTTTAACTTACTTACCAGATAAAGAAGGATCCTTTGTAGTATATATGAGTGATGATTTCTCGTTAAAACTTTTAAATCGTTCAGAGTCAGAAATGATTCAATTTACTAATAAGACTACAGAAGATACTGAAAATGCTACTAATTTAGAAGCCCAACAAGAACTTTTCAACTCTATGTTTGGTAAAATTTCAATAAGTGATGATAATGATACTGTCACTCATAAGGTTATTAAGAAAAAAGCCTTAGATAAATCACCATTTGCCACTACCTTATCTTCTCATATATTAGTGTCATTAACTACACCATTTGATATCTTTATGAATAACTGTATGGATAAAAAAGAAGTTGTCGCAATGTCAGAAAAAAACAAGTAATTTAAGATTTTAGAATAAATAAAAAGTATAATAATTATAAATATTAATTATTATTTTCATAATTTTTGATAAAATATTATTATTTAGGGAATCTAAAGATTCAGAAGCAGAAGATAAAAGAGTTAAAAGGTTTGAATCAATTAAAAAATCTAACAGTGTAAAGGGTGAAAGTAAAAAACAGGATCTTGCATTTATGAAAAATGTGTTTAATGGATTAATAACAAAAGGATTAAAAGCCTAGAAATTATTTATTTAATTAAAAAGTAAAAACTTTTGATAAAATTTTTATTTATTTAATATTAATATTTAATAAGTTAAAATTATAAAGTTTTATTTCATTCTTTTCTAAGTTATTAGATATTTATTTATGTATAAAAAAATTAGTATTAAAAAATACATAATTTTTTTCATACATAACCATTACTACTATTATTATTAAAGTATTATTTCTTTTTTTTTTATATACTTATTTTTTTTACATATTTAATAAAATATTTTAAAAAATAAAGATTATATTTTATTTTTTTTTTTTTACATATATAAAAATATAATTACATTTATATTATAAGCCACAAAGTAATTTAATAATAAATATAAATTAACCTATTGAATTTGTGTAGTAATTGTTATTGGTTAAAAAAAAAAAAAAAAAAAGCATTTTTGAAATTAATAGGTATAAAAGTAAAATTTTTTCTTTCTTTTTTCACGCAAAGATTTATTTTTTGTTTTTTTTAATTGAAAGTTAAAGAGAAATTTTTTTTAAAATTTTAAGTAAGTGAGGACGCTTCTTTTTCAAATTTGGGAAATAAGCTAATTTACTTTTTTGAAAAAAATTTTTTGTAATTTAAATTGCGGAAGAAACATATAAAATTAAATTGATAAATTCATCATGCAGGTAAAATCATAAATATAATAAATTAATTAAAAGAAAATATATGAATAAATATTAAATAAATTATTTAAAAAAATAGATTTTTGTTAAAACTCTTACAGGTAAGACCATTACCTTAGAAGTTGAATCATCTGATACTATTGAAAATGTCAAGGCTAAGATTCAAGATAAGGAAGGTATTCCACCAGATCAACAACGTTTAATCTTCGCTGGTAAGCAATTAGAAGATGGACGTACTCTTTCTGATTACAACATTCAAAAGGAATCCACTCTCCATCTTGTTCTTCGTTTACGTGGTGGTGGTAAGAAGAGAAAGAAGAAGACTTACACTACTCCAAAGAAGATTAAGCACAAGAGAAAGAAGGTTAAGTTAGCCATTCTTAAGTACTATAAGGTTGATGATGATGGTAAAATTACTCGTTTAAGACGTGAATGTCCAAACTGTGGTGCTGGTGTTTTCCTTGCTAACCACCAAGATCGTCAATACTGTGGTAAGTGTGGAGTTACCTACATTTTCAAGGGAAAGAACTAAATTTAGTTTGAAACTAAAGAAAATGTTTAATCACTTTTCTAATTCTCTTAGTTGTAAACACTTCTATCAATTAAGTAGAAATAAAAAATAAAATATCTCAAAAAATATATAAATAATTATAAAATTATTTGGTGTTTTATAAAATATTATTTAAAATATTGTATCAAAAATATATAAATAATTATAAAATTATTTGGTGTTTTATAAAATATTGTTTAAAATATTGTATCAAAAATATGTGAATTTATGAAAAAGTTTGAATTATTAAATGAATATTTTTTAATTTTAAAGTAAATGAATAATGAATTTTATTTTTTTTTAGTTGTTTTTTTTTTTTTAAAAAAATAAAAAAAAAAAAAAGTTATAAAGTGGAATACATAAAGATATTAATATAAAAAAAAAATATTAAAATTGGCTTTTATTTTTTTGTATTAATAAATGAGTTACTATCTTAGTTAAATTTACATATCAATTCCAATAGATATGTAAACCCAACTTTTTATATTAATAAATACCCTACTCCAAAAGTTTCATGGTATTACTTGGACTTGAAATTCTTTTCCAACGAAAATATTTCATCATTTCTTATTCTATTAAACCTATACAAAATAATTTAGGAATCATTATTCTCCCTATAATTATGTTTTTGTTGGTTAGACAACATTCTAAATAAAGTTATGCTCTAGATTCCATTATAAAATAGAATGGTTCAATCACTTAATATTAATAGTATTGGCATTATATTAAATATTAATACTTTTCGTTATAAAAGTTTCAATTATAATGATTTTATATATAAACAAAACACATTTACTAGACTGAATATGATCAATCGATCTTATTTTATATCATTCTCTATTATTTGGTTTTAACTAAAGCCTTAAAACTAGAACATAAATTTTTATTAAAATACTAATAGTATTAGAGTTGAATCTTCTAAATACAACTCTACTATCAGTTTATTTGCCTTTTTTTTTCTTTTTTCTTCTTACTTTTTGTAAAATTAACATCTCTTTATTATTCGCATTTTTTAAAAATTTATATATATATTACAAAATGAGAAAAATCCATTTTTATTATTAAATATTTAGTTGACCACTTCTCTACTATGTCATATTATTCTTAGGCCAAAGAAGTTCACACCCTGTTTTTTAAGTTAGTATATTAAAAGGTGTGAAAATCCTTTTACTAATATACTATTTATTACAGTTTTATATATAGCATTATTTTATTTTTTACTTTATATAGTATTTTTATCTATAATATTATTTACTTTAATTTTATTTTTAATAATTATAAAGCTGTATTTGCCATAACAATCAAGGTTATATCTAAAATTTATTTATTTATTTATTTATTTATTTATTTATTTATTTATTTATTTATTTATTTATTTATTTATTTATTTATTTATTTATTTATTTATTTATTTATTTATTTATTTATTTATTTATTTTTCAATATTTTCTTTTAAGCATTTTTTTAATTACACTTTGTTTATTTTTTCTTAGTTTTTCTTTTTTTCATTAGTGGTGGTGGCAGTGGCTTCTTTACGATAAATAATGAAAGAAAGGGTAAAGGAAAGAGCACAAAGAACAGCACATATAATGAATTGAGATTCTTGATTAAGAGCTGAAATAAAAAGAATAACAATGACAACAATAGCATTCATTGGTACACGGAAAAGATTCATAACAGAAGAACGAACTTCTTCTGGAATAATTTGACTCTTAATACAACCTAAGGTTGGGAAGAAAACACCACAGCAAGTTTCAAATAAAGCAAAAGCCCAGTATAAAATATGTTCATTCTATTATTATCATTTAAATAAAGAATTATTAATATATGTATATGCATATTAATTAATAATTAATACTTAATAATATTTTTTCATTATTATTTATGCTTCTTTTTAATAAAAAATACTTACCATAGTAATAATTGGAAGAAGCATAGAAATAGTACCAAGAAGGAAAATTGGTAAACTTATAGTAATAACATTCCATTCATTTTGCATCAAAATATTAAAGATACGAGAACCTATCATAATACAAATCATGAAACCTGCAAAAATAAGACCGAAAGGTAATTCATCCTTATGACCACCCACTTATATAATGGAGGGAAAAAAAAGTATTTATTAATAAAAAAAAAATCAAAATTTATATTTTTTGTATTCTCAAATATTTTTTTTTTCTGACTTCAGTTCATTTTTTGCTGAAAACTTACATTTATGAGCATCTTCTAATACTGGACAATAAAGGAAAACAAAAATGTACATAGCAGCTTCAAAGAAGGATTGTATCAAACCAACAGATAAAATAGTAAAGTCTATTTAATTTAAATAATAAATATAAACAATATAATATAATTAATGTTATATCTTAAAATGTATATTTTTCTAAATTAATTAAAAAATTATTTTTCTTCTTCTTCTTCTTACTTCTAATTATAACACTAAGACCTTCCATGAGGGCAGAAGATGATTTACTTTTATCGTCTTTCTTTTCCTTTTCATTCTATTATATAAAAAAAGAATAAATTAAATAATAATGTTATAGTTCAATTAATAAATGAAATAAAAATAAATAATTTTTTATATCATTCACTTCTTTTTTTTTTTTTTACCTTTGTTTCAGTATTACCATAATTTTCACCCCAATTAAACTGAATATAAAGAGCACTAATAGCAAAGAAAATAACTGCAACACCGTATGGTGCAGCATAACTGAAATAACTAACAACAACATTGCCAATTAAACCTATAATGAATAATAACAGTTATTAATAATAATTGTGATAAAATAAATTAAGAATTGATATATTATCATAATTTTATATTTTTAAAATATAATCATAATAATTCTTTCTTTTCTTTCATTTTCTTACCTGAAATGATAGCAGTTAAACCATTTAAGAAAGCAGCCCAAGTTAAAGTATTGGAAAGAAGAGAAGCAGCAAAACCCTTTGAATTATGTTCGTTAATTAACCAAGCTTCAAAACACTAAAAATAGGAAAATTAAAAAAATAAAATAAAATAGTCAATAATAATTAAAATTATTATTTTATTTATTTATTTATTTATTTATTTATTTATTTATTTATTTATTTATTTATTTATTTATTTATTTATTTATTTATTTATTTATTTATTTATTTATTTATTTATTTATTTATTTATTTATTTATTTATTTATTTATTTATTTATTTATTTATTTATTTATTTTTATACTTACAGAGAATAATAATGAAGTGCTAATACCACTTAAAACTCTACCAAATAATAAAACAAAAACATTTGGAACATATCTTAAAAGACAAGAAGTACCATAGAGTGCACAGAAAACTAAACACATTTTTTTTCTCCCGCTATTTGAGTAAAATTAAAATATTTATAATATTAAAATATATATTCAGTGTTAATAAATCCTCGTTTAAATATTAATGTACAATAAATAAAAAAATTAATATCATAAAATAAAAAAATATTAATTTATAATATATAACAATAATAATTTTTTATCATTTTTTCGAGTACTGTAATTATATAATCAAATAATTGATTTTTTTTTTTTTTTTTTTTTTTTTTTTTTTTGTTTGTTTGTTTGTTTGTTTGTTTGTTTTCTCGTTCATTTTATTATTATAATAAATAATTAATAATTGTTGGATAATAAACACGAAACTTAAATTATTGATATATTTATATTTCTAACGAATGAAATGTCTCTTTTGTATATAAAAAATATAAATTATATGAAATAAAGCATAGTTCTTATATATATATATTGTTGTATCATTTATTGAAATTAACAATTATCAACAATCATTAATATATATATAATACTTATAAAAAATGTAGATATAAAATAATAATAATTAATTATATATATTTCTTTTTTTATTTTTTTTTTTTTTACAATTTATCAGCAGTTGAACCAATATAGGTACCAAGAAGAAGAGAAGAAAGGAAACCACAAACACTCATCCAACCAATTTGTTCCAAACTTAAACCATAACTTTGATATAATGAATAATTGTATGGTCCTTGAAGCCAATCTCCTGTAACAACTAAAGAATAAACAATAAGATATGACTTATTTAATTTTTGATATTCAGTATTATTTTCATTCTCCTTTTTTTTATCATCTTTTTTCTTATCAATAGTTTCTTCTTTTGGTTTAAAAAGATAAGTAATAGCGAAACAAGCTACTACTAAAATAATAAAGTAGACTAAATAAATGTTCATTTTGTTTGTTCACTCGCTTGCTTTTATTTTTATTTTTTTTTTATTATTACTATTATTATTTTATTTTTTTAATTTACTTATTTATTTTTAAATTTTATTTTTATTTCTTTAGTTATAATAATATATATATATATATATACTTTTAATTTATTTAATTATATTAAATATATTTATATTTTTTAATATATTACGATATTTTTTTATTATTGTTTTTTTATCTTTCTTTTTATTTATTTGTTTATTTATTTTATTGTTGCTATTTACTTTCTTTATTTTTCCTTCTATTACTTTATATTTAATAAAAAAAAAATTATAATAATAAAAAGATTAACTTTTTAAAACTTTGATAAATTAATTTACAAATTAAAAATTTTTTATGCTTTTAATATCTATTTTTATTTAAAATGTAATAAAATATAATTCGCTAAAAATTATTAAACTATAAAATATAAAAAAAAAAAATAGTAATTAAGTTTAAAAACTCTTCTAAAATTTTGTCTATTTTAATTTTTCATTTTTATTTTATTTTATGTTTATTTACTTGCAAATTTGCAACATCTACCCTATAGATAATAGTATGAAGAAAAAAGTTATGAATTATTTATCAAATGATGATTTTTATAATTATTTTATTTTATATTTATAATATGTCTAGTTGTTTATGTTTTGCTTATTTTTTTGAAAAAAAAAAAAAAAAAATGCATATATAATTATTTATAATAATAATAAAAAAAAAGAAAAAAGAAAAAGAAAATATTAATAATAAAGATCATATAATAATAAACTATGGCAATAAATAAAAAAAAGTAAATAAAAAATAAAATAAAATAAAATAAAAATACATTATAATATTAATTTGCAATATATATTATTAATATTGATTGAGGTTTTCTGTTATATTTTATAATATTATGAATATTTTAGATTGACTTTAAATAAAATGATAGAATGATAAATTATTTATAAATTATTGTAGTATTTGAAAACTAATTCTATATTGTTGTTGTTTTTGTTTGTTTGTTTGTTTTGTTTTGTTTTGTTTTGTTTTATAAATGGTAACAATCTTTTTCCTTAAATATAGAATAGTAAATCCTGATTTTTTTTTTCTTTTTCTTCTAGATTAAACAGCACAAAATTCAACCGTCCATTGTCTTCTTAACCACAATTTCAAGTCTATAAAATCAAGAGTTGCTTCAATATCATCTATATTATATTCTTGTTCTTTAATATCTTCTACCTCTATATTACTAAATTTTATATCTGATACGTCTAATTTAAGATTTTCTGTAATTTGATATTTATTCTTAGGAAGCTCTAAATGAAGAGGCACAGATTCCCACCAAAAGTTACGACAAGGTTGAAGAATGGAGAGGGTATTATTCATTGCTTCTTGATTATATTCAGGCTCTGGTTCAACTTGAGTAACCATATTACTAATTTCTGGCATAACAATTTCATTAGTCATTTCATCTGTAGTGGTATAGGATGAATCAGTAATATTAATATCAGTGGTATGTTCTGTTTCAGTGCCATTATAGATAATATTATTGGAAGAAACTTTATGGTGATTAATATCTTGTTCTACACCTTCATTACCATTTTCTTGTTCATCAAAAGTAGCAACAGTTGAAGATGGACTAACAGGTTTATCATTGGATGGTACTATAATTGGAATAATTTCATTATCAGAATTTGCTAATGGAGATGAATTTATTATATCAGTAGTAACAGTGGTATTGGTGGCTGTAATGGTAGTATTATTTAAAATAATAGAATCATGAGGTATATCCGAAACTTCATCTTGAATATAGCTAATAATTTTTAAATTTTCTTCATCCTTACTTGGATTTCTTACAATTTCTCGAATGCTACTATGAAGAATAACACTATTTTCATCTGAACATTTCATATGAATTTCTTCCAGTTTATTTTCAATATTGTCAATATTATCAATATCAAGTTTAGATTCAATATTATCAATACTCTCAAAGCTATCCGTATCTACTCGACTACCATCAACTTCAAGACATGAGTGATAAAGAAACTGAGAATCTTGAATTGGAACTGGAAGGGAATTACGTGAATTACCAAGTGTATTACAAGATTTAAAGATATATGAAGAACCTTCACAAATATCGGTATGAGATTCAAAGAGTTCTGTATTTTCTCCATCATAATTTCCAGTGTCAATATTATTGCTACTTTTACTGTGATGAAGAACACGAGAATGATCATGAGAATCAAAACTATTATCAGCCATATCATTTAATACAATAAAACTTTGGTTATTTCCATAAGGACGTAGTAGTAATGGACGTGGTGGAATTTCATAACTCTCATCATCACCATCATCATCACCATCATCATTATCATCACTTTGATTAACACTTTCCTCCACTTCTTCAGGTATAATTTCAGCTTTTAATTCATGTTTTATATTTTCATTTGTGGCACTTGCTTTAGTTAATCCTTCGACAGAATTATTGGTTTTATCCATTGAATTGTTGGTCGTATCAACAGTAGTTGTGGTAATATAATGTAATGATTCATTAGTATTATTATTGTTATTATATGAATTATCAGTTATTGTTGAAGATGTCTGTGCAGGGATTTGTTGAGGTTGAGGTTGGTAATGTTCTTCCTCTTCCTCCATACCAAATTCATAATTTGGATTAAGGGGATTAATTGGTAAATTAACTAATAACATTGCAATACTATTAATTTTAGTTTTATTAGATTCTCTAGCACGATAACCCCATGTAGAATTTCCTTGAATTTTTGTAAGAATATTTAAAGTGTTTAATATAGCATAGTTTCTTTTTTGTTTAGAACCACCCTTAATGCTAAAACGACTAAGAGAAGAAGATTTATCCTCACGAATTTTAGCTAATTCTTCCAAATAAATATGTGCTTTAGTTACATCTTCCATTTCTGTTATATTATTTAATTTTACTAATACGTTTTTTCTATCAATCAAAAATTGGCTACAAACATTTTTTAATTGATGCATAAATTCTAAATTGCATACATCTTTATTATAGAGTTGAACAATAGAATTGGTTTGTTCAACCTGGTTTTCAGACGATTCTAAAGTAACAGCCGGTATTACAAAAAATTCAATTTCTTCACGAAGAACCAAAATAATTTGTTGTGAAATCGTAATGTAAAATAAATTTTTTATTTGTTGAATATCTGACATATCAATGTTATTTGCTTCTCCTTCTTCGTATTGTTCCACAAATTTTAAGTATTGCATTTTGGTGAACTTTATGCAAAAATATTTATAAAGGAATTCAAAGAGATTAGGATCAAAATTGATATATAATATGAACATTTCATCCATTGGTGATAAATTAGGATTAACAAAGAATTCTTCTTCATTTGTAAAATCATTAACATCAAAGGGGTAATTTTCAATAGAACGTATATTTACTTTAACTAATTTCAAAAAAAATTGTTGAAGACGAGCTAATGATTTATATTGTTGTTTAATATTCACTAAGGGGATACCAGTTGGGAACATGGTAATTAAAATAGATTCTGGAAATAATCGTAATATAGCTAAATCTACCATAAAACGTATACCACCCAATTCTATATATATTATATTGGCAGTAATACAATTATTTATATCCACCAAAGTATTCATATTTATATTATTATTGTTGTTATTGTTATTGTTTGTATTCATTGTTTTCATATCTTCATTTAAATTTACCATGTTGAAAATAAAATGCGAAAATTGTTTAGAATCTAAAAGTTGAAAGGTATTAAAGTTATTATATTAAAATGTAAATAGTTGTTAACTTTGTTATGGTATACAAAAATTCTTGTTTTTGCTTGTATGTTTAAAATTATGTGTTTTATAAATATATTTTTTATTATAATTAATTTATTGATTTACGATTTACAATATCTAATAATGGCTATAAATAATTTATCGTTTCCTTTTTCTATTAATTTTAATAAATATAATTTACAACACTTGTTATTTTTAATGCTATTTATTGTAAAAGACAGAAATTCTAAATGAAGTAAAAATAAATAATTTAAATATTATCCTTTTAATTGGATAGGAAAAAAAAAATCAACAATAAAAGTTTTTTTTTTTTTGATTTGATTAATTTAATAGAATATTTTTATTTTTGTATCTTAAAAAAATGAAAAATAATTTATCTATACTACTATATATATCATTAATATGAACTGTATTTATGTGTTATTTTTTGTATTCAATATAAAAATAAACATAAAAGTCCTTTACTATATTTGTTTTTAGTTTATTTTGATTTATATTATGTTTTTTTTATAAAAAAAAAAAAAAAAAAAAAAAAAAAAAAAAAACATATATATATATATATTTACAATCAATTATTTTAAGCTTATTATTAAGTTTATCACTTATTACTTATGATAATTTGATATTTCTTTGAAATCTATTATAATTATATATTAATAACGAATAGAAAAATAGCTAAACATTTTTTCTCTTTAAAAAAAAAACAAATTGTTAGATATTTATCAAAAAGAAAGAAGCTGTATAATAAATTACTTCTTTCTTTATTGCTTTTAAATATTTTTATCGAATTTTTTATATTTTTTTACTCCTATTACTAAAGTATAATGAAATTAAACTAATAAATAAGTATTTTTACAATATTTAACGTTTAATATATATTTCTTATTTCATTTTATTCTTTTTTTTTTCATCTCCAGTATTATCTGTACTATCAATTTTTTTTCTTTTTTTATTTTTTTTTTTATTTTTTTTAAAAAAAAAAAAAAAAAAAAAAATTAATTATATAAATAAATATTTGGAGGTGTTTTTCTTAAAATATAATTCAAGTTTTGAAATTTACTAATTATTTTATAAATATTTGTATTGGCTTTTATGTGTTTATAATATCGCAATTTTCTACGTACTTAATTTTTTGTTTGTTTATTATCTGATTGTCTATTTTCTCATTCTAAAAAAAAATAATAATAATAAAATATAAAGGGATTTACTATATATAACTTCAATCAACCAGAATATTTTTTTCTCTAATAATAATAATTTTTTATATATTATTTATTATTGTTAAAAATTTAATTATTATTTTTTATTATGTTAATTATTTATCAACTGTATTATTTATTTCATAATTATAATTATCTATCAATCCCACATAATAAAATGATTGATTTTTAGTTTAAAATCTACTTTAAAATAATTATAAAAAAAATATAAAATAAAATAATATATATAAAAAAAAAAAAAAAGAATGTAATTAAATAATAATTAATAAATTTTATATTATAAATTTTTATTTTACATACTTAAATATAAATATTATATATTTATATCTGTAAATTTTAAATTCTACTTTTTTGAACTTTATCAATTATTAGATTTTTCTTTTTTTTTACAAGGATAAAAATAAATATGGATTATAATATTTAACTATGTAATAATCTATGTAATAATGAACTTCTATTTTTTTTTAAACTTTTTCATAAAAATTATTATTTATTTATCTTCTCTTTTCATTATACCTCCTATTTAATTCTCTTATTATTTTTATCCTCTTTGTTATTTTCTGTGCATATTGTTTTTATCATTAAGATTTTGATATTTACATGACATTTATTATTAAATAAAGTTTTAATTTTTTCTTAATTAAAAAATTCCTTTTTTTTTTTTTTTGTAAGACATCATCGTTATAATAAATTAAAAATAATATAATTATAATATAAACTTATATAAAAATAATATAAAAAAAAGATATAATATTATGTTGAAATTAATGGCTATTGTACATTATTATATATTACTATATGATAGTAATGTAATATTAAACATACTGATATAATTTTTATAACTATTCAATATATTGTATTTAATGTTTAATATACAATAATTTAATCAAAATGGCTTATAATTAATTTAATAAAAACTTTTTTTGGTAAATGTCCATAATTAACTTTATTAAATATAAATTAATTTTATTACTTTATTATGTAATATAATATAATACATAATCATTGATTCAATTAAAAAATAAATTTATAAATTTATATAAATTGAAAGTCTTATTAATATAAATATATTAAATCACATTTGAGACTATTTTGGTAATAATTATAATAGATATAATATATTATATCTATTATAATTTTAATAAACTATAATATATTATAGTTTATTAAAATTAATCATTAAATTTTAAAATTTATTACAATATAATGTAATATATTAAATAAAGGATTACAAATATCCTTAAATTGTGTTACACAATCTATTTTTTAAAAAAGGATGTAAATAGCATTTTGTCAAGGCTTTGGTAACAAAAAATAAAATGTATTCATGCTAAAGTAAAAAAAAAAAAAAGGAAGAGAAATGGTAAAAGTCATAGTAATATCTATAAAAATTTTTATTAAAATATAAATAATAATAATATATTATAATAATACTATTAAATATAGCATAACTATCATAATATAATAAATATTTTTTTTTGTTATTTACTTATGGTTTAATTTTATTTAATAATTTAATTTGGTTACCTTTTTTATTTTCACAAAGTATAAAAATAATAAGATGGATTATAATATAATATTAAAAATTAATAAATTATAAAGCAGAGTATAAAACATAATACTAAAATAAAAAAAACACTAAAAATTAGTAACAGTTATTAAAATATAATAGTTTAGATTTTTTAAAAATTTTCATAAAGTATAAACTGTTTAACACAATTATATTTTACTTTCGATCTTATTTTGTTATAGCTTCATTCCTACAGAAGTTTTATTACTAATAATAAATAAATAATATATCTATAAAGAATACTTGTATTATAAAAATTTTCTAGAAAGCCAGTAAAAATAACTAAATACTTTAATATACATTATTAATATTCATATAAAAATTTGAATTGTTACATAGATTAATAGATGATAAAATATTATTAAATTTAGTATCCCAATCAAATTTATTTATTTATTTATTTATTTATTTATTTATTTATTTATATATTTATTTATTTATTTATTTATTTATTTATATATTTATTTATTTATTTATTTATTTATTTATTTATTTATTTATTTATTTACTTATTTACATGTTTTAATCTGTGAATAAATATAAACGTTAATAGTAATAGCTCTATCATTATAGATATATAACTAGATTTATTTTCTAAATAGTTGAGTTTTGTTTTTATTATTTTAAAAGGAATATGAAGGTGTATTAATTTAATTATTTGTTATTTGTTATTATTATTGAAAAAAAAAAAAAAAAAAAAAAATTGGGAAAAAAAATAATATATATATTATTATAATCAATGAAATTAGTAGTTGTAACATTAAGATATATATAATTATTAGTTAGGAAAAAACGATAATAAAATAAGTAATGAGATTATGTAATAATAAAACATAATTTTTTTTTTTTTTTTTGATTTATTTAGTAACATGATTTAATAAAATCATGTTTCAACATATTTTCCATACGTTCGGAAGAACAATGTAGAATTAATTGAACAAATTTAAGAGCAATATCTGGATGTTCCCTACAAAGATTTTCATAGTTTGGATAATCAATAGACCAAATCTTGGAATCTTTTTGAGCTACCAACTTTGTACGATGAGGAATCTTTGAGAAAAACTCTACATCCCCAATAACTGAATCTAAAATAATAATAAAAAAGTATTATATAGGATTAACATAATATAAATAATAATGATGGAATAGTATTTATTAAAATATAAATATATTTAATTTATATTATTTTATGTATCAATGGATAGTTTACGTGAAATAAGGGTTCCTATCACTTTTTCCTTTACTATATGATTAGATGTTTCATATACGGAATAAAGGAGAGCTTGTCCACTTTCTACAATATAAATTTGATTTTCATCAATATTGCTATTTTTTTCCCACAATATCATACTTTTCTTAATTTCAAAGCATTTAAAGTATTTTGTAAGTTCAAAAAAGACATCTATATTTACTTCATTATTTACTTCATTGTTTGCATTTAATAAAGTCTGAATAAGGAGTCTTAAAGGTTGATCAAAGTCATTAATATTTACTTTGGTAACAGATTTATATGATTTATAATTTGTGAAAGAAGGTGAAGGATGAATTGCAATTGAGTTGACTGGTGAAAACGTTACTAAATTTGGATTTAAACTTTCACGATTTAAAACAATTTTCTTTGTTCCATCTTCGGCAGTTAATAATAAATATTCTCTTATTGAAGTATCATATTGAGTTTCCAATAACTCAAAAAAAATATTTAAATAATAATATATAAAATATATAAAATATAAAATATATATATTATTAATCAACACAATATTTAATTTAAATTATAAAATAAAATAACAATGATAAAGTATATTTTATATTATTTACCATATTTTCACACCATTCAATAGCAGAATCATAATTACTAAAATATTTAAAATAATCATTATTTTTTTCTTCATCAATATTACTTAAAAAACCAACTCTATTCAAAGGATCAATACTGGTGGGTTGAAGATTGCATAATAATAAATATATTCTCTTTTTTCTATTAAATTGAAGATAGATTAAATATAAATAAATATGGATTATTAATGATTTAATATATTAATAATAAATGAAATAAATATATATAAAAAAAAAAAAAATAATAATAATTCTAATTATAGTAATTTAATATTATCATCTACTAACTTTAAATTGGATTTAATCTTAATAAAAGCTTCACTTGCACTGTAATCCATTCCTATAAATATATATATATATCATATTTAATGTGTTTATTTAATAAATCATTAAAAAAAAAAAAAGAAAAATAATTAACTTACCACTGACTAATTTAAAATCAAAAATGATATATTTAATGGAATAAGTATCTGTTTTAATTATCATTGTATTGATATAATCATTAATTTGTTGAAAAGTTCCAAAAAAAATAAAACCTTGGAAACGTAAAACCTTAATTTGAACACCAACATTGTTTAAGAAAGTTCTTTGACTTTTTAAGCGATAAACAGTACTAATAATAAAAAAAAAAAAAAAAAGTTTATAAAAAATGATTTTTACAATTTATATATAATTGTTGATTTCATTGATCTTTTTCAATATACATATATATAATACCTTGGTAATTCTGAACCAGTATGAACAGATCTAATAATTTTTCTACGACTTAAAGTGATAATAAAGAAGATACAAGCAACAATTATACCAACTATTAATAAAAATAATAATGATGATAATTAAATCAAAGAAATAAAGATATTAATATTTTTATTTTTGATTCAGAGTTGAAGGAATTAAGTTTTTCAATAACTTTATTGACTCACCAACAATGCCTTCGGTGAAACCCCATACATCCATACAAATAACAATTAAGACAATAGTAGCATATTCAATAGTACTGACAGTAGCAAAAGTATCTAATAAAGCTTCTTTCATTAAATCAAAACCTAAATGGAAAATAAGACCTCCAACAATAATAGTAGGAACAAATTTGATAAAAGAAGTACCAATTACTAATAAAGCAAAGGTTGCAACAGCCAACATAAAACCAGCAATATTACTATCACCACCTGAACGAATAAATAATACTGAATTGGAATATACTAAATAATTTTGAAGAGAACCCACAAAACCAGACTATAGAATAAATAAATAAAAATATTGAAATTTTAATAAAAAAAAAAAATAGTATAAACATTTATCATATATCAGTATCTATTTATATATCTTATGTTTTTGTAATATTTTTTTTATCAACTTACTAATAAATTTGTATAACCATGAATACAAAGTTCTTTATTAATATCAACATCAGTATTAACAGAAACTGATAGGGCAGGAACATTAATAGGAACATGCAATATACCAAAGAAAACCAAAGCACAAATAGTTCCTAAGGTAGAAGGAATGACAGACCATTGAGTTTTTCTGAAATCAAAGTAGGTCCAGAAAGTATAAAATGGAACATTTTCTTGATTATCATTATCAGAAACAAGATTAAAAAGCCAACCCTGTTCTCTTAAGTTGTTTAAATCAAAACCTCCAAGGAATACTACAATGTAAAAAATAATTGGAAGAGCTAAAAAAAATGTAGGAGTTAAGAGAGGATGACTAACTTTGGTGTGTACAATACTAAGGGAAAGAGCTAATATCATAGATAATAACCAAATAGGTAATGTTGAAGTAGTGAAAATGTTTCTTACATAATCAAATGTTAATTCAAATGAGTAGCCAGTAATTATTTCAATACCTGTTTGAAGTAGAAAGAGGCCAATACCACCAATACAACCAATTAAAATATGTCTTGGGAAAAATGACATAATATTACCCTTTCAAAGAAAAATAATAATAATAATAATAAAATAAAATTATTAATAAAAAAATAGCTTATACTTTTGTTATTATATTTATTTCATAATTCTTTACTGATATATTACCATTTTAAATTTTCCCAAAAGATAAAAGACAACACCAGTCAAAACAGTACTTAAAGAATATGCAACCATAACAGTGGCAATAATTTCTTTTGGATGTTCAACACCTACTTCATTAATAATAATTTGACATATAATATGAAGAAATGGCATTACTTCAATCATCTTTTATTAGTAATAAATAAAAATAAAAGTAAAATATTTTATATAAATAAAAGTTAGTTTTTACATTATAATTAATATGGTTTAATGCATATTTATTTCTTATTTACTTACCATGCTACCATTACCACCTTTAAAATTACTTAATCCACTACAATAAACTAATTGGGATATGATAGTACTATGAAAAATAATAATGCATAATGTGTAATATATAAATATATATATATATTTTTTCAAAATATATATATAATAGAAAATAGAAGAAAAATAAAAAAAACTCAATATTCTCATAATGATTGATATAATAGTAAAAACTATAATTATAGTTTTTAATTACTGTTATATTATAATTATGATTATGATTATTTTTAATACCTAACTAAAAACATGGATATACCAGATTGAACATAAGTTTTTGGCATAGATTCATGCTTTGGAAAAATAATAATACCATAGGAAAGGGAATCCAATAAATTTAATAAGACACCTAATAATACAGCTGGTAAAAACTTAATGAATTGAATACTCCAATCTTTCATATAAGTACAGAAATCTATATGTCCATGAACATTAGTATGTGAGGTTGTCAATGGAGTAGTTTCATTTGCAGTGCTAATATTTGATACTATTGTAGGTGCAATCGGTGAAAAGTTATCTTTTTCATTTTGATAATAATTAAATTCAGTATCAAGTCTATAATCGTTAATATTTGGACCAGTTTGATTATTATTTTTTAAATTATTATTATTATTATTATTATTATTATTATTATTATTATTATTATTATCAAATTTATTAGCTTCACAATTAGAATTTAACTTGATACTCGATTTTGAAAATGTACCATAAGAAGAATATTGTTGAACTGTAATTGGACTTTCATATTCATCTACTTCAAATATACTATTATCAAGTTTATATTTAATTGTAGAAGATCGTTGGTTATCATTCGAGTTATTATTAGAAATAGAATTTTTTCGTTTAACTATATCAAAGTTATAAAATATTCCATTAGGTTTTGAAGCCGAAGAAATATGATTTAAATTATTACTCTTTTTATTATTCATAGTATTATTTATATTATTGATTTCAATTATTTTTTCATCTCCTGGTTTTGCCTGATTATGGCTATATATAATTTTTATTTCATCCAAATTTTCGTCTCTTTCTTTTAACGAAGCAAAATAATTTAAATCTGGATTAAATTCCCGATCTATCCATGATAACGTTTCATAACGAACTATTATTATAAATTTTAATAGTATAATATACATATATAACAAATAATAAAGAATATGAATATTATTAACATTAAATATAAAGTCTAAAAAGTAATAATAATAATTTTTTT
Source organism: Piromyces finnis (assembly GCA_002104945.1). Classification (NCBI taxonomy): domain Eukaryota; kingdom Fungi; phylum Neocallimastigomycota; class Neocallimastigomycetes; order Neocallimastigales; family Neocallimastigaceae; genus Piromyces; species Piromyces finnis. The sequence continues at coordinate 20,252 of MCFH01000022.1, forward strand.
GTATCCTTATTCACCATTCTCAGGAGCAATTGAATTTTTATTCATTATTTTAATCGATTTATTTTCAATATTTTCACGTTTATACTCTACAATTAAAAAATATAATAAATAAATAAATAAAATATGTTACACATGGAATATCAATGAATTATATATTTTATAAAATATATTTTTATTTTAATTATTTACCTTTTAAATTAAATGATAAATGCTTCGATTTTTTCGAATTATTACCATTTTCTTGTTCATTTGGTAATGGTTTCATTTTTTTTTTTTGATTTGTAATTTTTTTTTCTTTGAAGTAATAGTTTTAGTATTATTATTATAATTGTTGTTGTTGTTGTTGTTGTTTTATTGCTTTAAGTATATTTTGCAAATATAGAAAAAATATTTATATATATATAAATTATTATCCTAGTTAATATATATCTTTATCTAATTATTTCTTTTGCTAAGAATAAAAGAATAAACAATTTATTAAAAAAAAAAATCTTAATAAATATATTAACTTTATAATTTTTTATATATAAATTAGAAATTTCAATGATATTATTTTCTATTAAATTTTTTTTTTTTTTTTTAATAATAATATTATTGATGTATTCCTATATATTATTTTTCCTTTATCTTTTTTCTTATTACTTTTTTATTTCTTTTAATTTTTATTTTTTATTTTTTAATTTTGGTTTTTTTTTTTAAATATATATATATATATATAAGAATATATAGATTATCTGAGTAATTTTAATATAGTTATTTTTTCTCAATTTCTTTTATATATTGTCATAATTATTTTCGTAAAAATATCAATAAATAAAAATTAAAAGCTTTTTTATATATTGTTCTTTTTTTGTTTTTGTTTTGTTTTGTTTTTGCTTTGCTTTGTTTTGTTTTTTATTTCTGTTGTTTACTTTTTTCTTTTTTTTTACAATTATCGAAAATTTATTGAAAATTCTTTAAAAAAAAAAGTAAAATTTTTGTTAAGTTTAAACACCTTTTGACATTTATCATCTTTAAAAAATTAATTAAAAAAAGTTATATTCATAATAAATTGAATTCATATATTCAAATAATATTATAATATATATACCAATTTAATAAAATAATTTTTCTTTTTTTTATTATTTATGAAGAAGTTTATAAATAATAAAATTAATTTATCTATTTATTTGGTTTATTTTTTTTTCTGTTTTATGTTTATTACATAATATTATAATATATTGATGTGTCTATAAAGTATTAATTTTTTATTTAATAGAAAATTATTAATAATTATCATAATATACTTACAATTTATTTTGCAATAGTATTACAATTTAATAAGTTTGTCAATTGACAATATATTGTTATTATCTTTATCATTATTATTATGGCTGATAATAAATATGACATGAATAAAAAACACCTCTTCAAAATCTAATGTTTATTATAGTAATCTTATTTAGTATGAATAAAAGGAAAAAAAAATAACAGTATAGTTCTTCAATTATTTCTAATTGTTTGAATCATAATTGAAATGCTCATTATATTATAGAATTTAATAATTTCTGATAAATTTTATTTAAAATATTTTATTTCATGAATACAATGTTAATTATATAATAATCTTGAAATATAATTATAAAAAATTAATTATCAAATGCGCTAAGTCAAAAAAAAGGTTAAATAATAATTTTTAGCATTTGATGTAACAATAATATAAAAGAAAATGTGGATATTTTTTATTTAATAAAAAAAATTGTTCTATAAAAAATATTAAAAAAAAAAAAAAAAAAAAAAAAAAAAAAAAAAGAGGAAAAAATATTTATATATATATATTTTTTTTATAAATAAAATATATTAAAAAATAAAACTTTCTATCATTTGATATTATAAAATTTTAATAAATAAAAAAAATACAATTTATACATCGTTTTATATGTAAAAAAAAGTTAAAGGATAATTTAATATAAATCATTCATTCAGATGATTATTTATTTTAATTAAGAATTAATATTTTTAAAACTAATAGAAATATATTTTTTATTATATTTTATTATACATAATAATTATTATAAAATAAAAATATTTATGATTAATTATATAATAATTATTATTTATTATGTTTTGATGTAATAAAATATAAATATTAAATAATAAGAAAAAATAAATATTTTTTATAACAAAGCAATTTAATTAAATTAACATTATTCAAAAAACAGGAAAAAAAAAACATATTTCTTCTATTATTTATTATATATTATTATTCTAAATTATCTTTTTAATTTTATTTAGTTAATTATATAAAAATAACATTGATATAATTTATATTATATATTTTTTATTGAATTATTGTAGTTGAATTAAATCCATTATCGATATATGGTTTTTAAATGATTTTGAAGCTTCTTTTTATCATCATAATCATTATTATTATTATCATTATTATTATTATTTTCTTAGTATTATTAATTTTTTTATTAAATAAAAATATTTAATAAATAATATTATTAACTCCAAAGAAATAGAAATAAAATATATAATTATTATTTTAGCTAAATAAAAAAAGTCGAAAAATATTTAATTTTAAATAGTTTTTTTTATAATATATACTATTTATTTATTTAATTCATTATAAACATTATTTTGTATTGAAAGGATTAGAATTATTTATTATTGATCATGTAACATAAATTTCTCTAATCCTTTTAATATAAACCATTATTCTTTATATAAATAAAATATATAAATGATATAGATAATCATTAATTAAAAGTCACATTATTGTTTTTTTTTTTTATAATATTAAATAAAACACAATAGTAATAAATAATAATTATTAAATATAAAATATTCAGTGATGAAATGAATAACTTAAGGGAATAACAAAATAAATTGTACATTTTTTATTTTATTTTATTATAGAATACTATAGAAAATGCTTACAGTTTAATTATTTAAATATTTTATATTGTTTCAATTTGCACTCTCTTTTATTTGTATTACCATTCATAATGTTTATAATTGTTTGATAAAATCTACTAAATAATTATCATTTTTGGATTACATTAAAAAAAATATATATATAAGAAATATAATAAAAATATTAAAAAAAGAATAAAATTAAGGTTTACCTATAAAATTAAAGATATAATTTCACATTTTCATTCTTTATATAATTTCAATATTAATTAATATATAATATTGAAAAAAAATACGCATAAAAAATATTTTATATATTAATTATTAAAATATTTTATTCTTTTTTTTTTTTTCTTCATACATTTGTTACGAACTTTTATTATAAATAAAATAATAAGAACTAAGATGCCAACAATAGAAGATAAAGAAAAACAAAAATTAAATGAAAATATAAATCAAGAAGAAGAATTCAATTTTAATTGTACAATAAGTCAAGTTGATAATTGCGATTTCTCAAAGTGGTATCCGAAATATAAAAAAATATCTTTAAAATCTCGCATTATACCCTTAGAAGAAGAATTTATCAATTATTTAAACGAGGATGGAATTTATTTACCATTTAATGAGTAAGTAAATCAATTATTTAAAACACTGAAATATAAATTAAAACGAAATTTCATTTTAATTTCATTATATAAAATGAATTTCATGCTAATTTAAATTATATTGATTAAACTTGTTATTTAATATTAAAAATAATGTGAAAGTGACGGACAACCACAGAAATTTTATCATGCAGAAAAAGATATTTATGAAATTGATTCAGATTGGTCTTCTGATGAATATGAAGATGAAGATGAAGATGATAATATTGTATTGTATTTTTTTTTTTTTTTTTTTTTTTTTTTTTTTAGTTATATATAATAAATAAAATAAATAGTACTGAAATGATAGCTTTATTTATTTTTTTTTATAATGTTAATTTTTTATATATAATAATTATCAATAATTCTTTAAATTCTTAGAACAAAATTCCATCTTTTCCGTTACTAGAAAAACAAATTAATGAGGTTATTGAAGAATTTAATGGAAATGTATTCCCAAAATTAAATTGGAGTGCTCCAAAGGTAATAAATTATTATTATTATTATTATTATTATAATAATAATAATATATTTAATATAATTAATATCTTATGTAATTATATTTTAAATTTATTATTATTATTATTATTATTATTATTATTATTTTAAACTTCATAGGATGCTGCATGGATTTCTATAAGTCAATCTTTAAAATGCACAAATCCATCAGAGATTTTTCTTTTACTTAAAAGTTCAGATTTTATTAATCATGACATATCGCATGCTTACAAAAATTGTTCAGATTATAAAGAATCCTCGGAAAATAATAAGGAAGAAAATAAGAATAATAAAGATAAAAATAATGAAGATTCTTTAGAAAGTAAAACTATTACTAGGCCAAAAACTTTCTGTTTAGTATTACGTAAATGGTATGATCTTTTACCTTCAATGGAATTTCGCTGTTTTGTTCGTGATAACAAACTAGTTGCTATTAGTCAGCGTGATTATGTTACTTATTATGATTTTTTAACTGATATAAAAGATGAATTAGAAGATATAATTTTAGATTTTTTTGAGGATTATATTCAAGGAACTTTTGATGATTCAAGTTGTATGTGTTTAATATTTAACTAAATAAGAAGTAAAAATTATAAATGTGTGAATATTAGCTTTTAGTTTAATATTTAATTTATTTAAGGAAAGTAAAAATATTAGATTTGTTAATATTTTAACCATTATATTTATTTTTATATATAATTATAAATATCTTTAGATGTTTTCGATGTATATATTAATAAAAAAAATAAGCGTATTTTCTTACTTGATTTTAACCCATTCTCAATAACCACTGATTCTTTATTATTTAAATGGCCGGAACTTTTAAAATTAGAAGAAATGGAATTTAGATTGGTAGAATCTGAAGCTCATGCTAAAGAAACCTCACATGGTGGTATTAATCCAATTTATTCTACAAATTCTGTACCACAAGAATTGATTGATTTCGGGGAAGGAAAAACTTTATTAGAATTCACTGAAACATTTGCCAAACAACTTCAACAAATGTCCATAGATTATGATAGTAGTGATAATGAAAAAGAGGAAAAAGTAAAAAATAAACCTACCAACTCTTTTCCTAATTAATAGAGGAATATTATAATATATGTTTATATATTTATATTCATGCTAGATACAAATAGAAATAAAGTATTGACATATTATTTCAGTTTTATTTTATTATATATATATATATATATATATATATATATATATTTTTTTTTTTTTTTTTTTTTTTTTTTTTGAGAATAAAATTTCAAATATTATTATCAAATATTTTGTAACAATTTATTTAAAGTATTAATTGATTCTTTTATAATTAATTAAATGATATAGATTTATTCTAAACATCATCAAAATGATTATAAGTTGATAAAATAGTATCAATCAATAAAACTTATATAGAATATATTATATATATTAGTAAGAATGATTTTATTTCAATATAAAATTTGATCAATAATAATAATTTTATTAATGGTAATTATACTGAATTAATTATAGAAAATTAACATGAATTTATATAACTATGGCTTTTTGTTTGTATAATGAAATAATCTATATAATATTAGTACATTTCAATTATAAAAATAAAAGTATAAACCATAATAGTTATTAATATTTAATTTATAGCTAATAAAATTTATATTAGAAGTAATATTATAATTTTTTTCAGATGTTATTATTAAATGAAATTATTTATATGTCTGAATTTAATATGTAATATGTACGAATAAATTAATACATTAATTTCACATTAAATTTATATTAATTTATATTTTACATAAAATAATATTATTAACATAGATAATTTTAACAATACATGAAGTATATTTATATAAAATACTGTTTATCACTTATTTATATCAATAATTGTTTTCTATAATCAACTTAATTTATTTTATGGTCAAAAGCATAATTGAATTAAAGAAAAAGTTACATTTTAAAACTTACAATGTAATAAAAGTTTTTTTTTTTTAGTTTTTATTTCTATATATATTGTATTATATATAATGCTTATAAAATCTATAGTTACTATTTATTTTTGTATATATTATTTAACTATCCATATTGTACAATGATTTCAAATATTACGTATACAATTTTAGTTCGTGATATTACATTTATTACACTTTATTTCCTATTTTGCACTTATATTTTTTTATTTATCATCCACAATAGAAGAAAAATATATATATATAAAAGAAATAATAAAAATTAAAAAAAAAAAAATACAATAACAACAATAATAACAATAACAGTAACAACAACAGCAATAAAAAACAACAACAACATATTTTTATTTTTTTTTCTTTTTATATTTCAATTTGTAATTTTTATATATATAACTTATTAATAATAAAGAAGTAATGGATAATAAAGTTATTACTATACAGGAAGATGGAGAGATTAAGAATTTTTCTTCTAAACAAAAAAATTTGGATGAGATCTTAAATAGTATAAATGAAAAATTATCTTTGAATGAAACTACCAAACAAACCGTTTTGGAATTAGTTCGTGATAAGTCTGAGGTACTAGAGTTTTTTAAAATCATTGATCATCAATTGGAAGATAAAATAGAAGATGAAAATTTAATTGAAAATTTGAAATTATGTAATGAAGAGTTAAATTCTCAAAAAGTAGAATTAGAAATAAATTTTGGTAAACTTTTTTTATAATAGAAAAAAAAAAATAAATTTAATTCAAATTGAAACTTGATTTTCAAAGAGAGTTTGAAAATAATTTTTAAATTCTATATATATTTAAATATTAAGTTATTTTTAAATATATTATTTTGGTATAATAGAACAAAAATCACATAATTTTGAAAAGAAAAATAAAGAATTATTAATAGAAGCAGAAAAATTTAGAAATTTAGTTGAAGAAATAAAGAAAGAAAATTTAGAAAAAGGTAAAAAGGAATATCATAAATATAATGCTAGAAAATATATTTAAAAATGGAAGTAGAATATTAAATATATTTATATTAAAATTTAAATTATTATTACATCAAAGATGATAAATATATAGATTTGAAAAATAAATTCAATGAAACTCAAACTAAATTAATTAAAACAAAGCAAGATATGATAACTATTAAAGCAAATAATGATCGTATAGAAGCAGAAAAAAGAAATTTATTAACTATAATTGATAAAAAAGTTAAGGAAAATGAAGATATTAATGGTAATAAAATTATAATTTTAAAGTTAATTTTCAATATATATTTATTAATATTAATTAATTTTAATTTAATTATTTTTTTTTTAAAAAAATGATATTTCTATTTAAATAGGCGAATATGAAAAATTATTAAATGTCCTTCATAAGACTAAAGATGAGTTATACGAAGTTAACAAACAACTTTCAACATTACAAAATAATGAATCATCAGCTCGTTTTAATGAACAAAAATTTAAACAAGAATGCGAAATATTAAAGAAACAAAATGAGTGGCAAAATGAACAATTAAAAAAGAAAAATGAAGAATTTACTCAATATAAAGAACAAAAGGTTTTATATAAAAACAATATATATATTCATATTAAATGAATATAAATAGAAAATTATTTATGAATTACTAATTATTATTCATTTTTTATAGGATAATAGTATTAAACAATTACAGGATAGTTATAATGATATAAATAATGAAAAGGAAAGGTTAAATAAAGATTATAATTTGTTACAGAAACAGTATAATGAACAAAAAGAAAAAATTAATGATTATATTGTTAAATATAATGAAGTATGTAGTTTTATTCATTATTTCTTTGATAAAAGCAATAATAAATTGTTATACATAATAAACATTATTATTAAACATTAATATCATTAAATATCTAAAATTATATTTTTATTATATTTATTGAAATATAAAATAAAAAATTAAAAGAGTGAAAATAAAATAATATTATCCGAAAGCCGATTTAAAAATGAATTAGATAGTCAGATTAAGCTTGTAGATATGTATAAAAATAGAAGTGAAAAACTAAAGGACAAATTAAAAGAATCTAAAAGCTTAGTTTCGCAAATGGAATCTGTATATACAAGTAAATTAGAAAAACTACAAAAAGAATACGAAGAATGTGAAAATGAAAAACAAAAACTGTTACTTCAATTAAAAGAAATTCAAGAAAGTAATCCAATTAACACAACTACGCTTAATCTTCCACTATCATCTGGAAATCAAAATGTAATTCTTTTAAATTAAATATAAAAATTAATGGAGATTATAAGTAATTTGTAATATAAGAATATGAGATTCAGTATTTAAAATTTTGTGTATATTAATCATTTCATATCTTAATAGATGTCAATATTGAGCCCAACTGCTATGGCAACAAGTCAACTTTTAAGAAGTGGAAAAACATTTACTGAAGTTGTAAGATTTATTGATAAATATTATTTTTAATACATTTGTTTATTAGATTTATTTACTTTATTTATATCATAAACATATATAATATATAAATATAAATAATCATTTAAATATTTCAAAAATTAAGAAAAAAATATTGTTAATTATTTTAACTTATAAAAATATTAATTTTACAAATGAATTTTACAAATGAATTTTTGAATAACAATTTTTAATTAATTATTATCTTATTTTTTCTAAATTAAATTTAAATCTTTAAAATTAAAATATATAAAAATTGAAATAAATATTATTTTAAATTGCGATAAAACAACCAATTTATAAAATCAGTACTCCGAATTTGCTGAATTACAAGATGAATTATTACGTGAAAAACAAAATAATGAAAACTTAGCAGAATGTTTAGCGGCTGTTCAAAAAGAAATAAATGAAAGAGCTCCAATATTGCAGCAACAACGTGAAGATTTTGAAAAAACTTTAGTAGAAAATGAAAAATTAGCTTCTAATTTAAGTATAATTTCAAAAGAATGTGAAGATAAAAAAGCAGAAATTAATGCCAAAGATAAAAAATTAGCTTCTATTCAAAGAGATTATAATATATTAAAGCAAGAAAATGAAGATTTAAGTCGTCAAATAGTTGCAATAATGGTTGAGCAACATGGAATTGGTGATCAAAATGATTTTGAACACACTGCAAAGTCGGATTCTGAAGCAGTTATTAATGAAAAATTAGTTATTGCTAAGAACATTGAAGAACTTCATCAACAAAATAAAAAATTATTAGTAGTAGTGAGAGAATTAACTATTAAACAGGAAGAATTAGAAAAAGAGTTAGAATTAAATAAAAATAGCACATCTGCTGAAGAATTAATGGAAGCAAGACATATTATTGAAGACTTACAAGAATCTCAAAGAAGTTTCGAAAATAGAATTGAAGCTAGTTTAAAAGAACGTGATATGTGGAAAAGAATTGCTGAAAAAGGTGGAGCTAGTGAAAATGTTATTCAACTCCAAAAGGTTATTGATCCAACTATTGATTCCAGTATAGAAATTAAATACAGAGAACTACAAAAGGAATATGACATCTTCAAAAAAGAAATGGAAAAGAATCAAGAAATTTTAAATAATAATCTTGAAAAGGCAAGAAAGGCTGAATGTGATGTCAGAACCAAATTAGCTAAAAAGGAATCGCAAGTAGATTACGTGAAAGAACAATATTCTTTAAGTAAAACTGAATGTGATAAATTAAGGGGTGAAGCTTTTTCTTTAAGAGAACAAAATTCACGTCTTAATGACATTATCACTACTCATGAACAAAATATATTAGATATGACTTATAAATTAACTAGATTCAAGGAAGAAACTGAAAATTTAACATTTAAGAATAGTACACTTCAACAAGAAAAAGAGGCAATATCAATGTTAAATGATAGATTAAAGAACGAAAATAAGGATCTCTCTGAACAAAAAACAAAAATGGATTATCTTATGGATTCTATTCATAATTTACAAACATGTATGGATATAAATCAATTTGAAGGCCGTAAAAGATTAGTTGCTAGTAATAAGAAACTTGAAGAAGAAATAGATGAATACAAAAAGAAGTTCGATGAACAGCAACAAGAATATAAAAAAATTATTACTAAGAAGGAAAAGGAATTAGAAATTCTTACAAATAAATATAATAATCTTATCAGTGAACATCATAATACTCGTGAAAAGATGATTGCTTCTAATTCTTCTATTGAAGAATTGAATCGTAAAATCAAGGAAATGGACCAAGAACTCAAAGAAAAAATAGAGATTCTTCAAAGAAACTCTACTGGTATTGAAAACTCATCTATTATTGATACCACTGAAAACATGGATACTGAAAATACTTCAGAACAAAAAGAAAATGATGAATTAAGAGTAAAGGAACTTCAAACTGAATTAAGTTCTCTTAGAGCTCAATTAGAAGCTGCAATTAGACATAAAGAGCAATTCCAAGAAATTAGTAAAGCTAGTGAAAATTCACTTTCTTCTCTCACTGAAACCTACAACAAATATAAAAATGATACAGATAAGACAATATGTGAAATGAGGGAACAACTCGACAGTAACCAAAGATATATTGAAGATATTGTGAGACAACTTGAATCCAAAACAAAGGCATTTAATGAATTGGAAAGTAAGGCAGAGAAAGACAAGATATTTTTCGAAGAAGAAAAGCAATCAATGGAAGAAAGAATAAAGACTTTAGAAATTTGTGAAAAAGAAATCAAGACTATCCATGATGAACATAAAGCTGACATGGCTAAACAAAAAGAACTTATCGAAGAAGCTCATAGTAACTATCAAAAAGAATTAATTAATCATTCTAAGGATATTAAAGCTCTTTATGAAGTCAGGGATAAATTTAAAGCCTTGGAAGGTGAAATTAGTCAATACAAAACTAAAGCTGATAATTACAACTTGACTCTTAAAAAGAATGAAATAATTTGGAAAAAAGAAAAAGATAATTTAAATAGTACCATTAAGCGTCTCGAAAGTCGTTGTGAAGATTTAAATAAACAAAATAATATTCTTCAAGAACAGTATATTCAATTAAGCCAGCAAATTCAAAGAATTAAAGAAATTGAAAATGATATGAAAGAAGACATTCAACAAACTTCTCACAATCAATTAGATGCTATCGCTCAAAAGAAAATTAGTGACTTAAATGAAGTTATTATTTTCTTGCGTAATGAAAAAGAAATTGCAAAGTGTGAGAAGGATATTTTAGAACAACAATCCATTGGCTTAAAACAACAAATTGAAGATTTAAATGCTTCTCTTGATCGTACTAATATTTTATTAAAAGAAGAAAGAAAGAATAAGTCAAGTGAATCCGAAAAATTCAAAAAAGATAACGAAATGCTTTTAGAAAAGGTAAATCAACTCAATATTTACTTGGAAAGCAATGAGAGACTCAGAGAACAAAATAAACTTGGAGAAGAAAAAATTCTAAGTTTGAAAGATGAAAATAATGTTTTATTGAAGAAAATGGATCCATTAAACCAAGAATTAAGAAACACAAAGGCTGAATTAGATATAAAGAACAAGGAAATTGAAGCCCTTGAAGTAGACAACAAAAAGTGGAAAACCAGGGTCAATACTATTTTAGCTAAGTATGAGAGAATTGATCCAGTAGAATATAAACAAATTAAAGAAGATAATGAAAAGTTACTTAAAGAAAAAGAAGTGTTTGAATCTCAAAAGCAAAAGTTAATTAATTTAGAAAAAGAAATGATTACTAGAACTTCTGAACGTGATGAATTGAAAACAAAGGTCAATGATCTTTCCATTAAACATAATAAACTTAATGGAATCTTAAAATCTCAAAGAGAACTTATTAATAATCAAAAGAATGAGTTATTGAAAAAAGAAGAAGATCATGAAAAGTATATTAAAGAATTAACAGAAAAACATAAACAAGACCTTGAAAATGAAAAAGCTACTCAAGAAAAGAAATTTAATCTTAGACTATCTTTAATGGAAAAGAAAAGAAATTCTGCTGTTACTAGTGTTAATACTTCTAATAGATCAAATACAGCTAATTCCAATCGCCCAGGATTAAATAAAATTCAAACTGTTACAGTTCAAAAAACTAATTCTGCTTCTAATATCAATAAAACTGTTGGTAATAAATTAAGCCCAATTTCTCCAATAAATCCACTTCAACAAAGTAGTAAAATCATTAATACAGGTGTCCGTACTAATTCTCCTACTTCTACTTCTAATACTCTAGCTAGTGCTCAATCTGTTAAAACAAACACTATTATTAATACTAATACTAATGTTAAAAAGATCGTTACTTTATCATCTAATCAAAATCCAAAATTACAAGAACCAGTAGAAGTACCAAATCAAAGTCAAAATTCAAAAGCAGTTTTATCATTAGTTCAACAAAAGTCACTGTTTCAAAGAACATCAACTCAACAGCAATCCCAGTCTAAATCAATTCAACCACATGTTACCTTATCTCAAAATCAACAACAACAACAACAACAAAAACAACAACAACAACAACAACAACAACAACAACAACAACAACAACAACAACAACAACAACAACAACAACAACAACAACAACAACAACAACAACAACAACAACAACAACAACAACAACAACAACAACAACAACAACAACAACAACAACAACAACAACAACAACAACAACAACAACAACAACAACAACAACAACAACAAAAACAACAACAAAACAACAACAACAAACAACAACAACAACAACAACAACAACAACAACAACAACAACAACAACAACAACAACAACAACAACAACAACAACAACAACAACAACAACAACAACAACAACAACAACAACAACAACAACAACAAACAACAACAACAACAACAACAACAACAACAACAACAACAACAACAACAACAACAACAACAAAAACAACAACAACAACAACAACAACAACAACAACAACAACAACAACAACAACAACAACAACAACAACAACAACAACAAAAACAACAACGTCAAATTCAAAATAATAGTAAAGAAACTACACCATATAATATAGCAAAACTATCAAATACTGAATCACAGCAATCTGTACAATTATTATCTTCTCAACAAAAATCGCAATTAACTAGTGTTGATAAGCCAGTTCAAGCATCAATACCAGAAAAAATTGAACAAGAAAGGACTTCATTAACTGTAATAAATAAAACTTTATTTAGTAATGATAATAAATCAGTAAAAGACATAAATAATTCAAAATCAGGAACTACCACATCCAATACCCAAAAAGATATCATATCTACTATGTCACAAATTAAAAATGGTAATTCTATTATTAAACCCAACACAATGATTCAAACAACTCCTACTTCAAATATTTCAAAGCCATTTTCTCCTGTTAATACAGACCAAACTATTTCAACAACTACAGCCACTATTAATAATACAAATATCAATGTTAATAAAAACATAAAAACTAATTCTAATGCTAATGGTAATGCTAAAAGTAATATAAATATACAAATATCTAATTCGCAATCACAACAAAAACAACAATCATCAGCCAAAGCTCAACAATTACAACATCAACATCTTTTAGAGCTTCGTAAGAAACTTTTATTGAGTACACATAAAAATCACAATCAAAATAAGAATCCTGTTCAAACTAAAACTCCAGCTAAATTATCTGGTAGTCAAACAGCAATTTCAAACCAAGCTACTAATTTAACTCAACATCAATCCAAGTTAGATAATGCATCAGCTGAATCTATTAATGCTGGTAGTAAGAGAGTAGAACCAACTGATTCTAGCAATGATGAACAACCTACAAAAATTATAAAAACTTCTAATTCAAACTCTTCTATTGACGTTATTCCGAATACCATTCTCTCTTCTTCAACTTCTTCTATAAATACAGCAGTAACTAGTACGATAATTGATTCAGTAAATGATTCAGATAGTCAAATTAATACCATAACGCCTATTTCCTCATCTGCCAATCTTGATGTCTTAAATACAAATGAAGAATCATCTATGAATACAATAAATTCTGCTGATAGTAATAGCAGTACCCAAAAAAATAATAATGAACAATCTATCGAAAATAAATCCAATGAATCCATAGCTATTGCTCAAAATAACTCAAATGCTAACGAGTCACATAATACACTGTCACCAAACGGTAAGTATTTAGATTACTATAAAATAATTCAAATAAATATTGGTTTTATTTAATTTAATAATAATGTCTTCTATTACAATATAATTCTAAATATTATTCAAATATACTATTTTTATTTATTATCTTTGTTTCAAAAATTAGCAAATAATGGTCAAAAGAGAAAAATTCAAGCTATTAAATACAATGAAAATGGTAAATTTTTATTTTATTTATATATTTATTTTTTTTTTTATTATTATTATTAATATTATTTAATTGTTATTTTTGAAATAAAAATGGTATTTATGTAGATATTAATATTATTTTATTACTAATTTTAATTTTTAATTATAGATAATGCCTATAATAATAATAATAATAATAATAATAATAATAAGCGTGCTAGAAATGATAATAATCAACACACAAGTAGTAATCAAAATGTAAGAAATAATCCTATTCAAAGTTTACAAGGTAAAGATATTTTTTTTTTTTTTTTTTTTTTTTTTTTTTTTTTTTTTTAAATAGAACCTATTCATAATAATAAAGATTATAAAAAATGTTATTAACTCTCCCTTTTAAAATTATTATTATAATAGGAAATCAAAAACAAAATATGAATAGAGGTAATATGAATCGTGGACGTGGAGGCCACGGAGGTCATAATATGAATAATATAAGTCAGATGCAGATGCGTAATAATAGTAATCGTGGTAGAAACCAAAATATAAGAGGTCGTGGTGGTATGATCCGTAATATGGGTGCAGGAATGAGTCGACAAGGACAAAATAGAATGAATCAAAATAATGAATAATTATCCTTTTCAATATATATTTAAAAAAAAAAAAGAAAAAGAAAGTAAAAACAAACAAAAATATTAAAATAATATATATAATGTTTTTTAAATTTATTATAAATGTCTTTTTTTTAATATATTATGTTTCTTTTTTATTATTTATATTTTTATTTTATTAATAAACTAAAAATTTTATTTTTAATAATTATTTATTTTGATATGAAATAAGTAAATTATTTATTTATATATCTTAAAAACATTACATTTTATGTACATTTAATATTTATTGGCTATATATAAATGTTTGTAATCATATTATTTCTATTTCTTTCTTATTTCAAAAAATAAGTTCATTAACAATAAATTATATAAATAAAAATTATATTAAATATATAAGCCACAATATAAACATATAAATACATTTAATTTGTTTTAATTTACATTATTAGATATTAATAAAGTTTATATTTAAATAATATTATTAGTTTTTTCTATATAATATTTATAAATAAGATAAATAAGAAATACTTTTATTCTAATGGATGTTCCTTATATGAAGGACTTTTATTAGCTTCATTTTCATCATATTTTGCGGTGTCAAATCGTAAAATAGCATTTTCTGATAATTGTGTTGGTTCGGCTAATATAAATATTAAAATATAAAATATAATATATATTATAATTTATAATGTTTTATCTTTATTATTGTTTTATTATTATTATAATATATATTCCCATACCTTGACATTTGAATTCCAAGGTCGAAGTAATAATTTTCATATCCCTTTCTATTAATTCTATCCAATTTTCAACATCACCTAATTCCTTTTTATTAAGTTTAAAAAATAAATATTAAAATTTACATAAAGATATAAAGAAAATTGTTTATAATTTTCTAATTATATATATATATTTTACTTTTAATGAATTATCCAACATTTTCGTTAAATCATTCCACTGAAGAATATCCTTTGAATGCTGAATGATAAGTGATTGTAATTTATTTGATTCAATTTCAATTTTCTTTTCATTTTTAAATAAAACGCTGATACTATATAAGTGATGCATATTAATATTTTTTTGTAAATAAATAAATAAATAAATAAATAAATAAATAAATAAATAAATAAATAAATAAATAAATAAATAAATAAATAAATAAATAAATAAATAAATAAATAAATAAATAAATAAATAAATAAATTGTATCAAATGTTTCCTTCAATTTCAATTTATATATTTACTCTGAATTAATTTCATCAACTATAATATCATTGAGTTCTGAAGATATCATAATATTATCTTTTCGTTCATTTTCTATTATTATTATTATTATTATTATTATTATTATTATTATTATTATAATTATGAGAATGTTATATATACAGTAACCAAAAATAAAATAATAGTTTTAATAATTAATATTGTCATATTTTTTAATTATATAATAATATTTTAATAATAAAAAATGACATTTAGATTTTAATTTTTTTATAATATTTTAAAAATATAATCTAAATTACCTGAAAAATATTTAATTTTTTTCTTAATATCTTTATTTTCTTTATATATTTTTGAGAGCATTTTTATTATAATAAATAAAAAGAAAATTACTCTATATTAAAATAAATTTTAAAATGAAATATAATGCAAGACTAAACAAAATGTATATAATTTTATATTAATTGTATATAGCCTTTGACAATTTTTTATTTCATATATTTTAAAAATAAAGAAAAGTGATCGATATAGGTGAAATTTAAAACAATTCAAAATAAACTTAACTAGTGAAGCATAATATTATAATATACGCCAAAAGGAATACAAAATATTATTATATATTAAATAATATTATAAATGCTAAGCAATATTAAATTTGATATTAACTTTATGTTATTAATATAAATTATTTCTACATCATAAAAAAATATAATGTATAATATATATAATAATATATAATGTATATTGTTATAATAATATATATTATTTCTACAACGTAAAGAATATAATGTATAATATATATAATAATATATAATGTAAAGATAATGTTGAAACAACTGTAAATATAATGAATATTCCAAATTATTTAACAATTATTTTAAAATTTTGTTAGTATTTTTTTTTGGAATAATTAAATAATAATTAATTTAAAAAAAGGATAAGCTAAGTTCCATCAAGAACTTAAAACTATAGTTATAAATAATTTTTCTTACTTCCATTTTGGGGTGTAAATAAATGATGGATTTATTCATATATCTATTATAAAAAAGGGTAAAAAAATCGTCAAGAAAACTAAGTGAAAAAGTTCTGTATTCGGTGAATTTTTTTTTTTTTTTTTTTTTTTTTTTTAGACTAGGAAGAGAATACACTTCTTATATTTATTAATTTGAGATATTATATAATATTAGGTGATAATACATATAGATATAATAAATAATAAATAAAAATAAATATATATATATATATATATATATATATAATATAAATATAAAATAAAATAAAATAAAATAATTATTAAAGTTGTATAAAAGTTCAATGAACTCTGCAATTAGTACTGTGTGGGATTGGTCCCTACCTAATAAATTAAATGAAATAAAAAAGAGAAGTAACATCAGGTATGATAGTATGGTGTCTACTAAACTCTTCCATGAGCTCATGTTTTCATTCGAAGAAATACTAACATTGAACCCTGTGTACGGAACATTAAGAATGTTTGTGTATTCAGATCATTCTAATATCAATGATGAAAAGATTATTCATCATATCTGCAACATGGACTCAGGAGTAACTCTCTAGTAGTGTTTTCATAACCTCAAACACATATAAATGAAAACATATTTAAGTATCTTTTAAGAGAATATATCGCTGATAAATGTGTTTCATTCATTGTTTATTTATTTTATTATTTATTATTTATTATTTATTATTTATTATTTATTATTTATTATTTATTATTATTTATTTATTTATTGATTTAATTTATTTATTATTTATTTATTTAGTAAAAGAAATGCTTTTTTTTATTTATATTTTAAAACTTCTTTTTGATTTTATTTAATATTATGTGAAATATTTTTTTAATATTTTTAATTTAAAACATATTTTTTCGGAGTTTTTATAAATTATCTATTATCTTCTGTAATTTTCTATTATCTATTTTTTTTTCTTTAAAAAACTATTTTATTTAGCTTTATCCTTTTCTTCTTTCTTTGCAGATTTGATCTTCCATGCCTTTTTAAAATCATTATCCTTAATCTTCTTACTGGAGTAAATTGTTCCGATAATTACAGCAGCCATTGTAATAACTAAAATTGGTTTATTAAAGGAATCACTTAATATATCAAAATTATTAGATGGTGAACGACGAGTTAAGAAAATATCTAAACCATAAGCAGCCACTAAAGAAGTAGACTCTAAATTAGCTGGATTACTTATAATTGCTTCAATACCAGTAACCTATTTATATAAAAATAAAAAAAATTAAAATAAATATCTAAACTATATTCAAAGTATTTATAATAATGAAAATTATAAATTTTTTAAATTATTAACTTACTGGTAAATTATAAGAAATAATGGACTTTGGAGTAATTGGAATACCTGGGCGATATTGAATTAAGCCTTCTTGTTTGTCTTCATTAGTTAATGGAGAAATCTTTCTTCTAGCATTTAAGAATACAGAGTGAATACCATATAATTCATTATTATCGAGACTAACTATTTATTATAATGATATAATAAAAATGAGTAAATTAAATTAGTAAATAAATTTTAATTTATTTATTTTCTACATTTTTTTCCAACGAAAATACAAAGATAAAGAGCTTTTTTTTTATTTTATTACCAATAACTTCGCGGTTAGCAATACCATTACGAGTAGTAGTTACACCAATGGAAGTAATAGCATTATCAAGGATGTATGCCTTTGAAACAATATATGGTTGAAGATAGTTATAAGAAGTAAATTCTTGGCTGTTTTTTTTTTATATTTTCATTTTTAATAATAAAAATTAATATTCATTAGAACTTTCTTTTATTTATATATTATACAATATATATATAATGAAATTACTTTGTGTCCTTTTGGTTTTCAATTTCATTTTCATATAATTCAAAAACAACAATTTGAGAACCTTTCTTAATATTCTTTCTAAGCTTCTTAGTTTCTTTATCTTGTTCTTCAGTGGTAAGTGGAGCACCATGATTCCAGAATGTGCATATAATCATATTTTCATATTGAACAATTTTTGGTTTCATAATTGTAGTTTCACCTCCACCTTCATAATATGAATGATGAATAATTGATCCTTTAACTGTATCAATAAGATATACAGTTAAAATAGAAGTATATATTTCATCTGGTTTGATAGTAGCAACAGCTAAAACATTTGGATTTAAATATTTATATAAAACATTGCGATTACCGAGAACTTTTCCTAATGAAGCAACATTATCTATAAAAAAAAATATTAATCTTCAGAAAATAATTATTTTCTAAATCTTATTCATCTAACTTAATAATTATATTAATTACCATATGGCTCTTTGAAACCATATGAAACAATAATTTCATCTTCTGGAAAAACTTTTTTATATAATAAATCAATTTGTGGTTTCTATATTGAATGCAATAATATATAATTAAATATTTAAACCTATAAATATATATATTTATAATTGATAATGTTTACCTTTTCATCATTAATATATAACTTGTAACCTCTAATAGTGTTTCCTTCAATTTTATCATTTAAGTTAAAGAAAATTGGTTTTTCCTCCTCTTTAATAGTATCTAAAATCTCTTGTGTTGATGGATAAAATTCAACCTTGAAATTTCAATAAAAATAATTATAATTATAATTTGATGAGTAAATAAAAATTAAAAAAATATTAATAATATAAAATAATAAAAATATATATTTTTATTGACTTCATTTTCGGATTTAATAATAGCGGTAATTCTAATCTTATCTTGCTTTTCATTAATAGAAAGACGGAAAGTTTGTAAAAGCTTGAATGGATATTTCATAGAAGATGGAATATTTTTATTTGTGTAATTAAAATCTTCACCTGTAGTAGCATCTATACTGAAAATAGCAGTATGTTCCTAAACATTAATAACAATTTAAATGCTTAATTATTATTTTTTCATTTCTAGAAATAATAATATTTATATATATATTACTTCGTCATTATCATTAAAAGTAGCAATAGCAGCAACAACTGGTGGATATTGAACAGCACTTGAACGAATATTAGATAATTTTATTCCTTCAAAGCCATCAATGTCCTTACCAATAAAACGTGTCCAAACAGTTTTCTTGGTTAGAGTTTCTATACAAATAAGTTTTCCTTTCTTTGTATAGAATAAAAGAAGTTGACGGAAGCCATAAACGTCACGCTTTAAAATATCTTCAATACCTGAATATTCTTTTTTATTTTTTCCAAAAATTTGATCCTATAATATATATACAAATATATATTCATAAATATTTAATATATGTTAATTAATTTATTAAAAATAATAATAATAGTACCTTAATAGAAGTAAATTGATATTGAATTCTTGAGGTTATTTGAGTAAAAATATTGGAACTATTGACTATATAATATTTATTATTTAAAAATTCATGTTTTATATTATTAATTATTTATTATACAGTTAGCTATTTAAATTTAATATTCAAACTTTAATACTAACCAATAGCTTCTGGAATATTTTTTGTAATTTCAGGTAAGGATATAAATTTTAAGTCAATAATATTAGCTAAAGATTCTTCACGGTCCCAAACTATATTTTCTTCTTTGTAAAGATGAATTGAACCATCTTGAGTAACGGTAAATATTCTGTATAAAATAGTTCCATCTCTCTTCCTATAAGAATCTAAAGAAACCTAGCATTTTTGTGAGTAGATGAAAAAAAGGTTATTATAATATTATATTAAATTCAATTTTATATTAATAAAATTTTTTATTTAATAATTAACGTTTTTTCATATCATATTTACCTTTACAATTCTACCATTATTGGTAAATTTATTTTTAATTTCAAAAACTTTAATAGTTTCTTTAGTATTAGCATTAATAATTTCAACAAGTGAGGAATTCTAATAATAGTTTATAAAATCAATATATTGATATATTATAATATAAAAAATATATATACTTAATAATAATTACATTATTGGAAATTGTAGTTTTTGAAACATAAATATCTTTATCATTTGTGAATACAGAAATAATACCATCTTCAACACTCTACAAAATATTTTTTAAAAAAGACATTAAATAAATATTTATATTAAATAAATTTTATATTTAATCTCATACTTCAAATGATTTTAATTCTTCAATTGAGTTATCATTTATCTTGACTAAAATATTCTTATTATTATTAATCTCTACAATAAATAAATCACCATTTACGTGAACTAATTCTTTTATATCCTATAAAAAAATTATTAAATATTTATATTAATGTTCTACTTATTTTTATAATTATAATTATAATTATTATTATTAAGTAGAAAATAAAGTATTACTTTATAAATTAATGACTTTGCGAATTCCTTATTAGACTCAATAGAATATATTTTACCTTCAAAATCCTTTATAATTAAATTCTTACCAGTAAAGAAAGCATTGGATATTTCAAATTTAACACTGGAAATAGATTTTTCATTAACAATCCTTCCATTATTATCAATAATAGTTACAATAAGTTGATCTTTTTTGTTCTTGCCAGCTATTACTATTTCATTTAGTTGTTCATTGTAGAATAATTTCGAATAGTAACTTTAAAATATTTGATAAATATATTATTTATTGTTGAATTTTTTAACAAAAAAAATAAGTTTTCCCTTTTTTTCTTAATAATATAAATATATTTCATTTTTATATGATTTAATAAATATTATTTACTTGTCATTTAATTGATATTTTCCTTCTTGACTTTTGGTTAAATTGTTTATCTTAAGGACAGTTTTACCACGAACTAAAGCATAGATGTAATTATTATGAACTAGTATATCACCATTTTCAATATTTTCATTAGAACCTTGTTCAAGAATATATTCTCCAAATAAATAACCATTTTGACCATTCCAAATACGAACATTAGAAGTCTTTGATTCTGAAAGAGAAATAATGTCTTTATAACAATAATAATAATTATTATTATATGAAAAAAATATTAGTAAAATTTATTAACTTTATACGATTTATTTGGTTTATTTTTAAATTGATTTGAATAAAAAACATTTTTTTACAATTATCGAAAGGTGCAAGATTAATGAGTTTTTCATCAGGCTTTAATACTTGTCTCCAATCTTTTTTTTTTTTTTTTTACAAAAATGTATTATATATAAATAATAAAAAAATGAAATTTACGTTAAAAAAAATATTTATTTATTTATCTATCTATTTTAAATAATTATTGTTTTCTTTTACTGATAGTATTGGCTCTTAAATTTAAGTTAGCGATAACATTTTTTTCTGTACCAACAATTAAATTTGATCTTCCAACTATTTTTTGGAAATATGAAATTTTTGGAGTACCAACAAGTGCTTGATACCTAATAATAACATTAAATATAGAAATATTAAAATTCAATTTGCTTCATTATACAATAGCTAATGTAGATATTTTATTAAAAAAATAATATAAATATAATTAAAACTATAATATATATTATTATAACATATACCAATCAATAACACCAGCTTGATCTTTATAAATTGCAAAAACATTGTTAACAAACAATAAAATCGAAAAAAAAATTAAAGATAAATATTTATTTTTATACATCTTTCTATTATGTATGAATTATTGATATGTTATAATTTATGAAGTTATTATATATATATTTAGAAAGAAAAAGAATTGTTTAGTTTTATGATTACTTTAATTTATATATAGAAAAAAAATAGCAATAAAATTACAATTGAAATTTCATACATTTAATATATATTTAGGAAATTATTATAGATTTTAAGAATATTAATTTTTTTTTTTTTCATATATTTTTATACATAGAAACTTTAACATTACATTATTCATTATTGTATTCCAACAGATATTATACGTGAATTCTTTAAATTTATATGAATTATCTTTTTTTTTTTTTTTTTTTTTTTTTTTAATAAATATTACTATTATGATTTGTTTCTTTTTTTTTTTTTTCTGAATTAGATTTAATTTATTTATTTGTTTTTTATTGTTCTTGTTGTTTTAAATTATATTATTCAATATATATTTTATCTTCTACAAATAAAGGCTAAATACATTTATTACTATAATTAATAAATTGTGTGTGCAGTTGTTATTTAAGGATATAAATAGTTTATTTACTTTAATTACTAATAATTTAATTAGTAATTCATATTATTATAACTTAAAATTACCTTTTTTTTTTTTTTTTTTTTTTTAATTTTATTTTTATAGAAAAGAAGAAAGCAATAAATATATTATTGTATATTAAGAATTTTACAAGTATATATCATAAAATGTTAAAAATTAGACTAATAATATATAATATTGAGTGGAATATTAACAAATTAATTTAATTAATTATTTATTTAGTTTACTTATTTATTTATTTATATATTCACTATTTCTTATTAATAAAATATTTGATCCTTCGTTTTTATTGGTTAATTATATATAATATAATATCTTTGTATAATAAAAATGTAACAATAACCAATAGTTATTTAAATGTATACATATTATTCAAAATTAATGTATAATGTATAACAATATATAATAAGAAATAATTAAACAAAAAACTATTTTTTGAAAACCTGAAGCGTTGAAATTCTAAAAATGAAACTGAATATAGAATGTATTATAATATCTGTAGGAGTACCAATTTAGAATAATAATTATTTTAATTCTATTAAGTTGTAATTATAAAATAAAAAACTAAATTAGACATTAAATAGTAGTTAAACGTTTACAAATTTATAGTATATGTTATAATTTTTAACTGTATTATATAATAATTTATTAAATTTATTAAGTATAAATCAATATAATAAAATACTATATATTAATAATTAATAATAAATTGATGTATTATTAATTTTTTTATTAATAATTTCATATTAATTTGTATAATGATTTATCAAATTACGTTACAATAAAATTTTGTTATAAATAACTTTAATCAATAATAAATAATAAAAAATTTTCAGAATCTTAATTATTAATAAAATAGTAAAAAATAGAAAAATTTAGAAAAATCAAATAGTTTAGTAAAATAATTATAATATTACTTTTATAATTTTTATAAAAGTAATATTATAATTATAAAAATCAGATTTCAAATAAACATTACTTTTGAAATAATTAATACTTTATTTATCAATAAATTTATATAATAATAACTCTTGATTTCTCAAAAGAGAATCAAGATTATTCTTTTATATTAATTTAATACATTTTACATGGATTGGTTAAAGTGATACAACTAAATTAATGTATCTAATTAATGTATTAAATTAATGTATTTAAATAATAAATAATAAATATTAAAACTACTAATTAATAGGTGTGAAAAAAATTTATTTTATAAATAATTTTATTAATAAGGTTAATAAAGAGAAGAAAAAGTTACTGTAACAACGCGAGAGACTCAGTTTAACACAACACTAATTAACTATTGTTTGTATTAATAGTATATTTTATTAATAAAATAAATTAACCTTAGAAATAATTTATAAATATTCTTATTTAATGTAAAAGTTTTATACTTTAAAACAGATTATAAAATTTTACAATAAAACAAAAACACAAAAAATAAAAAAATACAAAATAAAAAAATCTTTTAAAACTTCTCTTTTATTAATCTTATTTAGTTATTAACTAAAGTATAGTCAATAACAATTACATCGTTTAATTACGAAATTTTACATGTATTTATATTTTTTGTAAAATATATTTTAATATACTATTCTATTTAATTATACATATATTCAATATAAAATAAACAAAACTAATTTAATACTAATTTAATTAAATAATAAAATAATAAAATAATAAAACTAAACTAAAACTAATTAAATACACTTTTGATTCAATTTGAGTAAACTACAAATAGAATACAGTCCATGTATTACCTATATATTAATTAAATATTAACAATACTATTTATTATATATTTACTATTAAAAAATGCTAATTTAAAACTACGCTAAAGCTATTAAACTAATTTTAATTAAATAAAAACTTTTTTAAGATTTAATTTGAATATTTAAAATATTTAAATTTAATTATCCATTAATTTAAATATTTATCCAAAATTCATTCTTAACTTTGATATTTTAAAATTAATCTTTATTTTCCATAAAATTTATATAATAAATTTTATAAATAATTTTTCATTAAAATATCAAAATTATTATTTAATAATTATTAAATAATTTAAAGGTATTTTTTATATCTTTACATTTAATAATTATGAATAAACATCATTCATGTTGATTAGTAAGTTCAAGTATTTAAATAAAAAAAGAAGAAATAGAAATAGACAAATATTATGGATTAAATATAGCAATTGCTATATTTAATCCACAATATAGAGAACCCAGAGTCAAACACATGACAAGTAGGTCAGCGTCCAATAACCAATAACCTGACGGGGAAGTCATCTTGGGAAACCCCGAAATACAATTTCTTGGAAAAGGTACAAAACCTTTATACGTTACAATGCCCTCCTTCTAATGTCGGATTTCAGACGACATTGAACATTTATATTATATTATAACTATTTATTTCTTATATATTATTATTTAAAACCTACACTAAAATCTTAATTATTAATAAATATTTAAACTATAACTATTTTTAGTAAAATACAATTGGCAATTCAAATTAAGTATTATTCAATTTGAATATGTGCCTGTAATGTTGAATGCTGAAAGAATACATTAGGATATCTATTCTATTACAATAACACAAAAATTTGAAAAATAAAATAAAAAATTGTTTTATAAAATATCTTTTATTATAATAGAATTTTAATAATAACAATTACATCGATAAAATGATGAAAAATATCTTCTATTTATATTTTTCCTAAATACATTTATATTATATTATAACTATTTATTTCTTATATATTATTATTTAAAATCTACACTAAAATCTTAATTATTAATAAATATTTAAACTATAACTATTTTTAGTAAAATACAATTGGCAATTCAAATTAAGTATTATTCAATTTGAATATGTGCCCATGTATTATTGATATATTAATCATTTATTATTTATCTATTTCTATAAAAAAACAATACTAAAACTAGGGATTTAAATTGAGAATATTAATTTACTTGTTAAACATTAAAAATAAATTAATAATTTATTGTAAAGATATCAAACGCCTCTGTTTGATATCTTTAATGTAACTTAAGCCACAAGTATTATTGTTTAAGTTACACAAATTATATTCAGAAAAAGAAAATGAGACATAATTTATTTATTAATAATTAAAGTTTAAAACAAAATAAATTATTAATTTATTTTTAATGTTTAACAAGTAAATTAATATTCTCAATTTAAATCCCTAGTTTTAGTATTGTTTTTTTTATAGAAATAGATAAATAATAAATGATTAATATATCAATAATACATGGGCACATATTCAAATTAAATGGTACTTGATTTGAATTGCCAATTGTATTTTACTAAAAATAGTTATAGTTTAAATATTTATTAATAATTAAGATTTTAGTGTAGATTTTAAATAATAATATATAAGAAATAAATAGTTATAATATAATATAAATGTATTTAGGAAAAATATAAATAGAAGATATTTTTCATCATTTTATCGATGTAATTGTTATTATTAAAATTCTATTATAATAAAAGATATTTTATAAAACAATTTTTTATTTTATTTTTCAAATTTTTGTGTTATTGTAATAGGTTAGATATCCTAATCTATTCGGTTTAGTGTCTGACTTTACAATAACAATTACCTAAAAGAAGAGTAACGAATACGTTAGGGTATCAAGAAGAACTTTTGGAGAACTCTACTTGAAGGAATAGAAGAAATTTAAAAAAAAAAATTCTAGGGCTACCTGAGGAAGATTATCAAGAACTTTGGAACATTCTGCCGGACTACAAGAAGATTTTAATCTGTCGGAACATTTTTCAAATATTTTACACTGTAAGGGCTAATATTACGGCTGAAACTTGGAACTAACATTAGTTGATAACTTGTTCGACACTGTAATTATACAGAGAGAGTCTGTAATAACTTATTAACTTATTGTTAGAAGACGAAAATTTTAGTTAAAAAAAAATATATATTACTTACTTGGAATAATAGTAAGAAACACGCGTTTTTATTTTTTTTAAATTTTTAATTCTCTGTGTTTTGAATTAGAGTTGGAGGAATTAATTAATACTTTTGATAATTTAAATTTAGAAGGAATGGAAGCAAGAGGTGGTGGTTCTTCAGTAAATTCAGGGAACATTATTAATGCTCCCCCGTTGTTTACTGGTAGACATAGAGATTTAGATGGGTTTTTAACTAGAGTAGAATTGGTATTTCGAACTCGACCGGCACTGTACAATACAGATCGCGTCCGGGTTGATTTCGTTATTTCCTACTTCTCTGGTAGACCCCTGGAGTGGGCATCATCACTTATGAGGAATAATAGTAATGTATTGAACCGTTATGATGAATTTATAGATCGACTCAGGGCTAATTTCGGTAGTGATCGATATGACACCGTTGTTGCAAACGGTAAACTCGATAACATTAGACAAAGAAAACTTGGTCAAGTAGTTGATTATATCACCGAGTTTCAACGAGTTAGCCAAAATTCTAGCTTCAACGAAAGTGCTAAGATCTATATGTTTCTGAAAGGTTTAAATCCATTACTCAGAGAAAAATTGGCGTTCGTTGAAACAAACCCATCATCTTTGGAACAGTTAATATCTTCAACCATATTAGTTGAAGATATGATGAAAAGGAATTCTTTGAGTGAATTTTATTTTAATAATAGAAGGGCTAATGATCCTATGGATGTTGACGTTTTTAGAATTAGTGCTGAAAAGAAGCGTAAACGTTTCGTAAACATTTAAGGAACTAGTAATAATTATGATAAAAGCCCGAGAACATTTGAGGAAGAAAGGAAAAAGGGGGTTTGCTTTTTGTGTAAAAATCCAGGGCATTTTAAATTTAATTGTCCAAACAGAGTAAAACCCAAGAAAGTTTTTAGAATTATTAAGGAAAAAACCCCTAAAATTGTTGAATCAAAAATTTACAAAGTAGGAGTAATGAATAAAAAAGATGATTTGAACTTCATTGACTTTTATTTAAGTACTAATGAGGTTCCTGAAGCAAAAATTAAGGTGTTGATTGATTCTGGTTCTGAGTTAAATTTTATTAACCCGGATATTGCTAAGAATCTCGGTATTAAATTTGAGAATGTTGACCCATTCCGTGTTTCCGGGGTCAATGATGGAATTTCAAGAGTCTGGGAAAAGTCGGAGAAATGTATGTTAAGATGCAGGAACCACAACGAAGTTATTCAATTGTATGGTTTAAAGGTTCCTGGAGTGGATGTTATTCTTGGATTACCTTGGATCAAAAAGCACAATCCTGAAGCTTTTTATGATCCTAAGAAAATTGCTTTTAGTTCAGGTTATTGTGCTAGACACTGTAATCATGGAAAAAGAAAAAGGAAGCAAAGAAAGAAGTCTCAAAAAGGCCAACTGGATCATGACGTCCTTGACCGAAGTCTAACAAAAAAAGTTAAAACTGACTCTACAACTCCTTTAAAAAATCCTAAAGAAAAGGAGTATGTTAAAGGCCGCCTGGTAAGAACTATTAACGAAGAAGATGATAATGAAGATGAATTTATTAATAAAAAAGTTAAATGTATTGTAACAAAAATTAATGAAATATGTAATAATGATAATGAATCATGTAATAATAATAATAATAATAATAATGAAAAAGATATTAATAAAGATAGATTGGTCGCCGTACCAACCCAATATTTAGAATTTAGTGAAGTGTTTAATGAAAAAAATTGTGAAGTGTTACCTCCTCATAGACCTTATGATTGTGAAATCAAACTTAAAGATGATTCGACTTTATTTTATGGACCTTTGTATCCATTAACTGAAGTTGAAAGAGAGGAACTTAAAAAATATATTGATGATAATTTAAATAAAGGTTTTATTAGGAAATCATCGTCTCCTGCTGGTGCCCCAATTTTATTTGTTAAAAAGAAGGATGGCTCCCTAAGACTTTGTATCGATTATAGAAAGTTGAATGATATTACCATTCGTAATTCATATCCTTTACCTTTAATTAGTGACCTTTTGGATAGGGTGAAAAATGCTAAGATTTTTACTAAATTAGACCTTAAATCCGCCTATAATCTTGTTCGTATTAAAGAAGGTGACGAATACAAAACGGCTTTTCGTACTAGATATGGCCATTTTGAATATTTGGTTATGCCTTTTGGATTAAAGAATGCACCTGCAACTTTTCAACACTTCATTAACGATGTTCTTAGTGACTATTTGGATAATTTTGTTATCTCATATATTGACGATATTCTTATTTATTCTAATAATATCGAAGAACATCATGAGCATGTTAAAAAGGTACTTAAGAAACTACTTGAAAATAATCTTTATGTTAAATTAGAAAAATGTGAGTTTGATGTTGAGAAAACCACTTTTCTTGGTTATGTCATTTCAAAGGATGGATTGCAAATGGATGAGAATAAAATTAAAGCAATTCTCGATTGGCCGGTTCCCAAGAATGTTAAAGAGGTTCAGTCTTTTATTGGTTTATGCAACTATTACAGAATTTTTATTAAAGACTTTGCTAAAATTGCAAACCCTCTTCACAAACTCACTAGAAAGAATGTTGCTTTTAACTGGGTGAAAGAAGATCAGGACGCTTTTATTTTATTAAAATCTCTGTTCACGTCAGCTCCTATTCTGAAACATGCGGATAGTAATAAACAATTTATTGTAGAAACTGATGCTAGTAATTATGCTGTCGGTGCTATTCTCTCTCAAGAATTTGATGGCAAATTACATCCTATTGCATTTCTTTCTAAAAGTTTGACGAGTTGTCAAAGAAACTATCCTATATATGACAAGGAACTTTTAGCTATTGTAATTGCTCTTGAAGAATGGCGTCATTATTTAGAAGGTGCACGCCATCCGTTCATAATTTATACTGATCACAAGAATTTAACATTTCCTAGAAAACCTGAAATGTTATCTCAGAGACAAATTAGATGGAATTTGTTCTTATCCAGATTTGATTTTAAACTCATTTATAGAGCTGGAAAGAAATCCGGTAAGCCTGATATCCTGTCTCGTAGAAGTGACCATTTAGAGAATAATATTAATTCTGATGTTTCTTGTCTTACTATTTCGTTTCATCATAGCGATAACAAACCGTTAATCGATTCTATTTTATTAGAACTTAAAAATGACGATTTGTATAATTCTATTGTCCAATTTAAAATGAATGGTTCTGCATGTAATGCACCTATTAAAAATATTGATAAAGTTATTATTGATAATGAAGGATTTTTGTTATATAATAATCTTATTTATGTTCCTAAATCTCTTAGGACAAGAGTTTTGGAACTTCATCATGATTCTGTTGCTGCTGGTCATTTCGGTATTAAGAAAACCACTGAACTGATCTCCAGAAACTTTTGGTGGCCAAGGTTTCATTCAGACGTTAAATCTTTTATCAAATCTTGCGTGACTTGTTGCAAATCCAAAGTCCCCAGACATAAGCCTTATGGATTGTTATCCCCCTTGGACACTCCCAGTAGGCCCTGGTCTGATATTTCTATTGATTTTATTGTTGATCTTCCTAAGTCCAGAGATATGACAACTCTCATGGTTGTTGTCGATAGATTTACTAAATTTGCTCACGCCATTCCTTTACGTTGTCTTCCTACTGCTTCGATTGCTGCTGATGCTTTTATTGCTAATGTCTTCCGTTTGCATGGTCTTCCTGATTCCATCATTTCTGATAGAGGCTCGCAATTTACTTCTGACTTTTGGTCAAGACTTTGTGACCTTCTTAATATCAATCATTCATTATCAACTGCCAACCATCCGCAGACAGATGGTCAAACGGAGAGGGTGAACGGCATATTAGAACAATATTTCCGTTGTTTTATAAATAAAAAACAGAATAACTGGGTTGATCTTATCCCATTTGCTGAATTTGCATATAATAATACTTTACAACAATCTATAAATCAATCCCCATTCTTTGCTAATTATGGTTTTCATCCAAAGTTCAGCTTAGAAATTCCAGCTAATGATAGACCTAGTAGAGCTGAACAAAGAGTAATTGATATGAATGAAAACTTTAAATTATTAAAAGAAAACTTAGAAAAAGCAAAAGAAACATATAAGAAATATGCCGATATGAAGAGAATGATTCCCCCGGAGTTCGAAGTGGGAAAGAAGGTATGGTTATTGAAAGATTCTCCTGGAACTAACTTAAAGAAAAAATTAGCACCTCAAATGCTTGGTCCATTTGAGATAATTGAAAAAAGTTAGTTCTCTCGCTTTCAAATTGAAACTTCCAAAGACAATGAGATGTCATCCAGTCTTTCATGTCTCATTGTTAGAACCATACTTTGAAAACGAGTTTAACGACAGGTCTAATCGTAGGAAGAGGAACATTCACCTTAACACAGATTTAATTGAAAAAATTCCAGAGAAAATTGAAAAGATGAAATCTGTTAATGGTGAAACATTTTATAAGTTATCATGGAAAGGATTTGACAAATCCACTTGGATTTCTGAAGATCAGATTCCAGATAAACAATTAATACAAGAGTTTGAAAGAAACTCTAAAAAGTCAAAAAATAAGTCGAACGACTCCTCCATGAAAATTAGAAAGAATAAAGTTGGTAATCTAATCAAGCACAGATACCAACCATTTGTAATTGAAATTCCTTCGAGAAAAGATTACTTATAAATTAATCTCGCAGGAGCTCGACTTAGAGAGAGAGATTGTAAAGATATCAAACGCTTCTGTTTGATATCTTTAATGTAACTTAAGCCACAAGTATTATTGTTTAAGTTACACAAATTATATTCAGAAAAAGAAAATGAGACATAATTTATTTATTAATAATTAAAGTTTAAAACAAAATAAATTATTAATTTATTTTTAATGTTTAACAAGTAAATTAATATTCTCAATTTAAATCCCTAGTTTTAGTATTGTTTTTTTTATAGAAATAGATAAATAATAAATGATTAATATATCAATAATACATGGGCACATATTCAAATTAAATGGTACTTGATTTGAATTGCCAATTGTATTTTACTAAAAATAGTTATAGTTTAAATATTTATTAATAATTAAGATTTTAGTGTAGATTTTAAATAATAATATATAAGAAATAAATAGTTATAATATAATATAAATGTATTTAGGAAAAATATAAATAGAAGATATTTTTCATCATTTTATCGATGTAATTGTTATTATTAAAATTCTATTATAATAAAAGATATTTTATAAAACAATTTTTTATTTTATTTTTCAAATTTTTGTGTTATTGTAATAGGTTAGATATCCTAATCTATTCGGTTTAGTGTCTGACTTTACATTTATTTTGTTTTAAACTTTAATTATTAATAAATAAATTATGTCTCATTTTCTTTTTCTGAATATAATTTGTGTAACTTAAACAATAATACTTGTGGCTTAAGTTACATTAAAGATATCAAACAGAGGCGTTTGATATCTTTACAAGGGTCAATAAATAAACGGTATTTCTTTTGAATACCTCTTCCAAAAATTATATCAAAGTATGGATTACTTTGTTCAATAATATAAAATTTTTCTAAAATAGTACAACAATTATTAATATTTATTTTTAAAGTAGTAAAAACATTTGTAGGAACAGTAGTACCATTAGCAATAGTTATATTTTGTTCCTCATCACTTTTTTCAATATTTTTATTTGATAGTTTATTAAAACCATTTGTAGTAATGATATTGACATTTGCGCCAGTATCATAAAGAATTTTTAAATATTTTCCATCTATATCACCAATTATTAATGGAATATTAGAGTTATTAAAGGAGTACATCACTTTTTCAACTTTAGGTTTACATCCTTGTTCTAATTCTTTTCTAAGTGATGGACTAGCAGAAAGTAATTGGGAAAGACTTATTTTTGGA
The DNA here is from genome assembly GCA_002104945.1 of Piromyces finnis. Classification (NCBI taxonomy): domain Eukaryota; kingdom Fungi; phylum Neocallimastigomycota; class Neocallimastigomycetes; order Neocallimastigales; family Neocallimastigaceae; genus Piromyces; species Piromyces finnis. The sequence continues at coordinate 53,365 of MCFH01000022.1, forward strand.
TATAAATTATTTGCTTCTTTAATTATACTAAATTTATCTTTGGTTTTTAACATTTGTATTTCTGTCATATTTCTTTTTGTGGTTACTTTGGTTTTGACAGAATTTTTCTTTACTTTTACATCACTTGTTTCATTATTATTTTTAAAAGTTTCTTCATTGGTAGAATCATTAGAGTTATTAATTTCAATAGGTTGGATATGTTCTTTTGTATTAGTAACTTCTTCTAAAGGTATTTCATTTGTATTATTTTGTTCTTCTTCACTTTCTATTTCTATTTCTTCATTTGGGGTTTCTTCCATAACTTCATCTTTATCTTCGCTAATTTTTCTTCTACGAGTATCTCTAATAGCCTTCTTTTGTTGTTTTAAATTCCTAATATTAGGTTGGTTAAGTATTGAGGGTTTGACAATACTTTTATTATTTGGTGATATTTTATTTTTATCTAATGTTTTAACATTTATTTTCTTCTTTTGAGCCGCATTAATAGAATAATTATTTTCATTAGAGATATTGGAATTTATTTGTGCTTCTTGTGTATTTTGTGAACTATTTGCAATTTTAGTTTTTATGGGAGATTGCTTACTCCCATTATTTAGTTTAAATGATTGTATTCGTCATCTAATTCTGGACAATCATTCGTAGTATGACATATTCTTTTACAATTTAAGCAAACATTAATTTTTAGGTCAGCAAGCTTTTGAGTTATTTCTTTTAACTCATCATCATTATTTTGTGGGTATTTTAAGGTACTTTTTCTTTGCTCAATGTTTTGATTAATATTATTAAATCTTGAATAATTTTTGTTATCATTATTGTAGTTATTATTTTGAATATTACTATTATAATTATTATTTCTGTAGTTATTAGTATAATTTCTATTATTATAATTTTTAAAACTATTTTGAGTAGTGTTATTGTTATTCATTCGGTTATAACTATTAAATTTATTTGAATATGCTCTATCATTATTTCTTTGAGTATTATTATCATTTGGAGACCTTCTAGAATTAATGGAAGTTCTTATTTTTGGTCTATTTTCTTCAACTATATTGAAAATTTTCTCTTTCTTAATAGTAATGTTTCTGGCTTCTTCTAAACTTTTTGGTTCAGCTTCTAAAAGTGCTTCGTAAGTTTTAGTAAGGTTTCTAAAAGCATTAATATAGTAGGACAATATGATTTCATTTGACATTTTTAAGTTTGTTTTATTTATTAAAGAGTCAAATTTAATATTGAATTCAGATACACTTTCATTTTTCTTTATTGTAGTAGTAGACAATTCTAATAATCTAGAATTCTTTGGTACTGAACCTTTAAAATGACTTTTAAGGTTTTTGATGATGGTATTATAATCATCTGGTGTTTCTTTATTTAATGCATTAACTACAATTGTTCTAGCTGTACCTGTAGTTAATGATATAAGGTATTCTAACTTTTCTTGTTCTGGTACCTTATATAAATTACACCAATGTTTGAAAGAAAATTCCCAATCATCAAATTCAACCTTTGTTGAACCCAAAATAGGTATTCTATTAAAGGTAATACCTTTAGTAGTATTATCCATTATTACTTTTTATTTTTATTTTATTTAATTTTATTTTAATATTTTATTTAAAAACTCAATTTTTATTTATTCTCAATAATTTAGTTATAAGAACAATAATATGTTTTTATTTACAACAATCTTTATTTACAATAATTTAGTTATAAGTACAGTAATATGTTTTTATTTACAATAGTCTTTATTTACAATAATATAATTTTATTTACAGGTATTTTATTTATTACTGTTATTAATAAAATATAATCTTATATAACGTTTATATAATGTAATATAAAAGGAGTAATTGGTTGTTGTTTGTAAACACTTGTAGACACTTGCTTTAGTTTTATTGTAATTAAGAAGATTTTATTTTTTTTGAGAAAATGTTAAGAATATATTTTATTTATATTAAGTTATTTATTTATTAGTATTGTTAAAAAAAATATTTAATTTAGAGTAGGATGTTTATTTTTATTTCTTTATTATAAAGCAGAAAATAAAATTGATTATGTTATTATAGTACCTTCAGAGTACCCGACAGTTTCGTCACCGTGCCTTTCGACCTCCACTAACTAACCGTCATAAATATTAAGTGGTGTAATATTTACTTATTAGTTAGCGCTCTACTCCCCCACGATATGTGATAAAACTGCACTCTTACTAACTTACTATAAAACACTTTAATTATCTTAGTAATTAATTAACCGAAAAGATAAACAAAAGTTATTTTTCGCTGAAAATTAACTAAAAAGACAACTCAATATTATTGCTTTTATTATTTAAAATTTATAACAACACTTTTAATTTTATTTGACCGATGATTATATTTTATAATTAAATAATTTTTATCTTTAATTTATAAATTATAATTATTAATTTATAATTATAATTTATGTATTTCTTTTTCTTTTTAAAAAAAATAATTAAATATAAAACTTTATTTACAGGATTTATTTTTCGCTTTTTAGTGCCTTACAACAATTTAATTAACCGGCAAAAGCTACTAACTAGAGGTGATATACTAGACCTCAAAATAAATTTAAACTATATATTTTTATGTCGCTTTACCTTCACGACAAACCTTTAGCCTTCGGTGACTAAAGTTCCTTATTCGCCAGAGTTCACAAAAGTATTCAACTTGAGAGTCCTGTATTGCGTGCTTTTTATCACACTAACAATCCCTTCCCCCAAGTAAGCGTGCTATTCACACTCGTCCTACTTTTACAAATACTTCAGTGATTAACAGCTATAGTTTCTAACCAACTGAAACTAGTTAATTATACACTGAAAATCTGTATATGAGCTCTATACGCTCCTAGTATATTTTTACAAGTATTTTTATTTATAAAATTTCATATTTATAATTTTTTTTTTTTGGTTTGTTTGGTGTATATATATTTTTTATATATATACTTAAATCTTTATTTATTATTATTTTGATTTATTTTTATTATATATTTATTTTTATGTATATATATCTAATGTATATATACCTATTTTATTATTATAATTAATTCTTTCAACTATCTTATTTATAATATTATCAATCTATTTATCTAATAATTCTTCTATACTATTTTTTTTAAATTCTTTTCTTATTTAAAATATCTATATATTTTATCTAATATATAATGTTTATATATCAATTTACTATATTAATACTATACTATTAAGTATTATAATTTATTTATTTTATTTTAATATTGATTTAATAATATTTAAATAATATTTCAATATTGAATATTGATTTATTATTTTAATATTATTTTATTATTTAATAAGTTATAATTTCTAAATAGATAAAATATTGAGAATATTTAACTATTCTATTAACTATCTATTCTATACTATTATAACTTGATTATTTAATTAATTTCATAGAATATTTTACTATTCTATATGAAATTTTTATATAAAGAAAATTTATATATTTACCTTATTTTGATTTTCCGGTTCGAAGGACCATTGATATAATTTGATAATAATCTTAATTTTGAATTTTACTTCAAAAAGTGATTATTATATTATATCTTTTGTTATAACTATATAAGTTATATTGATTAAGATTTAAATTTGTTTTTATAATAATTAATAAAATTGTTTTATTAAAAACACTAAATTGTTTTATTAGAAACACTCATTTTTCTAATATTTAATTATTTAAAAGTTTATTCATTTAATTATAAAAGTGATTATTAAAATTATAAGAATATCAATTAAACTATATAATATTTCTTTATTAATAATAATAATAACCATGATTAAAATAAGAATATTTACATGTATTTATATTTTCTTTTAGATTTAAACTATTTACATTAAAACAATAAAATTAATAACTATTTACAATAAAAGCAATTACCAATAACAATAAAAGAAATAATTAAAAGTTAAAGAATATAAAAAGTTGTTTATTTTACAATTAATTAAAGTAATAATTATTTTTAATGTTTTAATAAAGGTGTTTAATTATATTATTTTATAACATGAATTATTATATTTGTTTACTTTTAAAGTGTAATTTACTAACGTAGTTATTAAATATTTAATTTAACAATTAATTTAACAAAAGTTATATATTTTGATCTCGATTAATTAAAGTTTATTATTTTCTTTCAATAATTAAAATATATGCAGTGTTGAGGATTAATTTTATTTTAGAATTTTGGTACAGTAATTAATTAAACTATAACTTATTTTAAGTTACTTTTAGGGTTAACTTAAAAATCAGGTATAATAATAATTTTATATTTATTAATTTCATTATTTTTCAAAATGTTACAATGTTATATATTTCTTATATAATAACTTATTATTATCTTAATTTAATATCTTGAAGTTATTAAAAGTGATAATAATTTGTAACAAAAAAAAAAAATAAATAATTTGTTTTATTAAAACACAAAATCTATAAAAAAAATATAATGTTTTATTAATAACTATTTTATTAGTTAAATTTTATTAAAAAATAATGTGTTTATGATTATTAACTATACTAATAATAATGTTTAAATAAAGGAATTAAAAGATTATTTATATTTTTCTATTAATATAAACTTTAATTTATCTTCTTTAATTATGTTTTGTTATAAACAAATATTTAATTATAAATATCTAATTATTAATTACATTATAGTTTATTTACATGTTAATAATATCGGAATTTTAAAAATAATTATTTGTTTATTTATTTATTTTTTACTTAAATACTAATTAATTATAACTAAATTTAACTTTGTTTTGAATTATTATTTTAATATTTATTAATTTATTTCTACATTTAATTTTATCTTATTTATTTATTTATTATAAATTTGTTTTTAAGTTTAATATTAAATTGTTAATTAGAACTTACTTATATAATTTTATTTCTTCATTAATAATTATTGTTGTTTTTATAATCATTTAAGTTTGCCTTATATCAATACCTTGGCGGCTAAGATTTGACTTCGTCCCTTGAAGTCAGATTTTCTTCTTGTATTACATATGGATAAATGTTCTTTATATGTACATTACGATTTAATAGCTCGCCTGTTTGAGGATCTTCTAGTACAACAGTATTAAATTTTGGTTTCTGTACTACCTTAAAGGGGCCGTAGAAATACGGATCTAATTTGCTTCTTCCAATAAGTCTTATCATTACTAGATCGCCAGGTTGATATTTCTTCTTGAGTGCTTTCGAAAAACCCATTCGATGTTCCCAATATTTATTTGCTTTATCTGAGTATTCAGTCGCTTCTTTAACCCATCTCTGATGTCTTAAGAATCTTCTGAATATATATTCTTCTTCGGATTCTTCAGCGTCTTTAGGGAAATCTGGAAACATTATCTCCATTGGCCAAGTATCTTTTCTACCGTATAGCAATTCAAAACTGCTAAATTTTGTTTTAGAATTTCTGGTAGTACGTAAGGCCCAAAGTGCGGAAGGAAGACATACGTCCCATTCTATTTCATTTTCAATTAAGAGTCTTAATGTTTTTCCGATTTCGCGATTCCGGTTTTCTATCATTCCATTAGATTCTGGATGGTGAGGTGATACATAATGAACCCATGAACCATAAAGATCTATCATCATTTTGGTTATTTCAGATATAAAAGAACTTCCATTATCTGTTATTATGATTTCTGGGGGTCCGTGTCTAGCTATTACTTCAGTTAGAAATTTAATCACTTCTTCTGATTTGGTGTTAGGGATGGCTTTAGCCTCGACCCACTTGGTGAAATAATCTACTAGGGTAATAATGTAAGCATTACCTGATTTAGTTATGGGTAGCGGTCCTATTATATCCAAACCTACCCGTACGAACGGTCTTTCAATAGGTGTAATATTGGTAGCGGTGTTTTTTGGTAATGGCTTAGGTCGGAATAGTTGGCATTTGTGGCAAGATTTTACCCACATTTTTACATCGTTCCATATTCCTGGCCAATAGTAGGATTGCATGATTCTATTTACTGTCTTCTCTGCACCTTCATGGCCTACTTGGTGTGCTCTATTTATAATGTCTTTTTTATCTTCATCTTTGATTATTACTTTTAGGTAGAGTTCATTCTTTTTATAGTATAGTGTATTATCAACGACTTGATAATTTTTCTTGAAGTACTTTATTATTCCTTCTGGAAGGTCTAAGTCTTTGGGATTAAATTCACTGAGGATAGCATTTATACATAAGGTAACTTCATTGTTTTTAGATGGTAGCCTTGATAGAGCGTCAGCAAATACATTTTGTTTTCCTTTTTCATATTTAAGATCGACTTTATACTTATAGAATTCTTCTATCCATCGTGCATGTCTGCCCTTGGTTGGGATACCTTTCTTGAAGTAACCTAATAATGGTTTATGATCAGTTATTATGATTATTTTTTCTTTACCACTTACTATATAAGGTCTGAAATTCCTTAGACTATATATTACTCCTAGTCCTTCTAGATCGGTTACAGAGTAATTCTTTTCAGAAGACGAAAGTGTTCTACTAATACAGCATATTGGATGTTCTACTCCATCTTCTTCCCTTTGAAGTAGAACACCTCCGACTCCTTTAGTAGAGGCATCTGTTCTTATTATAAAATCTTTGTTAAAGTCCGGATATGCAAGTATAGGATCTGAAAGTAAGCATTGCTTTATTTCTTCGAAAGCATCGTTACATTCATTGTCCCATATAAATTTTTTATCCTTTTTCAGTAAGTTAAAAAGTGGTTTTGCCTTTTTTGCAAAGTTTTGGATGAACTTCCTGTAGTAGCTTGCAAGTCCTAAAAATGATCTAAGTTCTTTAATATCCTTTGGAATGTCCCAAAGTGCTAGGTTTTGTACTTTGTTAGGAACGGTTTTTAATCCTTCTGGAGTAAGCACGTGTCCTAAGACTTCTACTGAGGTTTGGAAAAATTTACATTTTTGTAAGTTTACAGATAAGTTGTTTTTTGCAAATATTTTGAAGACTTTTCTTAAGTGTTGTAAGTGTTCCTGTAGATTTTTCGAATAGACTACGATATCGTCGATGTAAACGAATAGACAGTCTCCTATAAGAGGTAGTAAAATTCTGTTCATTTCGCGTTGGAAGGATGCTGGTGCATTTGTTAGTCCAAATGGCATGACGCGAAAGTTGTAGTTTCCGAATTTAGTTGTAAAGGATGTTTTTTCTATGTCTTGTGGATTCATTGGTATCTGATGATATCCCGAGAACAGATCTAATGCGGAAAATATCTTTGCATCTTTTACTGAAGATACAAGTTCATCTATGAAGGGTAATGCATACGAGTCTTTTATGGTTATTTCATTCAGCTTTCGGTAGTCGATACACATTCTCCATTTTCCGTTTTTCTTTTGAACGAGAAGAACAGGAAATGAGTAAGGAGAATGTGAGGGTTCGATCAGTCCTTTTTCGAGAAGTGAAATGATTTCTTTCTTTAGAATATCCGAGTGTTCTTTGGAAAGTTTATACGGTTTGAGTTTAATTGGTTTGTTGGTTGTTGTCATAATAGAATGAGGCTCTAAATTTGCTGTAGTAAGTTGGGATAGCGAAGTGGCCATCCATTCTTTGTATTCTAGTATTAGTTGTTCAAAATTTCTTTTTATTTCGTCTGGAGAATTTTCGATAATTTTGTTTAGTACTTCATCAAATTCCCTTTGTTCTTCGTTAGATATTGTTATTGCATTAATTAGTGGAATGTTTTGATTTTCTTTTTCAGTCATGGTAATCTTTGTTAACCCTTCATTTGATTTTTGATATATCGTATCATTATCTGGGTCTATTAGAAGTCTATACTTCTTCTGGACGCCTCTTCCTAGTATTATATCGTAATTGTTATTTATTTGGTTTAATATGTAGAAATCCTCTTTTATAGTTAAATGGTTGCCTAGTTTTATTTCTAGTGTTATTTTTTTATTAGTGAGAATTTTTGTATTGTCAGCAGTCGTAATTTCCATTTTTTCGGCTTTATGAATTTCTGGATTTTTTAATTTATTTAAACCTCCTTTAGTTATTATATTGACGTTGGCACCTGTATCGAAAAGTATCTTTTGTTGATTTCCATTTACTTCACCAACGACTATTGGAATTTCATAATTATGTATGGAGCTGATGATTCTTCTTGATTTTCCTTTAGTACCAAGTTCTAATTCTTTTCTTAAGGTGGGACTTATATTGAGTAGCTGTGAAAGTGTTATTTTTGGGTAATAAGTGCTTATTTCTTTAATAATATCAAATTTCTCAATTCCTTGATTTGGAATTAATTTTTTGGTAATTTCCGTAGACTTTTTCTTTTCATTATTCTTTTGTGCTTTATTTGTATTTTCTTCTTTCTTGGGAGTATTTTTATTCGTTTCCATAATATTTCTAGGACTATTATTCTTTTTAATTGACTGATTATTTTTGTTTTCTTGAATTGGATTGGTTTGACTTTCTTTAGTTTGTTCCGTGTTGACTATCACATTTTCGGACTCTTTTTCTTCGTTTTTATTGTGGTTGTCTTTATTGATTAGTGGTTCATCTTCATCTACAATAATTACTTCATCTTGCGTAGAGTCTGGATCTTCTATCATAGGTGTTCTCCTTCGAAGATCTCTAATCTTCTTTTTTTGTTGTTTTATTAATCTTGTATTCGGCTGATTTAATATAGCTGGTTTAATTATTGGTTTATTGAAATTCTTTTTGTTTGAGTCGCTGATTTGTTTATTTTTCTTTATAGCATTAATACTAAATTTATTGTATTTCTGTTCATTCTTATATTGGAATTCTAAGTTTTCTGTTTCTGTATTATTTGCAATTTTGTTATAGTCGGAAGATTGCTTACTCCCCATAACTAATTTAAATGTTGGATGTTTTCAGGACAATCATCAATGACATGACCTATACGTTTACAATTTAGGCAAACATTTATCTTGAGTTCTGCTAATTTTTGGGTTATTTCTTTCATGTCGTTATTTTCTTCTTGATATTGTCTATAGTTTTTGTGCTTGTAATTATTATTCCATTGATTTTGATAAGTTTTATTTTCCTGTGGATGTATCGAGTTAGAGTTCGGATTATATAGTTTTGTTGTTTTATTTGTACTGTTATAAACATTCTTTTGTGATTGTGATGGCCTTTGATCATTTTTATTTTTATTCCGGTTGTCCTCTATTATATTATATAATCTTTCCTTTTTCGAAGTTATCTTCATTGCTTCTTCTAGAGTATTTGGCTCTTCTTCTAATAGTTTTTCATATATTCTAGTCCAATTTCTAAAGGCATTAACGTAATATGAAGCTATTATCTCTTCTGGAATTGACGTAGATTTTGTGGCTTCGTTCAAAATATTCATAAATCTCAAATCAAAGTCGCATATCTTTTCTCCTTTTCTTATACTTAGAGAAGATAAATCCAATATCTTAGAGTTCTTTGCTGAACTTCTTTTAAAATAGTTATTTAAATTATTTATTATTGTATTATACGAGTCAGGTGTACTCTTGTTTAATCCGTTTAACACGATAGTCCTAGCCTTTTGTTCTGTTAACGGTAGTAAAAATTTTATTTTATCCTTTTCTTCTATGTCATTAGAAGTACATCAGTACTCAAATTCAAACTTCCAATCTACAAATTTGGTTTTTCCATTTCCCAAAATTGGAAGTCTTGAAAAGGTTAACGTTTTTGTAGAAGTATCCATTATTTTTGTATATCTTATCGAATTATTTATATAATAATAACTTATATTTTCTTAATATTAATATTTTATGATACTTCTTACTGTATGTTAATAGTAATAATATTGTTATTCTTTTTACTATTGATTTTTTTTTTTTTTTTTTTTTTTTTTTTTTTTTTATATTATTTAAATTAATTGTATGAATGATAATTTGTTAAACTTATCCTAATTGAATATAGTAATTAATAATTGATACTGAAATCTTTATATATAATATTTGAGTGATATTTGAATATAATATTTTATAATATTTGAATGATGTTTGCATATAATTTTTCTAATATTTGAATATTATTTTGAATTATTTGAATATAATTTTTTTTATAATATTTGCATATTATTTTGAATTTTACTTTGAATATGATATATTAATAATATTTAAATGATATTTGAATAAGCTTTTTAAAACATAGGTTCTTAATCTTGTCTTTTGAGTATGTAATACCTATATATATAAATATAAATGTATAAATTTGTTAGTAAAAGAAAATTTTATATTACTCTTACCGGGTTAAAATGGATTCTCCACCATTGTTACAATGTTATATATTTCTTATATAATAACTTATTATTATCTTAATTTAATAACTTGAAGTTATTAAAAGTGATAATAATTTGTAACAAAAAAAAAAAATAAATAATTTGTTTTATTAAAACACAAAATCTATAAAAAAAATATAATGTTTTATTAATAACTATTTTATTAGTTAAATTTTATTAAAAAATAATGTGTTTATGATTATTAACTATACTAATAATAATGTTTAAATAAAGGAATTAAAAGATTATTTATATTTTTCTATTAATATAAACTTTAATTTATCTTCTTTAATTATGTTTTGTTATAAACAAATATTTAATTATAAATATCTAATTATTAATTACATTATAGTTTATTTACATGTTAATAATATCGGAATTTTAAAAATAATTATTTGTTTATTTATTTATTTTTTACTTAAATACTAATTAATTATAACTAAATTTAACTTTGTTTTGAATTATTATTTTAATATTTATTAATTTATTTCTACATTTAATTTTATCTTATTTATTTATTTATTATAAATTTGTTTTTAAGTTTAATATTAAATTGTTAATTAGAACTTACTTATATAATTTTATTTCTTCATTAATAATTATTGTTGTTTTTATAATCATTTAAGTTTGCCTTATATCAAAAATATCATAAGCTGGGGATATAACTCAGTGGTAGAGTGCTTGCTTTGCATGCAAGAAGCCTCGGGTTCGATCCCCGATATCTCCATTAACTGACATTTTTATACTTAGTATTAAAATATGAATATAAAATATATAAATTTATTTTATTAAGTAAATGTGTGAATTATTAAGAGTTTAATTGGATTTAAGTTATTAAGTTTAAAAGTTAGGATATATTCTATTAATTATATAATAAAGTAATATTGTTAAATTTTAATAAGAAATAATTATTAAAAATTTTTATTGAATTATTTTATTTAATTTTTTTTTATTACATATAGATGATAATTACAAATTATTTAAATATTAAATTTACTATAAAATGAATATTAAAAATCTCACAAAGAATTTTTAAAATTACTCTTTATTCCTCTTATTTATATTTTTATTTTTAATATAATATTGATATTAATAAAATTAATAATAATAATAATAATAATAATAATAATAATAATAATAATAATAATAATAATAATAATAATAATAATAATAATAATAATAATAATAATAATAATAATAATAAAATTAATAATAATAATAATAATAATAATAATAATAATAATAATAATAATAATAATAATAATAATAATAATAATAATAATAATAATAATAATAATAATAATAATAATAATAATAAATTCTTTTATAATTTAAAATATTTTATAAAGTAAACTATCATTAATATATTATTATTTTTTAACCACAAAATACATTTCTCCTATTTATTAAAATAATCGTAATAATGGCTATTGGAAAATGTCTACTGTTTCTTATTGCTAAATGGTTATGACCTTTCTGGTCTGTTATATTGAAATTTCAGCCTAAACGCTCCTTAATACATTTACATAATTAATAATTGTACTATATTCTTTATTTATATGATTTTGTCACATATGATCCTGTAGACCATGCATATTAACCACCGCAATGTTCCATTTATTACGAGAAAGGAATGTTGCTTGCGTTTTTGGTTTGTTTATTTATGTCAACACACATTATTAATCTTCTAATTTAAAATGTACCATGTATACTTGTCCATCTCAGGTAGGCAAGATTAGTGTCATTATTATGATAATAAATTAGAATTCTCGATCTTAACAATATAACCTAACATATCACAAAACCTAGGGGTGCATATTCGAACTAGTGGCAAAATATTATTATATTAATATTTAATCAATTAATAGTTTCAAAATTACTATATTTCATTTATATTTAAGAAAAAATGTACAAAAAAATAATTAACAAGTTTTTTTAAAATTAATGCCTATTGACGGAATTGAACCACCGACCTTCGCTTTACAAGAGCGACGCTCTACCACTAAGCCAAACAGGCATTACATTTGCGTTAACGGGGAATCGAACCCGGGCCATTTGCTTGGAAGGCAAATATTCTACCTCTATACTATTAACGCTTTATGCATTGATTTGTGTTAAGGAATGAACATAAATAGTTGAATTAGCTAGAATTTTAGGATTTAACCTTCAACTATTTATATTCCTTACTAGTGTTTAACTCTATTTTTAAAATATAAAAATTATAATATATAATTTTTATACATTTTTCTAGTAATTATTAATATTTTTATTATATAGTTATATTATTTGTATATAGTTATTTAAGACCTTTATTATTAGTATTAGTATAATTACTTATAATATTTTATACTTATAAAATTTTACAAAATTTTATTATTAAAATAGTTATAGGTATTTTATTATTATTTAAGGTTTATTTTATTAATTAACTTTATTGTATAATATTTTATAATTTGAAATTATGACATAGAATTTAATTATAATTTTTACTAAAAGAGGCAACTGTTACACACAAAACAGAAGATACCTCGACAGAAAAATTATTATTTATGTCTAAAAAAGGGCATAATTAATTGAATAATATAATTTTATTATATGTCATAATTAAATATATAATATATGATATGCAAAAATGTTACACATATCATAAATTAAAAATTTATTAATTATAAATTAAAAATTTTTCTATTCAAATATTAAGAGATTATTCATAATATATATTAAGGATTTAATTAATATATGTTACAGTGAATGATCCATATATTATGAATGAAATCAATTTAAATCCTTAGCTATCCAAAACCATTAAATTTCAAATAATGGATAGTTGGAAAAAGTACGAGGATTTTTGAGAAAAATTTTAAAAATTGAAAAATCAAAAATAAATTAAATGAATAAAAATTAAAATTAAATAAATTTTTATTTTTATAACTATTCAAGTGTTTTGTGATATCTTATTTGAACCGTAGCATTTGTAATACGCTACTCATATAAAAACATAATAAAAACTAACTGAATATACACGACTTAACCCATAGTAACTTATATGTAATAATTATATTATATTTATTATATAATAATAATTATTAGCTTTAAATTAATAATATAAACTATTATTAAAATGTGAAAATAAAGGTAAAATTAGAAACTTAACTTAATGAGTTTATTATAAGAAATTATAATAAACAAAACCAAATGTATCAGAATTATTTTGTGTATTTAATAGTTTTTTTAATATTTATTTTATTACTTATTATTATAAGATTAATTATAATAAATAACTTTATACAAAATAATAAATTTTTTTGAATCATTTGATAAAATTAAAAATCATTTTATTGATATAAATTGATAGATAATAATTATAATAAAAATAATTATCTAATATTAAATAATTATATTAAAAATATTATTTATAATTTATTATAATATAAATAATTATTTAACTTATGTATATTATACATTAATATATATTAATAATTATTATATGTATATATATAAATATGTATATATGCATTTTAAATAATAATATATTTATATAATAAAAAATAATTTTATCTGAAATTAAAATTTATAAATTGATTTTTTAATATAATTAATAATTATATTTAAACGTTTCTATTTAATTAACAAAATGGTAACGTATCTAAATTTTGATTTATATAGTAACGAAGAAATAGAAAAATTAGCTATTTTAATTTCAAACAAAAATGAATTAACAGATAATACTACTGCTTATATATTGGATCCCCAATTACCGTGTAAACAATGTAAAAAGATTATTGAATGTCCTGGTCATTTAGGAAGAATTTCAATATATCAATATATTGTACATCCATTATTCACAAATGCATTATGTAAGGAACTTTGTCATCTATGTCTTACCTGTAAAAAATATAATAATATAATTAAAAATGAATTAGATTGTTGTAATTCATCAGTTAAAAATATTACTTTTTCATTACACAAATTTAATACAAATAATAATTATCCAAATGATAGTATGAATAAATACATAAATAAAAGAAATGAAAATAAATTCCAATCAGAATATGCATTTTTCTTTGGAAATCAACGGATAAGTGTTATGAAAATGTATGAATTAATTCGTACTTCTGATTTCAGTAATAATCAGGAAATAAAAAATAAATTATTAAATGTATTTATTAAAAACATACCGGTATTACCAATAAATATGAGACCGTCCATCATGGATTCTAATAACATTATAATTCATAATAATATAACATCCATGTATATACGATTATTAGAGTTAAATCATTTATGTAAAGGTAATGTCAGTAATGGATATGCATTAAAGGTATATAATTTATATAAAAAAATTCTTGGAATTCAGAGTTCCACTGAAGCTACTACCGAAAGTTCGGATAAAAGTTTCATTAAACAATTATTATCAGGAAAGACAGGAATATTTAGAAGTATGTGTTTAGCTAAAAGACAAAACTTTTGTCTTCGCAGTGTTATTGTACCAAATATAAATATACCTTTGGATAAAGTATTGATATCAAAAGAATTTACAGATCAATTAATTCCTTATGGATATAAACCTAATGACTATGTAATTATTAATAGACAGCCTACACTCCAAACTACTTCTATACTTTCCATTCGATCATTTCCTAGTAGTAGCCGAACCATTCAAATCAATCCATTAATAGCTAATGTTTTCCAAGCTGATTTTGATGGTGATGAAATGAATATTTTTTGGCTTCCAGGTGAAGAGTCTAAAAAGGAGTTAGCAAGTAAATTAAATATTAAAAATAATTTTCGTTCATTTAAGGATGGTTCACTTATGATTAAATTTATTCAAGATACTTTAACTGGTTTATACAATATGACAAGAGATGAACATATTGTTGAATCTCATGTTCTCGAAAATATATGTAAAAAATTGAAAATATCAAAGAAAAAATGGAATTCATTTTGTAAATATTACAAGTCTCGAATGAATACCGATAAAATACCATATAAGTACTTACTTTCATTGTTACTTCCGAAATCACTAACTTTAAAAATGGGTGACGAATATTTAGTAGATCATGGCATTTTACTTCATACTATCAATGGTGCTAATCAAACAGAATTGTTAAATTCCATTTCTCATTATGGTAACGATTTTTATTTAAAGTTTATGTGGGATGTACAACGTATGGTTCATGAATATAACTTATTTCATATCATAAGTATTTCCATTTCAGATTGTATACCAGATACTGAACTTGAATACAAATTTAATTGCATTTTGGAAAAGATTCCCGATACTTTATCAACAATAACCTTGTCAAATATAGATTCGTATATCTTAACTTCGGGTAAGCACATTGATGGTAAATTAAAAGAATTATGTTTAAATAGTCATTATGTATTAGTAAAATTAGCAGAAGCACTTGATAATAATTTAACTAATATTATCAATAGTGGATCAAAAGGATCAGGTGATAATCTTATTCAAATTTTAACATCGTTAGGAACTCAGGCTATATTACAAGAATGTTTTATTAAAAGAGGATATTCAGAAGGACTTACAGCCAAAGAATTATTTATCCATTCTAAATCAGGTCGTGCAGGTATTATTTCCACTTCACTTAATACTTCCTCTACAGGTTATTTACAAAGAGAGCTTGTCAAAAGCATGGAAGATATTGTAACCGATAAAGATTTTATTGTTCGTGATTATAATAATAATGAAATCTATTATTATCCATTTTCATCAAATACTATTGATATAGATGATTCATTCTTAGAATACACTTATTCGATGTCAATCATTAATAAATAAATATTGATAAAATATTAATATTTATAACCATAAAACTATATTAAAATAATAGTAAATATATTATATTATATATATATATATATATTATATATTATGTATATATTATTTATAATTGGTATTTAAATTTTTTTAATAATATCAAATATTATAAACTTTATTATTAATTTAATTAAAATTATAGGTATTTAAATCAATATTTATTTTATTAAATTGAATTTATAATCAAATCTTTTATATATATATAATATTAAAAAGAAATTATTTAAACATATTCAATAATATATTATTTATATATATTACATTTATTTATATATATTACATTTATTTATATATATATATTACATTTATTTATATATATATTACATTTATTTATATATATTACATTTATTTATATATATATATTACATTTATTTATATATATATTACATTTATTTATATATATTACATTTATAATATTAATTTATAATATTATATATAATTTTTAATGTAATAGTAATAAATTATTTTATTAAATACTTATTTAATTAAAATTTTAATAAAGTTTTTTTAATAATTCAAAGATATTAAAATAGATTATTTATACATTATGAAATTAATTATACATTACTAGTAATATATATATATATATATTATTATACATATACATATATTCTATATTATATATGTATATATATATATATTCTATATTATATATGTATATATAAATATATAGAATATTATACATATTACAATTACTTTTAATATAAATAACGAAATTTTTAAAAATAATTATTTAAATAATAACTAAATAAATATAAAATTTAAAAAAATAATTTTATGCATCTATGATAATATTAATATCTTATTAACTAAAAAAACATATAAATAGAATTATTTTTGAAAGATGAATAGATAGATCCATCTAAATTTCTTTTTAATAATAAATAAGGTTTATTAAGAATAGTTGATTTTAATATTTCTATGGATGCTTTACATGGATAATAATCTTCATTATTCCATACACCATAGATAATAACTTTTTTATTGTTTTCATTTATAATACTATAATGATATGCAGTTATATTTTTAATATTCTTACATAAAAAAGAAAATGATGGTAGTGTATTATATAATTCATCATTATCTTTCATTATTGGTATTGTTGGTATTATTTCTGAATAAATCGATCTCCATAAATATACCTTTTCATCTGAAAATTCCTTTTCTGTTATTAAAACTGTTTTATTATCTGAAACATATTGTTTAATGTATTTAGTTAATATAGCATTATCTATAATTGAAATTGAATTTTTTTTATACATAGAAAAAATAGCTTGTACAAAATCATCATTAAAATTGAACAAATTCTTATCTGAACTTAGTACATATTCATACCTATAATTAGGAAGTACAAATAATTTACATGTGTTTAACATTATTATTAAAAAGGGAAAAGAAGAATTACAATTGTATACATAATCAAAAACACAATATGGATATATATTCATATTATTATCTACTGAAAAAGATAGTATATTAATATCATTGTAATTATAATTTTCATTTATCAGTTTTAATTGCTTATTCTTAAACTTTTCTTTTATACAATTTATTAATTCGTGTTGACTAGGAATATTAATGTATTTATTACAATTAGAACATATTATAAATTTATTATTTATTTCTGGAATATCAAAATATTGTCTATATAAATCTTGTAATTTGTAACCATAAGAAATAAATAAATTGGAAGGAAATTTTCCTTTACAATGTTTGTCTAGTTTATAAGTAATATTAAAATAAATAGATGATTCTTTTTCTTTGTACTTTCTTATCACTTTAACACATTTAGGAACAACATCTAATTCTAATACTGAATCAAATAATAACTTTTTATCATGAAACGCAAAATTATTATCAGTAGAATTTTTATTTGTTGAAAGAACAATTTTATATCTTGAATTTTCTGGTGATCTATAATAATTATTATTCCACTGTACATATGGTATATTATTCTTAATACATTCTTCTTTATCAGCGATTACTGGTAATACCTTATCCTTATTATTAAAATATCTAGTATAATATTTTCCAAATAATCGATTATAATTTATTTTTAATGGAATATTTATTACTTTATTTCTTTTATAATAACTTACATGAAAATCAATGTATAATAAATAAAGATATTTTAACATTATTTTAACCGTCATATACATATACCATTCTAATTCTTGAAATTGAATAATTTCTGTAAATTGTTTATACTTGTTATAAAGTTTCATATTCAATGACTGATTAAAGATATTTATTGTATATACCAATTTTTCATTATTTTTTATTATATCTTCATTTTCATCGGTATATATATAGGGATATAAAGAATATTCATATAACATCAAATCAAATAATTGGAAATTTATATTTATTGGGTATGTAAAAGAAACAATACTTGGTTTGAATCTAATTAGTAATTGATTACTTGAATAATTTAAACATGGTAATAATTTACAAATAATATTATCATAAGTATCTCTTTTATAAAATATTATTTTATTTCCAGTGATTCTTATACTATCATGACAACATTTAATAATTATGAAATTATCTGAATCTTTAATATCCTTACTCTTATCTTCTGCAATTAACACTTGATTATATTGATATGTTTCAGTATATCTTTTATTAAAGTAATGATAATAATTTATTCCTTTGATAAAAGCAGTTACATATTGACAAGTACTTGGTAATTTTAACTTTATTATTTTATTATAAATATCTTTAAGTGTATATGAAGGTATATTTATAGATATATAAAAATTTGTTTTAGTTATATCTTTCAAATCAAAATTATATTTAAATATCTTTTCATTACATAATTTTTCCAATGAATTAATAAGTAAAAAATTATTCAGATTATCATTTATATTATTATTGCTATAGTTAATAGTATATTGATCTTTAGTAAGATTATTACAATGAATGATACTTATTCCTTCAAAGAATGAAAAATATTCATTATTAATTATTATTTTATGTTCATTAGATAAATATTTTTCATTTTGTAATAAATTACGAATTAAATTAATAATTTCCATTAATTATTAATTAACCATACGGTTAATATCGTTTTATTTAAAACTTAAAATAAAATATTTAAAATTAGAATACAATTCTGAGTTTAAATTGTAGTTAGTTTTTTACTATTTTTAACTTTAGATATAATATTTTATATCGTTATTTAAAATTCACATTATTTCTATTCTAAATACTACATCTTGTTTCTTTTACGATTTTTAAATGCTATACAACAGCAACACATACAACTTATTATAATACCAATAATAATAATAATACTAATATAAACTACTAAATATCCTAACCCTTCACCTTCATAAGGACCATTAACATATAGCTGTGAACATTTACCATCACTACACAATTGAGATGAACATTCTAAATTCGACTTACAAGATTCTTTATAGCCTTTACCACAATACATATATCCACTATTACTTTTAAACAATCTTGTACGACTATAAATAACATCACAATGGCTTATTTCTGTATTATTAGTGATTGTGCATATTCCAGTTGCACGTCCGTATTGTTTAGATAAATCAGTCATGATAAAACATTCATTATATAAACACTCTGAATCTTTATTACAATATCTATGAACTATACAATTATTACTTTCTATATCAGATCTAGAACACATATTTATAATATATTCAATCTCATTTCCATTTATATCTGGAATATTAATATAACCTTGACCTAGGTCATATTGCATACAAATGTCGTTTTTACAAAAAAAAGTAAGATAATATTTATTACGAATCTTCAAAACTTCATTTTTACTAATTGGTCCTATCATTTGATATCCATAAATCATACAAGTCATTTCAATACATAATATTAAATAAAATATATTATTTAAAATTATCATTGTTTAATAATTATATTACTATAATCTATTATTTAATTAATAAAAATTGCAAAGAAATATACTACTGTTAAAAATATAATATATTTTTATTAATTATAAAAATATAGTATAATATATTATGAAATTGTAAAATATACTATATATTTAATAATAATATTATAAATTTTTTATTGTTTAAATAGTATTGTGTTATGAAAGTATTTTAGAAATTAAATAATTATTAATTTTAATTATAAATTTTATATTTAAACTTATTTAATTATAATAATAATACCAATATTTATATATTATAAATTAATTCAAAATTTATATTTAAAATAGTTATAATATTGAATAAATTAATTTAGAAATTATATTTATTTAAAATAATTAAAATATTTATAGAATGTTGAAATTAATTATTATTAAATAATTATTTTATATATTATTAAATTAATTTATTTAAAAATACTAAAATATATATTTTATAAAATATAAAATATATAAAAATCATTTTATAAATATATAAATTATTAATTTTAAGTTTATTTATTTTATATTTCATATTAACTAACTCCCTACTATATTTATTACTATTAATTTATACATATATATATGTATATATATATATAATTATAATTAATAAATGTAAAATCCAATTCACATCTTATATTTTGTACATTATTTATTATATTATTATTTTTTATTCTAAATTTTATATACAATATTTTTATTATTTATTATAGTATTTATGAGTATAGTTCATACAATAATAATAAGTATTTATGAATATTTGTAAATAATTAATATATTATGTTAGAAGTATTGTTAAAGGATTATTAAATATTTTGGATTTTATTAATATGTCAGATAATTTATGAATTGTTAGAAGTTATTAATATACCAAATATATTTTGAATTAATTATTTAACTGGTATTATATTAAATTTTAAGTATTTTCAAATGTTTTTATAATCTGTTAATTTGTTGTTAAAACAGATATTTAACATATCTGGTATTATATATTATAACAAATAATAGAAATAGGTTTGTTAAACTAGAATTTAGATTATTATTTAACAGATATATTTAGTATTATGATAGTTTTAAATAATTTTTATAAAATAAAAAAAAATAATTTGTAAATATAAACTGATTTTTTATAAATTTCATATATAAAAAAATATAATAATATATTATTGTATAAAAATAATCTTCTAAAGTTGCCATTAAAAAATAAAATGAAAAATTTTATATTATTAGTTATTTATTTAATAACATTAATTATTAATGTTACTGCTAAAAATAATATTGATGCTAATTGGATGAGTTATATCAATGATAATATACGAATTAATCAACTTAACATTCCTGGAACACATGATTCTGGAACATATGATATAGGACAATTATCTAATAATAAAGTTTTAGAATCTTTAGTTGAAAGATCTATACTTGCACCTTATTCTCAAGTATTAGGTGGACTTACTCAAACACAAGAACTTGATATTACTGAACAATTAGAACATGGAATTAGATATTTTGATATAAGACTTACAATAAGCAATAAAAATGATAAAAAACTTCATTTAACTCATGAATTCATTCCTTGTATAAATATTAAAAATAAATATAAATATTTATATTTTTCTGATGTATTAAGTGAATGTTCAGAATTTTTAGATAAACATTATAATGAAACTGTTATTTTACATTTAAAAAGTGAAGATCTTCCTTCAGGAATTAATTCTACTCATGTAGCTAATTTAATATTTAATGATTTAGATAAATATCGTGCTAAAATATATACACTTAACTCATTTCCATCTCTTGGAAAAGTTAGAGGTCAAATGGTAATTGTTACACGAGATGAGTTTAAAACAGATTCAATTTTAGTTGATGATACATATAAAAAAGTTTCTATTGGTAATGTACTTTCATGGAAAGATATGGGTGGATGTGAAAAATATAATAATAAATATGATTGTTGTCCTAAATTAAATGGAGATTTGCGTGTTCAAGATGCTTATAATTTAGATGGAAGTGAAAAATGGGAATTAGCTCGTGATATAATAGATAATGCAATTTTTGGTTGTAAATCTCAAAATGAATTTTTAACTATTAATGATATTAATAAATTGACTATTAATTTTATGAGTACAGCTAGAGCACATTCTTTTAGTTTAGAAGCATTACCACAATTAATACATGATATATCATTTGATGCTGGAATAGAAGATACAGCTAATTATGTAAATACAAAATTAACTAAATATATCCTTGAACGAGAAAAAAATTTTCAAAACAAAATGTTTAACAATGAATGGATTTTTTTAGATTTTCCATCACTCGATGTTGTTCGTGCAATTTATCAAAGTAATGGATATTTAAATCCTGAGTTAACTGCAGATAAAGTTGAAATATCTGACAAAGAATATATAATTGCTAATGCTAAATATTATGTTGCATTAATTCCAATGGTAGGAAGTGCTGCAGCAGAATTAACTGGTGCTGTAATTGATGTTACTGCAACTATTGGAGAAACTATAGTAAATACAGTTGAAAGTGTAGCTGATGCAGTTGGATCTTTTTTCAAAGGATTTTTTTCTAAACGTGAAATTAGCGAATATGTTAAAGTATGTCTTCAACGTAAAACTTTAGCTAATGGTAATGAAATAGTTATAGTTAATTCTAAGTGTAAAAATAATCCAAAAAACAAATGGACTATTAATTCACATAATGAATATTATAATATTATTTCTGGATATGATAGTAAATGTTTGGAATATGAAAATGGAAGCTTAAATGTTGTTAAATGTAAAACTAATCGAAAAAATCAAGATTTTAGTATTAAACATGGTGTTATTTGTTCAAGAATAGATGGATATAAATGTTTAGCTGGTGTGTTTGATATTCTACCAACACCTTTAGAATCAAAAAAATATGAAGGATTATCATGTTCTAAAGATATTATCAAACGTGGTTATAAATGTTGTTCTAATCAAAATGCTAAAGTTGAAAAAGTTGATAATTATGGTAACTGGGCTAAAGAAAATGGTGAATGGTGTGGTATTGGGTATGAAAGATGTTCATTTGAAGTATTAGGATATCATTGTTGTTCATCTATTAATCCAAAAGTTGTCAAAGAAGATTCATATGGAAAATGGGGTGAAGAAGATGGAGAATTATGTGGTATTGGTGAAATGAATAGAGTTGTTACTTATAGAATTCGTAATATTAAAACTAAGCAATGTGTTTTAGTTAATAATAGTGATGGTAATTTAATTGATTTAGGAGAGTGTACTACTTCGAATCATAGTTTATGGCATATTGCAAATGTCGATGAATATAACAACAAGAAAATTACATCTGTTAAAAATGGAAAGTGTTTATATGCTGCTAATACACAAACATCAGGTTTAGAAATTTGTGAAGATGTTATGAATATTAAAGATCGTTATATGCACTTTGAAATTATTGAAGATAAATACTTATGTGTTAAAAATAGTAGAAATTTAAAATATAGTTGCTTAAGTAGTAAATCACTTAATTTTGAAGAATCATATGATAAAAACGATGAAAGTTTCCAATGGGAAATACAAGATATAGATGAGGGTGTTATTGTTATTAAGGAAAATGATATATATAATCCTGATAAAAATAATGATCCTCCAAAAATTTATCAACCACTTGATTTTGATTGTCCAATAGATAATTTCCCTTGTTGTTCTGATAATACTGAAATCATATATACTGATGAAGAAGGTAATTGGGGACTTGAAAATGATGAGTGGTGTTTTATAAATAAATCAACTACAACAACTACTATAATATCTACTCCTACTTCTTCTGAATGCTATTTTGAAACTTTAGGTTATTCATGTTGTCCTTCTGAAATTACAGAAGTAGCTTATACTGATGAAGATGGTAATAAATGGGGTATTATTAATAATGAATGGTGTGGTATTGTTGATCAAACATCTAGTACAACTACAACTACTTCAACTACAATAACTACAACAGTTAAACCATCTGCTACTATTAAACCTGGTCATACTGTTTATTGGTTCTATCATTCCTCTACAAATAAGTGTTTATATGCTCCTGAAAATGTAAATGGAAAAATTAAGATTAAATCATGTGATGATTCTAATTATTCTAAATGGATGGTATTACCTTCTCGTAAAGGTTATTTCTATTCAATGGCTTATCCTGATTATTGTTTACAAGTTGATGATGAAAATAGTGGTTCACTTGCTTTAGGTAAATGTGATGATCAAGCTAAATTAGAACATACAGATGATGCTTTCTTTAAATTAATTGGTTCTGATGATAAATGTATTGGTATCTTAGATGAAAATGATATGTATAACAATGAAATAGAATTAAACTTAAATACTTGTATTGAAAGTGATAATGAAAAATTTTATGTTTGGGATAAACAACCAGATATTATTTGTTTTGCTGAAAATCTAGGTTACCAATGTTGTTCTGATCCTGAAACTATTGTTATTACCACTGATGAATATGGTGAATGGGGTATAGAAAATAATATGTGGTGTGGTATATTAGGCTCTGAAAATAATATTCATAATATCACTCCTTCTATTAAAACTGAAACTTATTATTTATACAATTCATACACAAATAAATGTATTCATTCCAATGGTGTACTTAATGATAATATTACCTTGAATGATTGTGATTACTCAGAATATTCTCTTTGGGATGTTCCATATACACATGATGGTTATTTCCACTTAAAGTTTAATAATGATCATTGTCTAATGCTTGCCGATGATCTTTCCTTAATTTTAGGTATTTGTGGAAATGAAAGAACTAAATTTTATCGTAATGGTAATTATATTATGTCTCCATTATATAAAAATATGTGTATTACATTAGATATTAATAATACTTTAGTTATGACTGATTGTAATGAATTTGATAATACTCAATTATATTACTTTAATCTCTGGAATGAGAATTCTATTGAATTAAATGATAATTGAATATTTAAATTAAAATAATATTTATAAAATAAAATAAATAATATATAAATTTAGATATAGATTAGAAGTTATTTAATATTAGTTTTCAAAATTTCTTTTGTAATTATAAAATTTAGTTTAATAAAATAAATAATTTTTTAAACTTTAAAAAACTTATTAACTATATTTTTCACAAATAAAAAATATTAAGTGGTTAAGATCTATTATATTCATAGTTAGAATTTATTCAATCTATATATAAATAATTATAAATCTAAAATAGATTATTTCTCAATAAAAAATATAAAAAATAAAATTATAAAGTATAATGTTTTAATTAAACTTATAAAAGTTTATAAAAAAACTAAACATTATATTTTTTAAAAGACTTTAATTTTTTTATAATATATTACATAAAGAATTTAACATATTATATTTTAAATATTTATATCGATTGATAAATTCTTATTTTATTTTTTTTTATATTTTATTAATTTTATACAAATATTTTTTTAAAATGATTATAAAATCTATAATAAATTTATTAAAAATTTATTAAATTAGGATTCATACTTTTATACTTTATTTTTTATTATAATTTATTTCTATTACCGTTAAAAAAAATATTATAATTTATTTCTATCATTAATTTGAAATATTATTTAATAAATTTTATTTTTTATTTAATTATATAATTTTATTTATTTTATCATACTTATTTTTCATATAAATCATACACAATATTTATTTACATTAACTTTTATAATTTATTCATTACATAATTATTTAACTACAAGTAATGGCTGATCAATCTGAATTAGATAAATTTTTTGAAGAATCTCCTTTGTTTGAGGAAGATAGAAAAAGAGAACAAGAAGAATTGAAATTATTAGAAAAAATGTTACATAATGATAATATATTGGATAAATCACTTCGTTGTAAAAGATGTTTGAATAATAATATTGATATGAGACGTATACAGCTTCGTCGTACTGATGAAGAAGCTACATTGGTATATTATTGCTTAAATTGCAATAGAATTATTTAAATATATATATATTAAGTATATTTAATAATATATTTAATAATATATTTAATAATATATTTAATAATATATTTAATTATACTTACATATTGAATAAATAATTAATACATGTATTGTATATGTATAATAATCATTAATTTATCTATTATAAATCAAGATTAATAATATTAACAATATTAAAAAAAAATAGTATATTAATTATAATTATATAAATGTAAATAATTTAAATATAATTTAAAATATAATTTAAATCTAAATTAATATTTTTAAAAAATATAATATAAAATGATAAATTATTAAAATATATAATATTATTATAAGATTAATTATAATAAATAACTTTATACAAAATAATAACTCTTGATTTCTCAAATCGAACTCAAGAGTACTATTTATATGTTTTATTCTATTAAATTAAAATTTCTAAGAACATTCTAATCTTAACAAGAATCTTTTTAGGAAAAGACTAGAAGAAAAACCTAAAAAGTTATTTGATTGATATTCTAATCATACCAATCATCGTAATATTAAGTAAAACCGTTGATAACGGGTAAAACCTTAATATCCGATTTCCTATTACATACTAATATATAGTTGTATAATATTATTAATGTAATTAGTATGTGCTTTATCTTTTATAATACAAGTATATATATAAATGAATGTATAAATACATAATTAAATAAATTAATTAATCTAATATAGCGAATGAATAATTATTAACTAAATAAATATTTACAATATTTAACTTAACAAATAACTATAATAATAAATAAATATATTAATATAATCTAATGGATTAATGATTATTAACTAAATAAATTATTTGTAATATTTAATACTAAGAATAAATAATAAGTATTTATTCTTACATTATAATAAAAATAAACGATAATAACCCTTAAAAATGAATGAATAATAATTTTATGAAAATATAACCCTATATAACCCTTACTTAAATAAATAATATTCTTTATTATATAATAAATTCTGAGTAAAAACGACCTAATAGTGATAATAATAAAATAAATTATTAAATAAATAAAACGCCTTAATCTAATAATGTATAAAAATAATAAAATAATAATAAATAAATAAAAATGAATAAACAAACTAAAAATAAAATGGTACATCAAATTATTAATTCTAGTGTTTATCCAAGTGTTCTTTAGAAATTCTCTTAAACTTATAAATTAATAAATAACTAATTGAGTAATTATTACTAAAATGATAAACTTAAAACCTGGAAATAGAACAATAATAACAATTCTAAAGATAAAATACAGAACTCTTTTATGTTTCTGTATAAAATGAGTGTTTATAATAATTGATACTTTTAATATTTTAATTTTGTTATATTTTTATTTTAATTTTATTTTAATTTTATTTTAATTTTATTTTAATTTTATTTTAATTTTATTTTAATTTTATTTTAATTTTATTTTAATTTTATTTTAATTTTATTTTAATTTTAAATTTTAATTATTTTATTCAAGGTATTATACATTTAATGATAGTCAATGATAATTTATAATAATTTTTCTAAATTTAAGCATTTTGAAGTAATAAGAAAATCAAATAAGTAATATTCTATAATATTTTATAATACTAAGACATAATTTTAATTTATTCTTTTAATTTTAATAAATAATAACAATAGTAATAATAATATTTAATAGTTAAAAATAATAATACATGTAATAATTGAAAATGTATAAAAGAAAGATAAAATTCTTCTTTATAAAGAGGGGACAATAAATAGAGAATAAAAAAGACAATAAACAGATAATAAATAAATTATAGAATATAATAAAGATTTAATTTAAAACATAATAAGAGTTTATTTTCGAGTTTTGAGTGATTTATTTGTTAATTATAAAGCATATTTTTTTATTTTATTTTAAATTTATTGTTTCATCATTGTAAAGAAATGTGTCTTTAACAATAAAACAAATTATAATATTTACTAAATAACTTAGTAATATTAACACTTTAAAATATTCTGTAAATTATTAATTTATAAAAATATCATTAAAAACACATAGAATTTAACTTAATAAGTTAGTGTTTAATAATATAATTATTTATTAATAAAATCTCGATTCTTTAAAATATTTGGGAAAATTCACTCGTATTTATACTAAAAATTTTTTAAATTAATTTATAAAATTTTTTCAACTTAAAATTCTTAACCAATCAATAATCTTCATATAAAATAAAATTTAAAAATAAAATAAAATAAAATAAAATTATAATTTTTTTAAAATAGTATCTATGAGGTCTCGAACTAGTGTCATTCAGACTCAAAGTCTTAGCTACTAACCACTAAGACAATTTAGTTATTTCTAGTATTCATTACATGGTCCTCCTCCAGGATTCGGATACCAGACGAATCTAGAATTTTAATATTTAAATATATGTTTTTCTTTTTTAATAAACTAAACTAAGGAGTGAATTTTCTTAATTATAAAAATACATTTAATATAATAAAATACATTTTTTTTTTTTTTTTTAATATTACTAAAGTTAAAAATAAAATATTGATAAATTTGATATTAATAAATTGTTTAATAATAAAATTGATATTGATAATGATATTAATAAGTTTTGATAATAATAATAATTGTGATTTTAATATTAATAATAAATATAATTTGAATTTTTTAACTATTTTTTATTTCTTTCTATTAAATTTTTTAAGTAGCCCCTTGCAATTTAGATTTTCTTCAGGCTCCCACGAAGCTTCATTGATTGAATACCCTTTCCATTTAATCAGGTATTGTATTTTTCCGTAATGTCTTCTTTTATCCAGAATTTCTTCAACTTCGTATTCTTCTTCATTGTCAACGGTAATAGGTGGCGGTGGTGGTTGAGATCTTCCAAATTTATCTTCGACATATTTCTCGAGATTGGATACATGAATAACTGGATGAATCTTAATAGATTTTGGGAGACTTAATTTAAATGTAACATTTGATATTTTTTCCAAGATTTTGTATGGGCCGAGTTTTCTTGGCTTAAATTTTTTATTTCCTTTGTGGATAATTAAAGAACTATCCAGCCAAACTTTGTCACCAACTTTAAAATTCGGAGCTTCTTTTCTACGTTTGTCAGCATGCTTCTTCTGGGTTTCCATGGCAGATTTTAAATTTTCTTTTAAGGTATTAATTAAAGTTTTAAAATCTCTTGTAAACTCTTCTGCTCTTGGGACTTTAGATAGGTCTGGAATAACTGGTGAATATTTTGGATGAAAGCCGTAATTCAAAAAGAATGGAGAAAATTTGGATGATTCTTGAACCACGTTGTTATAACTAAATTCTGCAAGACTAAGAAAACTTTTCCAATTTGAACCTTTATAATTTGAGAAACATCTTAAATATTGTTCTATAACGGAGTTCACCCTCTCCGTCTGACCGTTTGATTGATGATGAAATGGAGTAGACAACTTAAGTTCAATGCCAAGGGAGGAACAGATGGATTGGAAGAATTTAGAGGTAAATTGAGAACCTCTATCCGAGACAATAGATTCAGGTAGGCCATGAAGACGGAAAATATTATCAATAAAGGCTGTGGCTGTTTCGGCGGCGGAAGGAATACTTTTGAACGGAATGAGATGAACCATTTTTGTAAGACGATCAACAACAACAAGAATGCAAGTGAAACCAGAAGATGAAGGCAAATCTGTAATGAAATCCATTGAAATGGATGACCAAGGACGCTCAGCAATATCAAGAGGATTCAGAAGACCATAAGGTTTATGACGAAAGGTTTTTGAACGACAACAAACTTCACAAGAACGAACGTAGTCTTTAACATCAGAAGAAATAGAAGGCCACCAGAAGTCTCTAGCAATAAGAGAAGATGTTTTCTTTATTCCGAAATGACCAGCTGAAGGAGAGTCGTGACAGAGTTTAAGAATTGAAAGACGACAATTAGGAGGAACATAGATTCTGTCAGTAAAAAGGAGAAAACTATTGCTTAAGGAAAATTTGTCAATTTGAGGGTGAGGTATTGGAGGTTTCCTACAATCAAGATATTCACAGATTTTATTGTAAAAGTCATCATTTATATATTCGGAAAGAAAAGAATCACTAATGGACGAAACAGAAGTCACAATGGCACAAAAGTTTTCAGGGCGAAGAACATTAAAAGGAACATCAGAAGAGGAATTCGAATTGATAGCATAATCAGGACGACGAGATAGAGCATCAGGCTTACCGTTAGAAGAACCAGAACGATAAATAATAACAAAGTTAAATTCAGAGAGAAACAAAGCCCAGCGAACAAGACGTTGAGACATTTTTTCAGGTTTCTTTTGATAGAGTAAATTTCGATGATCCGAGTAAATCTTAAAAGTAGAAGAAGAGCCTTTAAGTAGATGACGCCATGTTTCAAGAGCAGCAACGATAGCTAAGAGCTCTTTATCATATATTGGATAATTACGTTCAGGACCAGTAAGAGAGCGAGAAAAGAAAGCAACTGGATGGGTCATATTATCAATTGGAGAGACTTGCGAGAGAATAGCACCAATGGCAAAGTTACTTGAATCAGTTTCGACTATGAACGGAAGTTCACGATTAGGAAATATAAGAACAGGAGCAGAAACAAATAAGGACTTGAGTGAATCGAAAGCATCTTGAGCTTCTTTAGACCATACAAATTTAACATTTTTCTTCAAAAGTTTATGCAAAGGATGAGCGATCTTTGCAAAATTTGGAATAAATCGACGGTAGTAGTTCGCAAGACCAAGAAAAGATTGAACCTCTTTAACATTAGATGGAGTAGGCCAGTTTAAAATAGAAGAAACTTTATTTGGGTCCATGTGAATACCATCAGTAGAAATCCTATGACCAAGGAAATCAATAAAAGAAACAAAAAACTCGCATTTTTCCAATTTAGCATAGAGCCCAGTATCCCTCAGGAGTTTCAAAACAGTTTTGACATGAGAAATATGAGATTTATAATCCGAGGAAAAAATAATAATATCATCTATGTAAGAGAAAGCGAATTTACCAAGAACGTCTTCAAGAACATCATTAATGAAATGTTGAAAAACAGCAGGTGCATTTTTCAACCCAAAAGGCATCACACAGTATTCAAAATGACCTAACTTGCAAGTAAAAGCGGTTTTATATTCATCACCACTTTTAATCCTGACCAAGTTATAGGCAGAACGAAGATCCAATTTTGAGAAAATCTTCCCTTTTCCAAGATGTTCAAGCATATCTTGTATAAGAGGAAGGGGATAAGAATCACGAATAGTTATGGAGTTTAATTGGCGATAGTCAACACACATACGAAGTTGACCGTTTTTCTTAGGTACAAACAGAATAGGAGCTCCCGCAGGCGATTTTGATTTTCTAATAAATCCTTTCTTGAGATTTTCTTTTATATATTCTTCTAAAGCAATTGATTCGGTTTCTGTTAAGGGATAAATCGGTCCATAAAACAGTTTTGAATTTTCTTTGAGTTTTATTTCACAATCGTATGGACGGTGTGGAGGAAGTTTTTCGGCATTAGATTCATTGAAGACATCAGCAAAGTCAGAGAGAACATCCGGAAGTATAATAGAAGAATTAGGTTCTGATTTAGAGTTTGAATCGGATTTGAGAATAGAATTGGAATGAATATTAGAATCAGAAAAAGAAGTCAAAACAGAAGTTGGTTCTTGATTTGAGAGAGACGAAGTAGAAAAGTTAACAGAAGACTTCTTAGAAACAGAATTGTTAATATTTTTTGAAGAACCCGAACAGAGAATAGTACAAGTACGATTAGTTTCGTTTTGAGATTGGATGTTTTGTTTATCGACAAATATAGGGTAAGCGAATGAATCATGCGGAGGTTCGTAGGAAGGATCTTCCATTGCAGGAAAAGCAGATCTTTCTTCAGGAAATTCAGGGACATTATTGGAGAGTGTTATACAACGATTATAACAGTAATCGGATACAAATGAAATTTTGTTCTTTGTGAAATCGATAGAAGGATTGTGTTCTTTAAGCCAGTCTATTCCAAGAATACAAGGATAATAAGGTAGATCAGTTACATAGAATTGTGTTCGACAGAGATGATCTTTGTAGCGAAGATTCAAAGGAGATGTAATTCCAAAAAGAGATTGTCGACCACCGATACCAACGATATTTGGTAGGTTACCGTCATCATGATAAGGAATGTTATTATCGTTACAGTAATCTACATCAATTAAATTAAGTTTGGATCCTGAGTCAATAAGAATATCCGTATTTAGTTCATAAGAAAGTTTAAATTTAGTTGTCATTTTATTATGAGTTTTGTTTTCTTCTTTAGGAGCGGATATAAGTGTGGGAATAGATATTAGTGAAGGATTTTCACGATCTTTATTCTTTCTTTTTGGACAATTATTAAGCTTATGACTTGAAGCACCACAATACACACAAAGATTTTCTTTCTTTCTTCTTTCCTTTTCTTCGTTTGAGATAGGGCCATGGTTATTCCTGTTTGTAATGGACTTTGTTATTTTTGAAGAGTGATGAAAAGATCTTTTCTTTCGGTTTTGGTCATTGTTTGAACCAGAAGGGAAAAAGGTATGGTGTGTAGATAATCTTGAATCGATTCTTGAAGCAATAGTCTGTAATGAAAGAAGATCCCTAGGACCCGGAAACATTTCCAAAATACGAACTGCAACTTGTTGATTAAGGCCAGCTATAAATGCATCCATTTTGGCTTGTTCATTCCAGTTTGATTCATCAGCATAGCGGTTAAATTCCAAGATATAGCCTCTAATTCCTCCTAATCGGCGTTGTTTTAAGGTTCTAAGCATTTGATTTGCAACATAGGTAGCATCGTTATAACCATAAAAAGCCTTAAATCTGTCAACAAAAGCTTGGTAGTTATTAAGACACGGATCATGGTTGTTTATTAAGACACGGATCATGGTTGTTTATAAGAGTAGCAGCCCAATTCATAGCGTCCCCATAAAGTCTTGATATTATATAGAGAATTTTGGTTGCGTCGTCTTGATACCGTTCAGGATATAGCATAAACACTAGCTCCACCTTAGCTAAGAAACCCTTCAGATACCTGCGATCCCCTGCAAAACCATCCTTAAGAGTTGCGTTTTCGAAAATATTATTATTATCCATGTGGTTGTTTTCGTTCTCTTCCATAGTACTTATGATGTTTTCTTTAATAAGCTTTAATAAATTTGTAAAAATAATAGAATAAAGTATTTAATTATATTTATTAATTGAGTAAATCTTTTTATTAAATAATAATACAAACCAGATTATATAGTGTTAAACCATCAAATATATAACCTGTTTTATTCTTTATAATAAGTCCTTCGTAGCTCTTCACGATAACACGTATAAAGTCGATTGTTAATATTAATTAAATTAATAAAAGAAAGGAACGGTGTAAAAATTTTTTTTTAGTGTCTAACTTATTGTTAGCAATAAAAATTATTACAGGTTTTCTTTCCCTATATCAACCTTATCCGAACGTAGAAGTATTATGTATAAGAGTTTAACTTCTCACGCTAAAGGAGTTATAAAGAATATTATTTTATATTATTACAATTTTAATAAATTGTCTTAACAATTAATAATTATAATTAAAAATTAGAAATTGTTTTATTAGAAAACTTAATTTTAAAATGTATTAATTAAGAAATATTATTTTATTAAAGTAAGGCATTTCCGGCTATTTTCCGGTCTATAATCAAACAGCAAAAGATAGTATACAACTATAAATCTCACGCCAGCTTGCTTATTACAGCGTCTTGTACGTGGTGTACCTCGGATTCTCCTACTTCCTTATTCAAAGTAGAATAGCTCAGAGCCTGCCAACCCAATTATTGTACAGGTTAAACTCGATCCCGTTAATCTTTTACTTTTTATAGTTTGAATTATATACCGCTTCTAAAGCGTACTAATTCTACTACTTTAAGTAAAAATATTTCTTTAAAGAAAAGCTTCAACAATAAAACTTAAAAGTTTTATCTATAACAATTTCTTAAACACTAAGGTATTAAGCTTTTATATTATAAGGAGATTTTATTGTAAAGAAATGTGTCTTTAACAATAAAACAAATTATAATATTTACTAAATAACTTAGTAATATTAACACTTTAAAATATTCTGTAAATTATTAATTTATAAAAATATCATTAAAAACACATAGAATTTAACTTAATAAGTTAGTGTTTAATAATATAATTATTTATTAATAAAATCTCGATTCTTTAAAATATTTGGGAAAATTCACTCGTATTTATACTAAAAATTTTTTAAATTAATTTATAAAATTTTTTCAACTTAAAATTCTTAACCAATCAATAATCTTCATATAAAATAAAATTTAAAAATAAAATAAAATAAAATAAAATTATAATTTTTTTAAAATAGTATCTATGAGGTCTCGAACTAGTGTCATTCAGACTCAAAGTCTTAGCTACTAACCACTAAGACAATTTAGTTATTTCTAGTATTCGTGTAAGAATTAATAATTATTTTTTGTATAAATTAATTCTTATTTAATTATGTGAAGATATTAACTGGATTTAAAACAAATTCAGATAATATCTATAATTAATTAAACATAATAATTATAATTAAATAATTTCAATAATTATTTTAAAACACTTTTAAAAGTCACCTTTTAAATTTTGATTCAGTGAAAGGGTTATGATTTCAAAAATTTAATATCAATATACTATAACCCTTAACCAAAAATAAGCAAGTACGAAATAAGGTGTAAATCGCCAAAAACGATCGCTACGGCTGTAAGTGCTACGGTGATGAAACTAGGTTTATTGGAAAGCTTAGGAAGAAAGCTACAATTTGGTACAATCGCGGTCCTTCTAACTGATCATTTAAGGAAGTTATGATCATTTAAAGATTTTATTAGGTAAATTAAAATCAATATGATATCAAGTATGGATCATAAATATTTCTTATGACTTGATGAAATTAAAAATATATCAATAGGAATTTTAGTTATATTAATTTAATTAATGATAACGATTGTTACTAAAAATAGAACTAGACCCATTTAGGTGTAACAGTTAATACCTATAAATTAAATAATCTTAATTATTATAAAATAGGTTAACGGCAAGTTTTATTAGAAATAATTTTGAAAATAATAATTATTTAGTTATAACAAATATGTTATGGTAATATCAATTAATAATGATGAATTATTAATTGAATAGTTTTTATAATTACTAATTAGGATCAACTGTTTAAATGATTAATCATATGTTTATTTTATTTTATGTCATGACAAACAAACAAACAAACAAACAAACAATCTTATTACTTATTTAATTATATTACTAATATATTATATGTAATACTTTATTCTTATTAATATCAATTTAATAATCTGAACAAAGAATATAAAAGAGAATGAATTGAATTCGATTTTAATTCTTTGTAAAGATTATAGTTATAATCTTAATTATATAGTTACTTATAATATCATTTATATTATTATTAAATAAATAAAAAATTTATAAAAAGTTATTTTAAAGTAAATATAAATTTTTCATTTTTCATTTGGGAGTTTAAGGTGTTATTTTATAATTAAATTTAATTTCTTAAAAAACATTTTTACTATATAATTAATAACATTCTGACCTGGCCGCATAACCAAACCCAAAAACTTAACAATAATCTTTACCCGCTGTTTAGTGGCTACTTTAGAATGTTCACTCCGGTTCCTAATTTCCCAGACGAGGTAAACCAACTAAGAGAGGATGCTACTCAGACTGCCAAGGATATCATTGAGGGTATCAATGAAAATTTGGTTTTCCGTGAAGATTTTCAAAATTTTTCCAATGATGTGAATAATCGTTTAAATGAAATCATGAGTGTATTAACCAATATGAATAATAATCAAACTGCTCAGAATGAAGATGAACAACCATTGTTACATACCAATTATGATAGGATAGCTACTCCAAGACCTACTGTCTTTAGAGATGATGAATCTACTTCAACAAGATTTGATTTGGATCATGATGTTATCATGAGAGGCCGTTTTGCTACTCCAATCACTCAAGTGCCAGATCCAGGTATGTTCTCCGGTAAGACTAGTGATACCGATTTGTTTTGTCAATTATGTGAAGATACTTTCAAAACTCTACCAAATCGAACTTTACCAGAAGAAACAAAAATTAATTTTGTACAATCCCGTCTTCGTGATGCTGCTAGAAATTGGTATCTTGCCAAGTACAAGGATAATATTTATCCATCTACCATGCAAGAATTGTTGGATGGACTAAGAATTGCTTTCTCAAATGTTGCTAGTTACAAGATAGCTAAAATCAAAATAATGCGTTTAAAACAACAATATGGTAAAATAAATGATTATATCGAGGAATTCCGCTCTCTTTCACAACAATTTAAATGGAATGAAGAAGCATTATCTTTAATCTTTTATAATGGTTTACATCCCAAATATCAGGAAGAAATTGAAAAGATGGAGGTATTTCCAACCACCATGGAGTCCATTATAACTAGATGTATTTTGATCGAAAGTTCTCTTTCTACAAAGAATAAGATTAACCAGTCTTCCAACTCTAAATCTAACAAGAAAAGAAATTCACATTTCAACCACCACAGATCATACAACAACAACAACAACAATAACAACAATAACTTCCAAAAATATAATAATAATTACAATAACAACAATTATAAAGCTCAAAAAATTAGTTCAAAAAACTAAATAAAGGACTTCCATTGAAGTCCCATCACCACTCGAATACAAAAATATTAAACTACACTTTTCCCACTATCAACAAAGATAATACATTACCTTCAACGTTTTTTACTTTTAATACATATGTATTATCCAATAATGGAGGTACAAATAATGTACATAATAAAATTGCATGTACATCACTATTAGATAGTGGATCTTATTGTAATTTTATGTCGTACAAACTATTACGTACATTACAATTACATCCTCATAAAATTAATAATGTTATCACTGTACAAGGTATCAGTGGTACTTCAATTGAACTTGATGAATATATCAACCTAAACTTTCAGTTAAAACTATTTATCAACAATAAATTCCATTTCATCAATTTCAAAGAAAAATTTTTACTAGCGGATTATATTCCGACAGATTTATTATTTGGAAATATATTCATGTCCAAATATGAAATTCATTATAATTATAATAAAAATTATTTATATTCAAATTTAAAATATGATTTTAACAGAAAGAAATTCAATATGAAGCATGCTACTAAATTTTTAAAATTAGAACAATTCATTTCTTATAATAGAAATGACATAAATGTTACACCTACCACTTCTACAGGTGTAAATAACACAAAAAATAAAAATAAAAATTATTCCACCAATTTTTATAATTTAAAAAATAAAATTCATAATTTTTATTTCAGATCTAAAACCTTTAGTAAGAAGAAAAATGGTCGATTTCACAAATTTAACCCTAAACGTTCCAAATTTTTTAGAAAAGTTATATTAAATAAAAATAATTATGATAGATATAATTATAATTATTTAATTCATACTTTTTTGTCCGAAAAACCAGAAGAAGTAAGCAATTTAGAAGAACATACTATTGAGGATATTCCAAAACCCTATCGAGATTTGGCAAAAGTTTTCAGCAAACAAGAAGCTGATAAACTACCACCACATAGAATTACAGATTGTAAAATAGTACTAGAAAAAGATGCTACTCTTCACTATGGTCCCATCTATCCCTTATCAGAAGAAGAATCAAAAGTTTTAGAAGAGTATATCAAGGAAAATTTAGAAAAAGGCTTTATTAGACCATCCGAATCACCTGCAGGATATCCAGTGGTATTTCAGAAAAAGAAAGATGGTACTCTTAGAGTTTGTATTGATTATAAAAAACTCAATTCTGTAACGATACGTAACTCCTACCCAATACCACTTATTACCGACATTATAGAACGTGTCAAAGGTGCAAAGTATTTCACCAAGCTCGACTTACGCTCTGCTTATAATTTAGTTAGAATAAGAAATGGTGATGAATATAAAACTGCTTTTCGCACAAAGTTTGGTCACTATGAATATTTAGTGATGCCATTTGGTTTACGTAACGCTCCTGCTACTTTTCAGGCATTTATAAATTCTGTTCTCAGACCTTTCTTGGAAAAATCTGTTATTCTCTATTTGGATGATATTCTTATATTTTCAAAAACCTTAGAAGAACACCACCAACATGTACGTGAAGTTCTTTCTAAACTATTAGAAAATAATTTATATGCTAAACTTCCTAAATGTGAATTTGACAAACCACAAGTTGAATTCTTAGGATATGTTATTTCAGGTTCAGGAATTGCTACCGACCCAAAAAAGATAGAGTCAATCAAAAATTGGCCTATTCCTACTACAGTTAAGGATGTACAAAGATTTTTAGGTCTTTGTAACTACTATAGACGCTTTGTAATGAATTTTGCAGACTTGGCTAAACCCCTCCACAACCTAACAAAAAAGAATGCAAAGTTCAAATGGTC
This sequence comes from Piromyces finnis, assembly GCA_002104945.1. Classification (NCBI taxonomy): domain Eukaryota; kingdom Fungi; phylum Neocallimastigomycota; class Neocallimastigomycetes; order Neocallimastigales; family Neocallimastigaceae; genus Piromyces; species Piromyces finnis. The sequence goes on from MCFH01000022.1 coordinate 91,875, forward strand.
CACAGAATGTGAATCCTCATTTAACATTTTAAAAACGCGTTTAACTTCAGCACCTATTTTATCACATCCTGATCCTCAAAAACAATATATTTTAGAATGTGATGCAAGTAATGTTGCTATCGGTTCTATACTTTCTCAATATGATTCAGAAAATCGTCTACATCCTGTTGCTTACTACTCCAGAAGTCTAAGTAGTTCTGAAGTTAATTATTCTATAACAGATAAAGAACTATTAGCCATTAAGGATTCTTTCTCTACTTGGAGGCACCTTCTTCTTGGTGCTAAATATAAAATAAAAGTTTACACTGATCATAGAAATTTACTTTATACTCTTGGAGGAAAGGTAGGTAATCAAAGACAACATCGTTGGCACCTTTTCTTTCATGAATACGACTTTGAACTTATATACAGACAAGGTCGTAAGAATGGTAAACCTGATTGTCTATCTCGCAGACCTGACTACATGGATAGGACTTATGAAGAAAAGCCAGAATATATTTTAGACTCAAAAAATGTAAAACTAATACCAAGTTTCATTGGTATTATGAGTAACTTCTTGGAACAAGTTATTCAATACTTAAAGGACGACGAAACTGCTAAGGATATTATGCTATATTTCAGCCCACATAATGACCAAAAGGCTTATAGACCATTTAGGAAAATGAACAAGTTTGAATTAAAAAATAATCTTATTTTATATAATAACTTAGTTTATATCCCTGAGAAACTACGTTTAGATGTTCTTATGAAATATCATGAACAACCCTCTGCTGGACATCTTGGTATAAAAAGGACTTTAGAATTGATAACTCGAAATTTTTGGTGGCCTAAAATTAAGGATGATGTCACTAAATTTGTTAATTCTTGTGAGACATGCACAAGAAATAAAGTAACTAGACATCGGAAATATGGAAAATTACAACCTTTAGATACTCCAGAACGTCCATGGAAATCTATAGAAATTGACTTTCTTTGTGGCCTTCCTGAGTCTAAAGGGTACACCGTAATTATGGTAGTGGTTGACCGCTTTTCTAAAATGATTCACTTAGTGCCGTTTAAACAAGTTCCAAACGCAGCACAAACTGCAAAAGCTTTTTTGAACAATGTATATCGTTTACATGGTCTCCCTTATGACCTATATACTGATAGAGGCTCACAATTTACAAGTGATGTTTGGCTCGAATTTTTGGATTTATTATATATTCATCCAAGAATAGCTACTACTGACCACCATGAAACTGTTGGACAGGTCGAGAGGTCAAATTCTTTTATTGAACAGTATCTTAGATGTTATTCCAAGTCTTTCTATCATGACGACTGGGTTGATTGGCTTCCACTTGCAGAATTCGCCTATAACAACGCTGTTAATGAATCAACCAAAGAAACACCATTCTTCATTAATTATGGTTTCCACCCTCCGATGGATGAAATGACCCTATTACCACAATGTAATATTAATCATAAACTAGTTCAAAACGTTAATGATGCATTCAACCACATAAAAGAAGTGTTACTACGCTCCAAAGAGTTGTATAAAAGAAGAGTGGATAAAAGTCGTTTAGAAGCTCCAAAATTTAAAATTGATGATTTAGTTTGGATTCAAGCCCCACCTTCTCTAAATATTGAAAATAGTTCCAAATTAGCTCCTTGTAAATATGGTCCATATAAAATAACTCAAGTTTTGAGAAATAACAATTATGAAATCGATATCAAAAAATCACCTTTTCCCAAACACTATCCAATATTTCATGTATCTGAGTTGGAACCTTATAGATCAACTCCAAAAGAATTTTTAAATAGAACTGCGGATCCAGAATCAATAAAAGATATAGTGGAAATATCTGGATTCCGTACAAATTATAAACAACAACGATATGAATATAAAATTCGATACAAATACCGTTCCGCTTATAATTGGGTACCAGCAAGTGAAGTAGAAGACAATCCACGTAATCAATACATTTATCAAAAATATTTAAAAAGTGGACGACATTATGCTTCTATAGCATATAATTAATTAAAATAATATTAATAAGTCAATAATTCTCTAAAAATAACTTTTACACCATTTACAAAATATTTTTATAACAACTAAATTTCGAAATTTAACTCATCACAAAATTTTGAAATTTCAACATTTCAAAAATTTTTACACCGAATATTTTTCAATTATCATATTAAAACTTTATTATTTTTTATTTTTATTTTCATATTCAAAATCTGCAGTATCAATTTTATTATTAAAATTTTACCTACAAGAAAATTTTTCAAAAAGTGAAATTTCAAAAATCTCACAATGGCCAAGTGACCTTTTGAAATTATTACTTCCTCTCGAAAAAATTTTTTTAAAATCAAAAATTTTTACTTTTCGCTCCAGTTCATAGAATTCGTCTGGAATACGAATTCCTAGGGAGGGCGTTGTGAAGATATTAACTGGATTTAAAACAAATTCAGATAATATCTATAATTAATTAAACATAATAATTATAATTAAATAATTTCAATAATTATTTTAAAACACTTTTAAAAGTCACCTTTTAAATTTTGATTCAGTGAAAGGGTTATGATTTCAAAAATTTAATATCAATATACTATAACCCTTAACCAAAAATAAGCAAGTACGAAATAAGGTGTAAATCGCCAAAAACGATCGCTACGGCTGTAAGTGCTACGGTGATGAAACTAGGTTTATTGGAAAGCTTAGGAAGAAAGCTACAATTTGGTACAATCGCGGTCCTTCTAACTGATCATTTAAGGAAGTTATGATCATTTAAAGATTTTATTAGGTAAATTAAAATCAATATGATATCAAGTATGGATCATAAATATTTCTTATGACTTGATGAAATTAAAAATATATCAATAGGAATTTTAGTTATATTAATTTAATTAATGATAACGATTGTTACTAAAAATAGAACTAGACCCATTTAGGTGTAACAGTTAATACCTATAAATTAAATAATCTTAATTATTATAAAATAGGTTAACGGCAAGTTTTATTAGAAATAATTTTGAAAATAATAATTATTTAGTTATAACAAATATGTTATGGTAATATCAATTAATAATGATGAATTATTAATTGAATAGTTTTTATAATTACTAATTAGGATCAACTGTTTAAATGATTAATCATATGTTTATTTTATTTTATGTCATGACAAACAAACAAACAAACAAACAAACAATCTTATTACTTATTTAATTATATTACTAATATATTATATGTAATACTTTATTCTTATTAATATCAATTTAATAATCTGAACAAAGAATATAAAAGAGAATGAATTGAATTCGATTTTAATTCTTTGTAAAGATTATAGTTATAATCTTAATTATATAGTTACTTATAATATCATTTATATTATTATTAAATAAATAAAAAATTTATAAAAAGTTATTTTAAAGTAAATATAAATTTTTCATTTTTCATTTGGGAGTTTAAGGTGTTATTTTATAATTAAATTTAATTTCTTAAAAAACATTTTTACTATATAATTAATAACATTCTGACCTGGCCGCATAACCAAACCCAAAAACTTAACAAATTATTTTTTAATTATTAAATTAATTATTTATTTAAACTATTAGCATACATTCATTTAAATTACTATAAACATTTATCTATATTGATATTAATTATTCATTTACTTAATTTAAAATTTATTTAATTACTATATTAATTATTTATTTATTTAATTTAGTAATATATTTAAAATAATAGTAAACATTCATTTATTTTTTAATTAATAATTTTTGTATTACATTTTATAAGAAACATTATATATTTTATTTTACGTTTGTATTTTATATTTATGTATCGTATCTTGAAATAACTTATAGAAACAATTAGAAAATATAAATACATATTAGGACAATCGGATATTAAGGTTTTTCCGAATTTTAATCGGTTTTACTTAATATTACGATGATTGATATATTAGTTATCAATCGAATATCTTTTTAGGTTTTTCTTCTAGTCTTTTCCTAAAAAGATTATTTGTTAAGATTAGAAATTCTTTATTAAACTTTAAATTATCAAAAAATTATAAATATAAGGACTCTGGAATTCCACTAAAGAATCCAGAGTTATTATTTTAAGACAATTATAATAAATAACCCTTTCAAAAACTATATTCATAAAAAATATTTACATTAAAGATAGTCTTAATATTTTGTGTTTGTTATTATAATTCACTTATAATAAACTCTTTAAGATAAGTATTCATTTTTATTTACTATTAAGAAACTTCTCAATTTAATAATACATATTACGATTTGTATTATTATATTGTAGATAATAATTATTATTAAATATATAATAATTATTACAATTCGTTACAATAGGTAATACATGGACTGTATTCTATTTGTAGTTTACTCAAATTGAATCAAAAGTGTATTTAATTAGTTTTAGTTTAGTTTTATTATTTTATTATTTAATTAAATTAGTATTAAATTAGTTTTGTTTATTTTATATTGAATATATGTATAATTAAATAGAATAGTATATTAAAATATAATTTGTAAAAAATATAAATACATGTAAAATTTCATAGTTAAACGATGTAATTGTTATTGACTATAGTTTAGTTAATAACTAAATAAGAATAAATAAAAGAGGATATAAATAAATTTTGTTTTGTTTTTAATTTTTTATTTTATTTAGTGTTTTTGTTTTATTGTAAAAAATTTTATAATCTGTTTTAAATTTTAAAATTTTTACATGGTTACTGTAGATAGATTTTCAAAAATGATTCATTTAGTTCCTTTTAAGAAAATACCTGATGCTAAACAAACAGCTACAGCTTTTATTAAAAATATATTCAAACTTCATGGATTACCTTCTGAAATTTATACTGATCGTGGTTCACAATTTACTAGTGATCTTTGGAATAGTTTAATGAAAGAACTTAAAGTTAAAACTAAAATTGCTACCACTGATCATCATGAAACGGTCGGGCAAGTTGAAAGATGTAACTCTTTTATTGAACAATATCTCCGCTGTTATTCAAAGTCCTATTATCATGATGAATGGGTTGAATAGATTCACTTAGCTGAATTTGTTTATAACAATTCTATTAATGAATCTACCAAACAAAGTCCTTTCTTTATTAACTATGGATTCCACCCTTCTGTTGATGATGTTTTCCTTTATGACAAATCCTATACTAATAATAATTTTATTAGAAATGTTTGTGATAATTTTAATTATGTTAAAGAAGTTTTATTTAGAGCCAAGGATTTATATAAAAAACATGCCGATAAGAAAAGGATGTTACCTCCTATATTTAAAGTTGGCGATAAAGTTTGGATTCAAGCTCCTCCATCCTTTTCTACGGTAGAAACTCCAAAACTTTCTCCTTGTAAATATGGACCCTATAAAGTTTTAAATGTTTTGGAAAATAATAATTATAAAATAGATATACACAACTCTCCTTTCCCAAAACATCATCCAATCTTCCATATTTCGGAACTTGAACCTTTTATTCCTACTCCTTCAAGATTTTTATCAAGATCAAAGGATCCCGAATCAATTAAAGACATCATTGAGATTGCGGGATTTCGAACTAATTATAAACTTAAACGGTATGAATACAAAATTAGATACAAATACCGTTCTCAATATAATTGGGTTCCTTCTAGTGAAGTTGAAGATAACCCAAGAAACCAAAATATCTTATTATTATATTTAAAGAACAATAGGAAGCCTATTGATATCGCTTATAATTAAAAAAAAAAAAAAAAAAAAAAAAAAAAAAAAAAAAAGAGAGAATGAAAAAAAAATGAGAAAATTATTACAATACAAAATTACTTCAATTTAACTCATCACATTTAAAAATTGAAATTTCAAAAATTTTTATATTCACTATTTTTTAATTATAAAATTTATTTTTCAGCTTATTATTATTAATATTTTTAATATTAAATTTTAAAAAAATTTCAAAAAACATAAAAAACCCTTTAAAATCAAAATTTCAATTATGACAGTTGTACAACATAAAAAATTTCAAAAACACATTTTGTATACAATACATATATGTATTTCATAACAAAATTTCATTTTTACCAATTTTTGACAACTTTTGAAATTTCGCGAAATTGTAAAGAACTAATGTTCAATAAATAAAAACACAAATATATAAAAAGGAAAATAATAAAAGCAAATAAAAATTTTATTATTGAACACTTAACAAAATTATAACAGGTTAGTGTTTAATAATTTTATTTTTATTATAAAATTTCTTTGTTAATAAAAACTCGAATTCAAAATAATTTTTTGAGAAATTTCACTCGTATTTATATAAAAATTTTTAAAAGTAAATTTATAAAAATTTTACAACTTAATTTTTTAAGCCAATCAGAAATTATCTTCTTTGGTAAAATTTCGTTATAAAATATTTTAATAATTAAAAAAAAGATATTAATGAGGTTTCGAACTCGAGTAGTTCAAACCAAGGTCTTAGTTACTAACCACTAAGACAGGTTACTAATTTCTATGATTCGTTACATGGTCCTCCTCCAGGATTCGGATACCAGACGAATCAACTAAATTTATTTGTTACTTTATTATAAAAGAAATAATTGAAACGAGTGAATACATTTTGAAAAATTTTTTTTTTTTTTTTTTTTTTTTTTTTTTTTAAATTACATGAATATTAAATTATAAATATATTTTTTCATTTTCTATTTTCTATTTTCTATTCTCTTTTTCTCTTATCAATTACTAATTTTTTTTTAAATTAATAACTATTACTAATGTGAATTATTAAAGTTTTTAATTAGTTCATCGCAGTTTAAATTACTTTCAGGTTCCCAAGATGCTTCTGAAAGCGGATAACCTTTCCATTTTATTAGATATTGAATCTTCCCATAATGCTTTCTTTTATCAAGTATTTCTTCTACTTCGTATTCTTCTTCTTCATTTACTATTATAGGTGGAGGTGGATCTTTGATTCTTCCAAAACTATCTTCATAATACGGTTCTAGGTTTGAAACATGAACAATTGGGTAAATCTTCAGCGATTTTGGTAATTCTAATTTATAAGTGAGATTAGAGATTTTACTAATTATCCTAAACGGGCCAAGTTTCCTAGGATTAAATTTTTTATTTCCTTTATGAATTATCAAGGAGCTATCCAACCATACTTTGTCACCAGTCTTGAATGTCGGAGGTTCTTGTCTATACTTGTCGGCATATTTCTTTTGAACTTGGATGGCCTTCTTTAAGTTTTCTTTTAGTTTCTCCATTAGGTCTTCAAAGTCTCTTGTAAACTCTTCAGCTCTTGGAACATTCGTTTGGTCAGGAATTACCGGAGAGTATTTTGGGTGATAACCATAATTTAGGAAGAATGGTGAGAATTTTGTTGAGTCTTGAACAGCATTATTGTAACTGAATTCTGCCAATGGAAGAAAGTTGATCCAGTTTGTTCCTTTATAATTAGAAAAGCATCTTAAATATTGTTCAACAACGGAGTTTACCCTCTCCGTTTGGCCATTGGATTGATGATGATATGGTGAAGAATATTTAACATTGACGTCCAAAGATTGACAAATAGATTTCCAAAATTTCGAAGTGAATTGCGCGCCTCTATCGGAAATAATTTCAGAGGGGAGACCGTGAATTTTGAAAATATAATTCAAAAAAGCAAAAGCAGTATCAGAAGCAGAAGGAATACCTTTAAAGGGAATGAGGTGGCACATTTTAGTAAGGCGGTCAACTACAACAAGAATAGTGTTAAATCCATCCGAAGGAGGGAGGTCAGTAATGAAATCCATAGAAATAGAAGCCCAAGGATGGTCACTAATCTCAAGGGGTTGAAGTAAACCATATGGTTTATGACGAGAAGGCTTGGAGCGGCAACAAATCTCGCAAGATCGGATATAATTCTTAACATCAATAGAAATGGATGGCCACCAAAAGTCACGAGAGATCAAAGAAATAGTTTTGCGGATACCAAAATGACCGGCAGAGGGGGAATCATGACAGAGTTTCAAAACGGAGGGACGGCATTTTAAAGGGACATAGATTCTACTATCAAAAAGAAGAAAACTATTACTAAGGGAGAATTTATTACTTTGTGGATGTGGAGCTGGGAGATTCTTATTTTCAAGAAAATTGCAAATGTCAATGTAAAAAGAGTCGTTCACATATTCAGATAATATTTCATCATTAAGAGAAGAAATGGAACAAATCAAAGCGCAGAAATTCTCAGGGCGTAAAACCGAAAAAGGAGCATCAGAAGGAAGAGAGGAATCCATATAATCAGGTCTTCGTGAAAGCGCATCAGGTTTACCATTAGATGAACCAGAGCGGTAGAGAATTTTAAAGTTAAATTCGGAAAGGAAAAGGGCCCAACGAACAAGACGTTGTGACATTTTTTCCGGTTTCTTTTGATATAGTAAGTTTCGATGATCTGAATAAATAGTAAACGGGGTTAAAGCACCTTTGAGAAAATGTCGCCAAGTTTCAAGAGCATTAACAATAGCTAAAAGTTCTTTATCGTATATAGGATAGTTTCTTTCAGCGGAAGTAAGAGATCTTGAATAGAAAGCGACAGGATGGATCATTTTATCATCAGGAGATTTTTGAGACAGAACTGCTCCTATAGCAAAGTTGCTAGAGTCGGTTTCAACAATAAAGGGAAGATCACGATTTGGGTGAGACAGGATGGGAGCAGATGAAATTAATGATTTAATGGTATTAAATGCATCAAGAGCTTCAGAGGAAAAATCAAATTTAACGTTTTTACGAAGTAGTCTGTGAAGGGGTTGTGCAACTTTGGCAAAATTAGGAATAAACCGACGATAGTAGTTGGCTAGGCCAATAAAAGATTGAACTTCCTTGACACTGGACGGAACTGGCCAATTAATAATAGCAGAAACTTTATTGGGGTCCATATGTATACCTTCAGAGGATATCCGATGACCAAGGAAATCAATAGAGGAAACAAAGAATTCACACTTTTCAAGCTTAGCATAAAGACCAGCATTTCTTAAGCGATCCAGGACTTCGATAACGTGCTTAATGTGGGATTTATGGTTTTCAGAAAAAATAATTAAATCGTCAATATATGAATAAACAAAAATCCCTAGAATATTTTCCAGAACATCATTGATAAAATGCTGAAAAACAGCCGGGGCGTTTTTCAGTCCGAATGGCATTACCAGGTATTCAAAGTGGCCGAATTTGCAGGTGAAAGCTGTTTTATATTCATCACCCTTTTTGATTCGGACCAAATTATATGCTGATCGTAAATCCAATTTTGAGAAGATTTTCGCTTTACCAAGATGCTCTAGCATATCTTGAATCAGAGGTAGAGGATAGGAATCTCTAATGGTAATTTTGTTGAGTTCCCTATAATCTTGACAAAGACGGAGTTCACCATTCTTTTTAGGAACGAAAAGTACAGGCGCACCAGCAGGAGATTTGGATTTCCTAATGAAACCCTTTTTGAGGTTTTCATCGATATAATCCTTCAAAACTCTTGTTTCTTCGTCTGTTAGTGGGTAGATTGGTCCATAAAATAGCTTGGCATTTTCGATTAGGTTTATTTGGCAATCATAAGGACGATGAGGTGGTAATTGAGCAGCAGAAGATTCGCTAAAGACGTCCATATATGATTCTAATTCCTTCGGAAGTTTAGTAGTAGGATTTGAGTCTTTAAAAGAGTTTTTTGGTGAACAAGAATCAACTTTAGAAAGAGATATATTAGAAGCCATGACAGTACAAGTCTCTTGTGATAAAGGATCGTTAACAGATTCATTGTTAATTAAGACAGATTTAGAACGATTTTCTTTGGGATTACGAGAATGAGATAAATTAGAATTTGAAAAAGAAGATTTAGGTTTGTCAATAAAAATAGGCAAAGAAACGGAAGAAGAGTTATTGCAATCAGTAGAAAAAACAGAAGTTTCCTGATGGAATTCGGGAACATTCGAAGGGAGAGTCATACAATGATCCAAGCAATATGAAGAACCAAAGGATAATTTATTATTTTCAAAGTCAATACTTGGATTATGTTCCTTAAGCCAACGTAGACCTAGAATACAAGGATATACAGGTAGATCAGTAACGTAAAAGACAGTACGGCATAGGTGATCCATGTAGCGAAGATTAAGAAGTGGAGTAACTCCGAACAGTTTTTGGCTACCACCAATACCGAATACGTTGGGTAAATCTTCTTCATAGTGGTAGGGAATATTGTGATCGTTGCAATAGTCGACATCTATTAGATTAAGTGTAGAACCGGAGTCTATAAGAATTTTTGTGTCTAGTTCAAACGATAATTTAAAATTTGAGGTTACCCTATCTTGTTGATTTTTCTTGGAATTGGTAGAATTATTTTGTAGAGAAACTAAAGATTCGAATGCTGAGTTTTTATTTCTTCTCTTATGACAATCTTTCAGTTGGTGTCCTGGAGATCCACAATAGACACATAAGTTTTCCTTACTTCTTCTTTCTTTTTCTTCCTTGGATAACGGACCAAAGTATCTTTTCTTCTTGGGATGTTCTTTTAGATTTGTGGAAGCCTTTCTGGAGCCATTGCTGGAATTAGAACTTGGTCCCTTAGTATTTTTGTCAAAAAATAATCCCCTGGTAGCAAGTCTGGAGTCTATTCTAGCTGCAATAGTTTGGAGGGAAAACAAATCTCTTGGTCCTGGGAACATCTCTAATATCTTCATTGCAACTTCTTGGTTGAGCCCAGCGATAAAAGCATCCATCTTAGCCTCTTCATTCCAGTTAGATTCATCAGAGTATTTGTTAAATTCAAGGATGTATCCTCTGATGCCGCCCAAACGATGTTGCTTGAGAGTACGTAGCATTTGATTGGCTACGTAGACTGCATCATTGTTCCCGTAGAATGCCTTTAGTCTTTCCTTGAATGCTTGGTAGTTGGTCAGACATGGATCATGGTTGTCAATAAGCGTAGCGGCCCAATTTAATGCATTTCCATAAAGGCGAGAAATCAGGTAGATAACCTTGCTCTCTTCATCTTGATATCTTTCGGGATAAAGGAGAAAAACAAGTTCTATTTTGGCTAAGAAACCTTTGAGATATTTTCTGTCTCCTGCGAAACCGTCTTTTAGTGAGGCGTTATCAAATATTTGTCCTTCCATTAAAATTAAAAAAATATAATTGTTTGAAAATAAAAATTATGTAAATAAGATAAAGTTATGTTTGAAGAAATTAAGAAAGAAAAAAAAAATTAAATCTTTATTATTATTTATTGATTAAAATATTTTAAATATAGACAAAGAGTCAAATTAAATAGTATTGGACCATCAAATATTTAATTTTATTAGTATTCAATACTAGGTCCCTTGTAGCTCTTTGTTGATAACGTAGATATTATCAATTGTTAATATTGGAAATGAAAATTTTCAATAAAAGGAATTAACGGTATTAGTTTCTTTATTGTCACTTACTTAATTAAGCGGAAAGAAAAAAAATAGGTTTAATTCCCCGATTATTAATAATATCTAAACAACAAAGTATTACGTATAGGTGTCCAACTATCCACGCTAAGGGAGGTATTGAATCCTAACTTCTTTGTTATTTTAATATTTTTTCAAAAATAATAAATAAAATTTAATTTTATTTATTAAAAGTAGAAAACGTTTTATTAGAAAATGAATTTTTTCTTTATTATTAAATTAAGCGTCCTGGCGCTCCCCTTATAATAACTGTGGGTTTTACTTTTGTTTTCAGTACCCTTATTGTTAAAATAAGCTTCACTGACTTACTTAATTTTTTAATAAATTAAAAATTCTTCCTTTTTTAAACACTAAGGTGTTATTATATATTTTAGGAGTTTTTATTGTAAAGAACTAATGTTCAATAAATAAAAACACAAATATATAAAAAGGAAAATAATAAAAGCAAATAAAAATTTTATTATTGAACACTTAACAAAATTATAACAGGTTAGTGTTTAATAATTTTATTTTTATTATAAAATTTCTTTGTTAATAAAAACTCGAATTCAAAATAATTTTTTGAGAAATTTCACTCGTATTTATATAAATGTTTTTAAAAGTAAATTTATAAAAATTTTACAACTTAATTTTTTAAGCCAATCAGAAATTATCTTCTTTGGTAAAATTTCGTTATAAAATATTTTAATAATTAAAAAAAAGATATTAATGAGGTTTCGAACTCGAGTAGTTCAAACCAAGGTCTTAGTTACTAACCACTAAGACAGGTTACTAATTTCTATGATTCGTTACAGAAATGGCCATTTAAAATTCATTCCTCCATCCTCATGTGACCATTTCGAAATTTCAAAAATTTTGAAAATATTAAAATTTCAATATTTTAAATTCAATATAAGATATTCCACTATCAAAAAATTGTCTAGTATCCAATTTTAGTGGAAGGGCGTTGTCAAAATCACAATTCATGAAATTGACATTTCATGAAATTTCATAATTTTGAATTATTAGTTAAATTAATTAAAATATTAATTTAATAATATTTTACTAATAATAGTTTATTTAATATAAATATTAATTGGAAAGCTATTTATTATCCGGAGATAAATAATGTAACAATTAATTAATATTAAACAAACCAATTAGTAAAATAAGATTCATTTAAATAATTATTAATATTATTTTTAACAACTTATTAATATCGATATCTAAAGAAAATTATATTATATTATTATTATATTTTATTAATATTTATATTTATATTTATATTATTATACATGTATAACTTAAATTATATTATTATTATACTTTATTAATATCAACATTATATTAAAAATGAAAGTATAAATAAGTTGAACAAAGAACAACTTTAAGAAGTTCTTTGTGAGATTATTATACTCATTTTTATATAGTAAATTCAATATTTAAAATTAATAATTATCATTTATTTATATTATAAAAATCAAATAAAATATTTCTTAAAAAACTATATTTATTACTCTTTTATTTATAAAAATTTATTATTTACTATATAATTAAGCCTATCCTAACCTAGTAGACTTAATTATAGTTCTAAATCCACTCTAACTCTTGACATCGTGTTTATTCAGCTAGTTTTTATTATGTTTTTATATGAGTAACGTATCAATATGTAAGAAATAATAATTATTTCAATCTAAATAATTAATATTTCTTATTAGTTTAATAATTTAGTTAATAATATTTTATACACTTAAATTATTTATTTAATTTATTTAGTTAAATATAATGTATACATTCAGATACTTTATTTAATTTATTTAGTTAAATATATTTCATATATTTATATAATTTATTTAATTTATTTAATTAAATAATAATTTGTTCATTTGATTTTTAAATAATATTTATATACAAGAATCCGTAATTTTACCCTTTAATTATATATTACTAATTAATTTACCTGTTATATCTAAACACGGATTTACTTTAGGAAATCGGTATTTTAAGGTTTTTCCGATTATTATTACAAATAATTGGTTTTACTTAAAATTTACACGATGACCAATATGATTAGAATATTGGTTGAAAACTTGTTTAGGTTTTTCTTCTAGTCTTTTCCTAAACATTTTATTTGTTAAGATTAGAACTCATTTATTTAACCTTATTTTTTAATAAAAATATAAATAAACACTCTTGAAATTCTTTAGAATTCAAGAGTTATTATTATAAGAAAAATTAATTATAATAAATAACAAATAATTTTATTTAATAAAAATTAATTAATAAAAAATCATATTATTAATAAAACATAATTCTTATATTATACATTTTATTCTCATCCCTCTTCCCATTTGTGTTTTTTGTTGTTTATTATAAATCCTTATAATAAACTCGTTAAGTTCTAGTTTTTTAATTTCATATTTAATTTTTTATTATTTCTTTCCATATACATATAATTTAATATTAAATTTTAATATTGAGTTATCGACAAGTAATTATATTATACTATTTAATATAAACATTATAATAAAATTACTACACAATAATTGATAAATAATTAAATTTATAAATTATGAATTTATAATAATAATAATAATAATAATAATAATAATATTAAAACACAGATAGTTAAAAATTAAAATAATTAACATGTATAAAATTATTAAATTAAAAATTATAAATGTAAACTTTTTTGTTTATTTAATTGTTTATTTATTTTTAAATTAAATAGTTTATATTTGTTTATAATTATACTTTAAAATAATAATTTTGTATAAATAGTGATAGAATTACTTTATTTTAAAAGATGTTCCTAATAATCCATAAAAATTAGATATAGTTATATTAAATTTATATATTATGGTTACTAATTATCCAAGAGAGAAAAATTAGATATTTATACTTAATAAAACAATATTTATTTTACAACATTTATAATACATACTAGATGTATTAAATTTTAATTATTTAATAATACTAGAGTTATTAAATAATATGATAATATAATAATTTTATAATTAAATAAAATAACATTTTATATTAAAAACTAACACTTGCAAATGAACAAGTATAAAAATCATTTATTTTATTTTTATTTTCCTTATTTTTATTTATAAATTTTTAGATACAGATATTATCACTTTTTATAGTAAAATATAGAATTAAGATAATATCCTCTTCGTATCATAATGTAAGAAATTAGAATTAAACTTAAGTAATTCTATATTTCTTATTAAAATGTATACATTTTTCATGTTTTATTTTATTAATATTTTATAAATGTAACAATACTTATTATGTAATATGTGTAATGTAAATTAAATTGTAGTTTTATTTTAAATTATATTAAACATTTTATTTAATTATTTAGTATATTTTATTATCTAAATTAAAATTAAAGTAAAATTGATAGGAACCGGATATTAAATATTTTTCCTATCACAAATAGATTTTGATTTAATTATTCGGTGATTAATAAGAATAGATTATTAATCGAAATCCTTCTAGGGTTTTCTTATCTAGTCTTTCCCTAGAAGATTTATTTGTTAGACTAGAAAATTCTTTAATTTAACCCAAAATTTTAAAATTCTTATAAATAAAACAACTCTTGAATTTAATTAAAAAATTTAAGAGTTATTATTTTTTCTTTGTAAGAAAAAATAAACTCAAAACTTATTAAGAGAAAGTTTAAAAAAATTATTTTAAAAAAAAAATTATTATTCAATAATTTAAAATAAGAATAAAACAAAACATTAAAGATACGTATTACTCATTTTGTGAATATAGTTATATTATTATATTACTTACAGTGTATTATTACATTGTAGTTATGTAAAGTGGGCTAGGATTGGTATGTAACTTGGTCAGAATGTTTTATATAATATAACTTAATTTACTAATAAAATATTAAACTTATTTATTATTAAATCTTTTCTTCAAAACTTATTAAAGAATTTAAATAATACTAATTTAAAAATTAAATAGGTTTTTATATTTAAAATAAAAATTTTAATATAATTTAATTATGAAATTTGTTTATTAATTATTTATTTATTAAGATAATATTTATTAAGTTATATTATAATTAATAATTAATAATTAATAATCTTACAAAGAATTTCAAAATTGATTTCAATTCTTTGTTTAAATACTTTTTCCTTACATATAATAAAATTACATTGATATTAATATTGATATTAATAATAAAGATAAAAATAAAATAATTAAAATATTAATAATGGATATTGATATTAATAATATGAATTCATATGATAGATCTTAAGATTAATCTTTTAAATTACTTTTAAAATAAAAGTATTGTTTTAACCATGTTAAATTGTAAATATTTAATATTATAAATTGAGAATAACAATTACTGATACTAATTATATATTCTCATGATTAATTAATTAATAATTATAACTAATGATTTTTGATCCAAAGGCTTTTTTGGTTTGATTATGATTGAGGTTATTAATCAAAATTATTTGAAAAATTATTAATTAATTTTTATAATTGATTAGGTTTGTAATCAAGAATATTTATTAGCTAACCTTATTTAATAATAATGGAGAATTTTTAAATTGAATTATTTATAGAAAGTTGGATGACTTGAATAATGACTTTAATTATATAAATTAATATTAATCATTTTAATATATATTATTATATATTTATTGGAACTAATTAATTCTTTAAATAGCTATATCTCAAGAACTAGTGGTCTAAATTAGCTGAAAATTTGTGAGAATATAGATCTCGACTAGTACTTTCTAATAAAATTAATTTGAAGTCTCTAGAAAAGGAAAATAGGACACGAGATTAAGAAGTTATCGCTAGTTTCGTATAGCACATTTTCTTCTCAAGGGTTAATTTATTGAAAATTAAATTTTTGTGATCCTTAACCCTTTTCAATATTAAATTTTTCCAAGTGATCTTTTTAATTATTTTTAAAAGTGTTTTATACTTTTTGAAATATAAATTTGATTTTTAAGTTGTTTATTTGAACATTTAATTTATTTTTTAATCGTCTTCTATTCTTGACACAAGTTATGTTAAGTTTTTGGATTTGGTTATGCGGCCAGGTCAGAATGTTATCAATTATATAGTAAATATGTTTTTTAAGAAATTAAATTTAATTATAAAATAACCCTTTAAACTTCCAAATGAAAAATTAATATTTATTCTTTAGAATAACTTTTTTATAAAATTTTATTTATTTATTAATAATAATATAAATGATAATATATTTAATAACTATATAATTAAGATTATAACTATAATCTTTACAAAGAATTAAAATCAAATTAAATTCATTCTATTTTATATTCTTTGTTCAGATTATTAAATTGATAAAAATAAAGTATTACATGTAATATGTTAATAATATAATAAGATTGTTTGTTTGTTTGTTTGTTTTGTCATGACATAAAATAAAATAAACATATGATTAATCATTTAAACACTTGATCCATTAACCTATTTTATAATAATTAAAATTATTTAATTTATAAATGTTAACTGTTACACCTAAATGGTTTAGTTCTATTTTTAGTAACAGTCACTATCATTAATTAAATTAATATAATTAGAATTTCTATTGATATCTTTTTAATTTTCGTCAAGTTATAAGAAATGTCTATGATCCATACTTGATATCATATTAATTTTAATTTACTTATTAAAATCTTCAAATGATCATATCTTCCTTAAATGACCAGTTAGAAGGACCGCGATTATACCAAAATATAGCTTTTCCCTTAAGCTTTCTAATAAACTTGGTTTCACAGCCGTAATACTTACAGCCGTAGCACTCGTTTTTGGCGAGTTATGCGTAGTTTCGTATTTGTTTATTTTTGGCTAAGGGTTATAGTGTATTGATATTAAATTTTTTGAAATCATAACCCTTTCACTGAACCAAAATTTAAAAGGTGACTTTTAAAGGTGTTTTAAAATAATTATTGGGATCATTTAATTCTAATTATTATGTTTAATTAATTATAGATATTACCTGAATTTGTTTTAAATCCAGTTAATATCTTCACAAGTTAAGAATGTACATATAAAATTAAAATTATATATTAAATTCTTACATATAATTGATACGAAGAAAAATATTATCTTAATTCTATAAATGAATATAGAAAGTGATAATATTTGTATCTAAAAAATAATATTTAATAAATAAAATTTAAAGAAAATAAAAATAAATGATTTTTATACTTGTTCATTTTCAAGTATTAGTTAGTTTTATAAAATATAGTTTATTTAATTATAAATTTTGATATTTAATAACTCTAGTATTATTAAATATATATTTTATTATGAATACATCTCGGTATGTATGTGAATATAATTATAAGTATTATTTTAATAAATTTAATATTATTATCTAATTTTTCTGGATTATTAGGAACATTTTTAAAAATAAGTAATTCTATCACTATTTATACAAAATTATTATTTTAAGATATAATTATAAACAAATATAAACTATTTAATTTAAAAAGAAATAAACAATTAAATAAACAAAAAGTTTACATTTATAATTTTTAATTTAATAATTTTATACATGTTAAATATTTTAAATTTTTATCTATATTTTAATTATTTGTAAAAATTTTACTAAACTTATAATTTAATATTAAAATATTAAATTAAATAAAAGGTTAAAAGATAACTAGGTTAGAAAAAAAAATGTTTTATTAAAATAATCTTAATTGATTTATAAATGAATAATTAAATTATGTATTATAGTTAAAATAATTCCTTTTTATTTTATTTAAAGAATATATATAATAATAAGATTATTTAATAGTAATACTTATTAAGTATTAATAAGATAATAATCTTTACAAAGATTTAATTCATAAAACTATTCTAAACTATTTATACTATTTGTAATTTTACATTTAATAATAAAATAACTTTTCAATACATGATTATATTCATAATATATTTTATAATACTTAAACTAAACTTAAGACTTATTCCTAATTATTAAAAAATAACTATTGTTTATAATATTCATAATATTAATTATTTCTTAATTATAATATAATTCATTGAATATAATATTAATAATTATAATCCTCTAGTTCAAAGATTATAAATTATGTTATTGAAATAATTATTATAAAATAAAGTTAATTAGTTCCGGAAAATAATTTTAATTTAATTAAACAATAATTTTTTATACTTTGAGTGAATGATTTATGTTTGATATATCAGGGGTGATCATTCTCTGAATAAACAATTAATCATTGCTAACAAAATATCTTTAAATTGGAATATCTCGTGAACCAGCAGAGATATTGACATGATTTTAAGATATGTTGTTTGTCTCGAGCGTGGCTTTCTAACGAACTTAATTATAACCAAAATATTTTTATTCAAAAATCGTCATTCGTTGAGGAGATACGCGTGTTTTTTCTTATTCCATTTTAACGATAAGGGTTAAAGTTATTTATTATAAAAATTATTAAGGGTTAAGGTCATATTTTAACCTTTTCTAAATTTTTAAATATTTCTTAATAAAATTTTATAATTTATTTGAAAATAAAATATTTGTTGATTTTGAATTTTCATAAGTGATTTCACAATTCCAAGTGATCTTGAAATTGTAATTTCACTAGTATTCGTGACATTATTTGTAAAAGTTTTACTAAACTTATAATTTAATATTAAAATATTAAATTAAATAAAAGGTTAAAAGATAACTAGGTTAGAAAAAAAATGTTTTATTAAAATAATCTTAATTGATTTATAAATGAATAATTAAATTATGTATTATAGTTAAAATAATTCCTTTTTATTTTATTTAAAGAATATATATAATAATAAGATTATTTAATAGTAATACTTATTAAGTATTAATAAGATAATAATCTTTACAAAGATTTAATTCATAAACTATTCTAAACTATTTATACTATTTGTAATTTTACATTTAATAATAAAATAACTTTTCAATACATGATTATATTCATAATATATTTTATAATACTTAAACTAAACTTAAGACTTATTCCTAATTATTAAAAAATAACTATTGTTTATAATATTCATAATATTAATTATTTCTTAATTATAATATAATTCATTGAATATAATATTAATAATTATAATCCTCTAGTTCAAAGATTATAAATTATGTTATTGAAATAATTATTATAAAATAAAGTTAATTAGTTCCGGAAAATAATTTTAATTTAATTAAACAATAATTTTTTATACTTTGAGTGAATGATTTATGTTTGATATATCAGGGGTGATCATTCTCTGAATAAACAATTAATCATTGCTAACAAAATATCTTTAAATTGGAATATCTCGTGAACCAGCAGAGATATTGACATGATTTTAAGATATGTTGTTTGTCTCGAGCGTGGCTTTCTAACGAACTTAATTATAACCAAAATATTTTTATTCAAAAATCGTCATTCGTTGAGGAGATACGCGTGTTTTTTCTTATTCCATTTTAACGATAAGGGTTAAAGTTATTTATTATAAAAATTATTAAGGGTTAAGGTCATATTTTAACCTTTTCTAAATTTTTAAATATTTCTTAATAAAATTTTATAATTTATTTGAAAATAAAATATTTGTTGATTTTGAATTTTCATAAGTGATTTCACAATTCCAAGTGATCTTGAAATTGTAATTTCACTAGTATTCGTGACATTATTTGTAAAAGTTTTACTAAACTTATAATTTAATATTAAAATATTAAATTAAATAAAAGGTTAAAAGATAACTAGGTTAGAAAAAAAATGTTTTATTAAAATAATCTTAATTGATTTATAAATGAATAATTAAATTATGTATTATAGTTAAAATAATTCCTTTTTATTTTATTTAAAGAATATATATAATAATAAGATTATTTAATAGTAATACTTATTAAGTATTAATAAGATAATAATCTTTACAAAGATTTAATTCATAAACTATTCTAAACTATTTATACTATTTGTAATTTTACATTTAATAATAAAATAACTTTTCAATACATGATTATATTCATAATATATTTTATAATACTTAAACTAAACTTAAGACTTATTCCTAATTATTAAAAAATAACTATTGTTTATAATATTCATAATATTAATTATTTCTTAATTATAATATAATTCATTGAATATAATATTAATAATTATAATCCTCTAGTTCAAAGATTATAAATTATGTTATTGAAATAATTA
This sequence comes from Piromyces finnis, assembly GCA_002104945.1. NCBI lineage: Eukaryota > Fungi > Neocallimastigomycota > Neocallimastigomycetes > Neocallimastigales > Neocallimastigaceae > Piromyces > Piromyces finnis. Next base: position 112,505 of record MCFH01000022.1, read on the forward strand.
TTATAAAATAAAGTTAATTAGTTCCGGAAAATAATTTTAATTTAATTAAACAATAATTTTTTATACTTTGAGTGAATGATTTATGTTTGATATATCAGGGGTGATCATTCTCTGAATAAACAATTAATCATTGCTAACAAAATATCTTTAAATTGGAATATCTCGTGAACCAGCAGAGATATTGACATGATTTTAAGATATGTTGTTTGTCTCGAGCGTGGCTTTCTAACGAACTTAATTATAACCAAAATATTTTTATTCAAAAATCGTCATTCGTTGAGGAGATACGCGTGTTTTTTCTTATTCCATTTTAACGATAAGGGTTAAAGTTATTTATTATAAAAATTATTAAGGGTTAAGGTCATATTTTAACCTTTTCTAAATTTTTAAATATTTCTTAATAAAATTTTATAATTTATTTGAAAATAAAATATTTGTTGATTTTGAATTTTCATAAGTGATTTCACAATTCCAAGTGATCTTGAAATTGTAATTTCACTAGTATTCGTGACATTATTTGTAAAAGTTTTACTAAACTTATAATTTAATATTAAAATATTAAATTAAATAAAAGGTTAAAAGATAACTAGGTTAGAAAAAAAATGTTTTATTAAAATAATCTTAATTGATTTATAAATGAATAATTAAATTATGTATTATAGTTAAAATAATTCCTTTTTATTTTATTTAAAGAATATATATAATAATAAGATTATTTAATAGTAATACTTATTAAGTATTAATAAGATAATAATCTTTACAAAGATTTAATTCATAAACTATTCTAAACTATTTATACTATTTGTAATTTTACATTTAATAATAAAATAACTTTTCAATACATGATTATATTCATAATATATTTTATAATACTTAAACTAAACTTAAGACTTATTCCTAATTATTAAAAAATAACTATTGTTTATAATATTCATAATATTAATTATTTCTTAATTATAATATAATTCATTGAATATAATATTAATAATTATAATCCTCTAGTTCAAAGATTATAAATTATGTTATTGAAATAATTATTATAAAATAAAGTTAATTAGTTCCGGAAAATAATTTTAATTTAATTAAACAATAATTTTTTATACTTTGAGTGAATGATTTATGTTTGATATATCAGGGGTGATCATTCTCTGAATAAACAATTAATCATTGCTAACAAAATATCTTTAAATTGGAATATCTCGTGAACCAGCAGAGATATTGACATGATTTTAAGATATGTTGTTTGTCTCGAGCGTGGCTTTCTAACGAACTTAATTATAACCAAAATATTTTTATTCAAAAATCGTCATTCGTTGAGGAGATACGCGTGTTTTTTCTTATTCCATTTTAACGATAAGGGTTAAAGTTATTTATTATAAAAATTATTAAGGGTTAAGGTCATATTTTAACCTTTTCTAAATTTTTAAATATTTCTTAATAAAATTTTATAATTTATTTGAAAATAAAATATTTGTTGATTTTGAATTTTCATAAGTGATTTCACAATTCCAAGTGATCTTGAAATTGTAATTTCACTAGTATTCGTGACATTATTTGTAAAAGTTTTACTAAACTTATAATTTAATATTAAAATATTAAATTAAATAAAAGGTTAAAAGATAACTAGGTTAGAAAAAAAATGTTTTATTAAAATAATCTTAATTGATTTATAAATGAATAATTAAATTATGTATTATAGTTAAAATAATTCCTTTTTATTTTATTTAAAGAATATATATAATAATAAGATTATTTAATAGTAATACTTATTAAGTATTAATAAGATAATAATCTTTACAAAGATTTAATTCATAAACTATTCTAAACTATTTATACTATTTGTAATTTTACATTTAATAATAAAATAACTTTTCAATACATGATTATATTCATAATATATTTTATAATACCTAAACTAAACTTAAGACTTATTCCTAATTATTAAAAAATAACTATTGTTTATAATATTCATAATATTAATTATTTCTTAATTATAATATAATTCATTGAATATAATATTAATAATTATAATCCTCTAGTTCAAAGATTATAAATTATGTTATTGAAATAATTATTATAAAATAAAGTTAATTAGTTCCGGAAAATAATTTTAATTTAATTAAACAATAATTTTTTATACTTTGAGTGAATGATTTATGTTTGATATATCAGGGGTGATCATTCTCTGAATAAACAATTAATCATTGCTAACAAAATATCTTTAAATTGGAATATCTCGTGAACCAGCAGAGATATTGACATGATTTTAAGATATGTTGTTTGTCTCGAGCGTGGCTTTCTAACGAACTTAATTATAACCAAAATATTTTTATTCAAAAATCGTCATTCGTTGAGGAGATACGCGTGTTTTTTCTTATTCCATTTTAACGATAAGGGTTAAAGTTATTTATTATAAAAATTATTAAGGGTTAAGGTCATATTTTAACCTTTTCTAAATTTTTAAATATTTCTTAATAAAATTTTATAATTTATTTGAAAATAAAATATTTGTTGATTTTGAATTTTCATAAGTGATTTCACAATTCCAAGTGATCTTGAAATTGTAATTTCACTAGTATTCGTGACATTATTATTATTATTATTATTAATTTATAATTTATAAATTTAATTATTTATCATAATGTTATATGCTGGGGATATAACTCAGTGGTAGAGTGCTTGCTTTGCATGCAAGAAGCCTCGGGTTCGATCCCCGATATCTCCATTAACTAACATTTTTATACTTAGTATTAAAATATGAATATAAAATATATAAATTTATTTTATTAAGTAAATGTGTGAATTATTAAGAGTTTAATTGGATTTAAGTTATTAAGTTTAAAAGTTAGGATATATTCTATTAATTATATAATAAAGTAATATTGTTAAATTTTAATAAGAAATAATTATTAAAAATTTTTATTGAATTATTTTATTTAATTTTTTTTTATTACATATAGATGATAATTACAAATTATTTAAATATTAAATTTACTATAAAATGAATATTAAAAATCTCACAAAGAATTTTTAAAATTACTCTTTATTCCTCTTATTTATATTTTTATTTTTAATATAATATTGATATTAATAAAATTAATAATAATAATAATAATAATAATAATAATAATAATAATAATAATAATAATAATAATAATAATAATAAAATTAATAATAATAATAATAATAATAATAATAATAATAATAATAATAATAATAATAATAATAATAATAATAATAATAATAATAATAATAATAAATTCTTTTATAATTTAAAATATTTTATAAAGTAAACTATCATTAATATATTATTATTTTTTAACCACAAAATACATTTCTCCTATTTATTAAAATAATCGTAATAATGGCTATTGGAAAATGTCTACTGTTTCTTATTGCTAAATGGTTATGACCTTTCTGGTCTGTTATATTGAAATTTCAGCCTAAACGCTCCTTAATACATTTACATAATTAATAATTGTACTATATTCTTTATTTATATGATTTTGTCACATATGATCCTGTAGACCATGCATATTAACCACCGCAATGTTCCATTTATTACGAGAAAGGAATGTTGCTTGCGTTTTTGGTTTGTTTATTTATGTCAACACACATTATTAATCTTCTAATTTAAAATGTACCATGTATACTTGTCCATCTCAGGTAGGCAAGATTAGTGTCATTATTATGATAATAAATTAGAATTCTCGATCTTAACAATATAACCTAACATATCACAAAACCTAGGGGTGCATATTCGAACTAGTGGCAAAATATTATTATATTAATATTTAATCAATTAATAGTTTCAAGATTACTATATTTCATTTATATTTAAGAAAAAATGTACAAAAAAATAATTAACAAGTTTTTTTAAAATTAATGCCTATTGACGGAATTGAACCACCGACCTTCGCTTTACAAGAGCGACGCTCTACCACTAAGCCAAACAGGCATTACAATTGCGTTAACCGGGAATCGAACCCGGGCCATTTGCTTGGAAGGCAAATATTCTACCTCTATACTATTAACGCTTTATGCATTGATTTTTGGTACACCACATTCAGAAAAATGCAATAAATCTATATATTTGGTAAATGATGTGAAGATATTAACTGGATTTAAAACAAATTCAGATAATATCTATAATTAATTAAACATAATAATTATAATTAAATAATTTCAATAATTATTTTAAAACACTTTTAAAAGTCACCTTTTAAATTTTGATTCAGTGAAAGGGTTATGATTTCAAAAATTTAATATCAATACACTATAACCCTTAACCAAAAATAAGCAAGTACGAAATAAGGTGTAACTCGCCAAAAACGATCGCTACGGCTGTAAGTGCTACGGTGATGAAACTAGGTTTATTGGAAAGCTTAGGAAGAAAGCTACAATTTGGTACAATCGCGGTCCTTCTAACTGATCATTTAAGGAAGTTATGATCATTTAAAGATTTTATTAGGTAAATTAAAATCAATATGATATCAAGTATGGATCATAAATATTTCTTATGACTTGATGAAATTAAAAATATATCAATAGGAATTTTAGTTATATTAATTTAATTAATGATAACGATTGTTACTAAAAATAGAACTAGTGTAACAGTTAACACCTATAAATTAAATAATCTTAATTATTATAAAATAGGTTAACGGCAAGTTTTATTAGAAATAATTTTGAAAATAATAATTATTTAATTATAACAAATATGTTATGGTAATATCAATTAATAATGATGAATTATTAATTGAATAGTTTTTATAATTACTAATTAGGATCAACTGTTTAAATGATTAATCATATGTTTATTTTATTTTATGTCATGACAAACAAACAAACAAACAAACAAACAAACAAACAAACAATCTTATTACTTATTTAATTATATTACTAATATATTACATGTAATACTTTATTCTTATTAATATCAATTTAATAATCTGAACAAAGAATATAAAAGAGAATGAATTGAATTCGATTTTAATTCTTTGTAAAGATTATAGTTATAATCTTAATTATATAGTTACTTATAATATCATTTATATTATTATTATTAAATAAATAAAAAATTTATAAAAAGTTATTTTAAAGTAAATATAAATTTTTCATTTTTCATTTGAGAGTTGAAGGTGTTATTTTATAATTAAATTTAATTTCTTAAAAAACATTTTTACTATATAATTAATAACATTCTGACCTGGCCGCATAACCAAACCCAAAAACTTAACAAATGAAATAACCCTTATAATATATATGGATTTAAATATTTTTATTTGAGAAATTTATATAACGATAGTAATAATAAGAATAGTAAATTAAATTAAATTAAAAACTTATAAATAATTTATTAAAGTAAAATAAACTTTTTATAATTTAATATAAGGATGATAAAAATATAATTATATAAGGAAGAGAAAGACGCGTATATATATATAAAAAGGGAAGAGTTTTTAGTTTTAGTTAGTTTTTAGTTAGTTTATATTAATTATATTATAAATAAAATAAAGATAAGGTGATAATAATAGAAGAATAAATAATATTATTGTTAGATTTAGTGAAGGAATTAATAATAATATTAGTTTATTTTCTAAGATTATACCTATTTTTAAAAACAAATAATAATATAAAATAATAATAAATAATACTTATAAATAATAAAACTTGTAATAAAAATAATAAAACTTGTAATAAAAATAATAAAATAATAAATAAAATAATAAAATAATATATAATAAAAAATATTCATCTAGAATATAAATTTGTTATTTATAACTGTTGTAGTGTCCCAAACAATAAAGAAAAAGGTACTTATAATAAAATTCTGTACCATTTTGATAAATAATGAAATTAATAAATATAAAATTATTATTATACCTGATTTTTAAGTTAACCCTAAAAGTAACTTAAAACAAGTTATAGTTTAATTAAGTACTTTACCAAAATTCTTAAATAAAATTAATCCTAAACACTGCATATATTTTGATTATTGAAAGAAAATAATAAACTTTAATTAATCGAGATCAAAATATATAACTCTTGTTAAATTAATTGTTAAATTAAATATTTAATAACTTCGTTAGTAAATTACACTTTAAAAGTAAACAAATATAATAATTCATGTTATAAAATAATATAATTAAACACCTTTATTAAAACATTAAAAATAATTATTACTTTAATTAATTGTAAAATAAACAACTTTTTATATTCTTTAACTTTTAATTGTTTCTTTTATTGTTATTTTTAATTACTTTTAATTACTTTTATTGTAAATAGTTATTAATTTTATTATTTTAATGTAAATAGTTTAAACTTAAAAAGAAAATATAAATACATGTAAATATTCTTATTTTAATCATTATTATTATTATTAATAAAGAAATATTATATAGTTAGATTAATATTTTATAATTTTAATAATCACTTTTATACTTAAATAAATAAAAATTTTAAATATTTAAATATTAGAAAAACAAGTGTTTCTAATAAAACAATTTAGTGTTTTAACAAAACAATTTTATTAATTTTTATAAAAACGATCTTAAATCTTAATCAATATAACTTATATAGTTATAACAAAAGATATAATATAATAATCACTTTTTGAAGTAAAATTCAAAATTAAGATTATTATCAAATTATATCAATTCGTTACATAAATCTATTTTTAAAACTAAGTTAAAATTATTAAACTATTCTAAATTTAAATAAAAAAGTATAATCTATTCTGAAATTAAATAAAAAGTATTTAAAATAATATTTTAATTATTTAAAATATTTGAAATATTTAAATTTAATTAAAATTCTTTTATTCCTTAAACTTAAATATTTATCTTAATTTAAATTTAACGGAATTATTATAAAATAATTTATTATTAAATTATTCCATAAAATTTATTCAAAAATTTTATAATCAGTTTTACTAAATATTAATTTATTATTTAATAATTAATAATTAATTATTAAATAATCTAAAGATATATATTATATCTTTACATTAACTATATTAGTTTATTTTCTTTACCACTTGATTGGGTAAAGCAAATAAACTTCTTATTTAATTAATAACCATTAATATATGGTTATGCATATATCTGGCCAATAAATGGTGACCAGAATATATGGTTTCAATTGAAATATTTGTGGGCAAACTTATGGCTACAAATATTTCTTACAATGCCCCCCTAAAGAGAAAACCTAGACAGGGTTTTGGACACTAACCATGAATTCCTGGTAGCATTTATCTTGAAATTCCTTGAGTAGCTTATCATAGTGGGAGTTCTTGTTGATGATATCAGCATCAACCCACTCTTGCCTAAAATCACTAAAGGTAGCTAAATATTGGTAGTTATCCTTCTTTCTTCGGGCATTCATGATTTTGATGATTTTCTGGTAGCCCACTGGTGCAGGTGTTAGTTCTTCAGGTTTGTTATGGTAGGGTTCAAGTTCACTGATATGAAACACTGGGTAGACGTTGGGGAAAGGTGACTTGCTGATATCCAACCGGTAGTTTAGCTTGCTCTTATCAACCCCAATAACCTTGAAGGGTCCATACTTCCTTGCTTGTAGCTTGTAGAAAGGGAGAGGGTTGTAATTTTCTGGTTTTCTTAACCACACCAAGTCCAATAGCCTAATTTTTGGGAAGTTAAGTTCTCTTCTATGGTCCAAGTGGTCTAAGAACCGTGTTCTTGATATATCCAGCATGTGCTTTAAGTTACCTAAGTTGTGGGCAAAGCTATCTAATACAGGAGCTTCACCAAGTGAGTGAACAAGCTCTGAGTCTTGAGGGTTCATATGTACCTGGTAGTTATACAAGGCTAAGAATGGTGACTGCTTGGTAGAACTGTGTACTGCATTATTATAGCAGAACTCAGCCAAGTACAAGTACTTCAACCATTCAGCATCAAAGGTCTTCACAAAGCATCTAAGGTACATACTTACGTAGGAGTTGTTACGTTCTACCTGACCAACCGTTTCGTGATGGCTAGTGGTAGCAAGGTTTACTTCTACGCCAAAGAACCCCATAATGTCCTTCCATAACTTACTAGTGAACTGGACACCACGATCCGTAGTAACCGATTTAGGACAACCATGCAACTTGAATACATGTTGTAAGTACGCTAATGCTGTTTCTTTGGCAGTAGGCATACTCCTAAATCCTACTAAATGTATCATCTTGGTTAACTTATCACTGCAAACCATGATACAACCCCTCCTAGTGACTTCCGGTGGTTCTGAAGGATCACTACCTGCTTTTCTTCGTTCCCTGATAGGTAAATCCGTCAGGAAGTCAATTTCTATTTCTTGCCAAGGCAAATCTGCAACATTTACCCTAGCAGCGCTACCGTACGGCTTGTGCCTATTGTCCTTTTGGGTACAACATATGGTGCAAGCTTTTATATAACCCGCAACGTCATCCCTCATTTTTGGCCAGTAGTAGTTACTGGCTATCAGGTCATAAGTTTTATCTTTTCCCAGATGACCTGCTGTTTCACTATCGTGGTTAAGTTTTATGATTGTTTCTCTTAATACCTTTGGTACGTATGTACGTTCTGGTGCATCCTTTCTAACAATCAACCCATTAATCATCAACCACTTCTTTTTGATGAGCTTGTGGCCTCTTTTTGCGTCAAGACCATCTCTAATTTCCCTAGCAAGCTCATCCGTGTTGTAAGCTTGTTTCAATTCTCCCACAAAGCTTACTTCTAACACCGCATAGCACTCTTCTTCCACTGGTGGAAATTCTTTTACCTGTTCAGGTCGAAGGAGGCTAGCTTTTTCCATCTCCAGTTGTATCTGTTCTGGAGATACCATTCTGGATAGGATATCGGCTCTACCATTCATTTTCCCTGGCCGATATATTATTTCGAAATTGTATGCAGCAAACAGCTCCTGCCATCTTGCTTGTCTTGCTGTCAACAACTGTGGTTTTGTGGCGAACAGGAGATTCCTATGGTCACTATATACTTAGACCTTATGTTTCGCACCCATCAACAGGTGTCGCCACTCGATGAAAGCATTCCTAATAGCCAACAACTCCTTTTCTGTGATGGAGTAGTTGATTTCTGCTTTCGTAAGCTTCTTGGAGTAGTAATACACATGGTGTAGTTCGTTGTCATCACCGAGTTGTGACAATACACCACCAACTACTAGACGATTGTCTATTAGCTTTTGTAGGACTCTTTTTAAATGCCCTACATGCTCTTCAAGTGACTTGGAGTAGATGATGATATCATCCAAGTACACCTGACAGCAGTCATTGATTTCCTCTGCCAACACCGTATTGATGAACCCTTGGAACATGGCAGGAGCATTAGTCAACCCGAATGACATCACAAGATATTCGTAATGCCCAAACTTGGTTGAGAATGCCGTCTTGTATTCGTCACCTTCACGAATACGCACGAGGTTGTAGGCAGACTTCAAATCCAACTTGGAGAAGATAGTCGCACCTTTCATAGCTTCGAATACTTGACTAATGAGTGGTAAGGGGAAGGGGTTACGCACTGTTACCTTATTAAGACGCCTATAATCAATACATAATCGCCTTTCACCACTCTTTTTGGGCACGAATAATACAGGATAACCTGCAGGACTCTCTGACTTTCTGATGAAGTCCTTTGTCAGGTTTTCCTCTATATATTCCTTCAGTGCTTTTTCTTCTTCTGGATTGAAGGGATATATAGGCCCTTTATGAAGACTAGCATCCGGCTCCAGGTCGATCTTACAGTCGTAAGGACGATGTTCTGGTAGCTGATTTGCTATTTCTTCATTAAATGCTTCTTTGAAATTGTGGCAGTACTTCTCCACAATTTCTTCAGGCGTAGGTTGGTTTTTGTTTAAGTTTTCTTCCTGTACCAACCCTACGTAAATGTGATTTTTCTCTAAGTTCGACTCTTGTACCAACCCTCCTGAAACACAAGTTTTCTCTAAGTTGGATTTAAATGCCAACCCTCCGGAATCACATTTTTTCTCTAAGTCAACACTCCGTACCAACCCTACCGAAAGGGGATTTTTCTCTAAGTCAGAACTTTGTGTCAACCCTCCGGAAACGCGAACTTTCTGTAAGTTAGCACTTTGTACCAACCCTACTGAAATCACGGATTTCTCAAAGTTGGAACTCGATGCCAACCCTCCGGAACTTCCGTCCCTGGGTTCTCTTGCAGCCTTGTGGCTACCATTACCCACGATTTCGGCTTCTATGTTTTCCGCAGTTACAGTTACCAGAGGCCTTCTTGCTTTTGCATTAGTAACTGTAGTTATGGGACTTAATTGAGTACAGTAGTAGATATCACCATCATTTATACCGTAACTGTTGGTATGTCCCTTTTCTTTATCATTATCCACTACGAAGTACCTCACTTGTGCATCTTTATCATAACCTCTGTAGATAAAGTGCTCATCCATGAATCCCAGTCCCACGATGATCATCTCCGGCATGTTGTCGGACAGGTTACAACTTGTGTTGAAACAGTATGGTTTAGCTTCCTGTTCACTAGATGGAGTTAATCACAACTTCAACTGCAAGTCGTCTGAGAACTGTTTTAACTCGATATCTCCATTAACAGTCCTAAATATGGCTGGTTTATTCACTACCTTAAACCCGAGTTTCTTTGCTAAGTTTGGGTGAATGAGGTTTGTAGTGGAGCCAGTATCATACAAGACTTCCACCCGTTTTGTATCCCGAGGGTTGCTTCTTGCGTTTATTTCGGCTACTAGTTGATTCTGACTGTAGTAGCTATTATTCACCGTTGGCTGACTAGCCATGGCTTTAGGTAAGGGATTATTTCCAATACTAGAAGGTCCTTGCTTTGGTTGTGTAATGTTGACACTAGAAGAATAGATTAGGATATCTATTCTATTACAATAACACTAAATTTAAAATAAAAATAAAAATTGTTTTATTAAAAATATCTTTTATTATAATAGAAATTTTATTAATAACAATTACATCGATAAAATGATGAAAAATATCTTCTATTTATATTTTTCCTAAATACATTTATATTATATTATAACTATTTATTTAAAATATATTATTATTTAAAATCTACACTAAATTCTTAATTATTAATAAATATTTAAACTATAACTATTTTTAGTAAAATACAATTGGCAATTCAAATTAAGTACTATTTAATTTGAATATGTGCCCATGTATTATTGATATATTAATCATTTATTATTTATCTATTTCTATAAAAAAAACAATACTAAAACTAGGGATTTAAATTGAGAATATTAATTTACTTGTTAAACATTAAAAATAAATTAATAATTTATTTTGTTTTAAACTTTAATTATTAATAAATAAATTATGTCTCATTTTCTTTTTCTGAATATAATTTGTGTAACTTAAACAATAATACTTGTGGCTTAAGTTACATTAAAGATATCAAACAGAGGCGTTTGATATCTTTACAATCTCTCTCTCTAAGTCGAGCTCCTGCGAGATTAATTTATAAGTAATCTTTTCTCGAAGGAATTTCAATTACAAATGGTTGGTATCTGTGCTTGATTAGATTACCAACTTTATTCTTTCTAATTTTCATGGAGGAGTCGTTCGACTTATATTTTGACTTTTTAGAGTTTCTTTCAAACTCTTGTATTAATTGTTTATCTGGAATCTGATCTTCAGAAATCCAAGTGGATTTGTCAAATCCTTTCCATGTTAACTTATAAAATGTTTCACCATTAACAGATTTCATCTTTTCAATTTTCTCTGGAATTTTTTCAATTAAATCTGTGTTAAGGTGAATGTTCCTCTTCCTACGATTAGACCTGTCGTTAAACTTGTTTTCAAAGTATGGTTCTAACAATGAAACATGAAAGACTGGATGACATCTCATTGTCTTTGGATATTTCAATTTGAAAGCGAGAGAACTAACTTTTCCAATTATCTCAAATGGGCCAAGCATTTGAGGTGCTAATTTTCTCTTTAGGTTAGTTCCAGGAGAATCTTTCAATAACCATACCTTCTTTCCCACTTCGAACTCCGGGGGAATCATTCTCTTCATATCGGCATATTTCTTATATGTTTCTTTTGCTTTTTCTAAGTTTTCTTTTAATAATTTAAAGTTTTCATTCATATCAATTACTCTTTGTTCAGCTCTACTAGGTCTATCATTAGCTGGAATTTCTAAGCTGAACTTTGGATGAAAACCATAATTAGCAAAGATTGGAGATTGATTTATAGATTGTTGTAAAGTATTATTATATGCAAATTCAGCAAATGGGATAAGATCAACCCAGTTATTCTGCTTTTTATTTATAAAACAACGGAAATATTGTTCTAATATGCCGTTCACCCTCTCCGTTTGACCATCTGTCTGCGGATGGTTGGCAGTTGATAATGAATGATTGATATTAAGAAGGTCACAAAGTCTTGACCAAAAGTCAGAAGTAAATTGCGAGCCTCTATCAGAAATGATGGAATCAGGAAGACCATGCAAACGGAAGACATTAGCAATAAAAGCATCAGCAGCAATCGAAGCAGTAGGAAGACAACGTAAAGGAATGGCGTGAGCAAATTTAGTAAATCTATCGACAACAACCATGAGAGTTGTCATATCTCTGGACTTAGGAAGATCAACAATAAAATCAATAGAAATATCAGACCAGGGCCTACTGGGAGTGTCCAAAGGGGATAACAATCCATAAGGCTTATGTCTGGGGACTTTGGATTTGCAACAAGTCACGCAAGATTTGATAAAAGATTTAACGTCTGAATGAAACCTTGGCCACCAAAAGTTTCTGGAAATCAGTTCAGTGGTTTTCTTAATACCGAAATTACCAGCAGCAACAGAATCATGATGAAGTTCCAAAACTCTTGTCCTAAGAGATTTAGAAACATAAATAAGATTATTATATAACAAAAATCCCTCGTTATCAATAATAACTTTATCAATATTTTTAATAGGTGCATTACATGCAGAACCATTCATTTTAAATTGGACAATAGAATTATACAAATCGTCATTTTTAAGTTCTAATAAAATAGAATCGATTAACGGTTTGTTATCGCTATGATGAAACGAAATAGTAAGACAAGAAACATCAGAATTAATATTATTCTCTAAATGGTCACTTCTACGAGACAGGATATCAGGCTTACCGGATTTCTTTCCAGTTCTATAAATGAGTTTAAAATCAAATCTGGATAAGAACAAATTCCATCTAATTTGTCTCTGAGATAACATTTCAGGTTTTCTAGGAAATGTTAAATTCTTGTGATCAGTATAAATTATGAACGGATGGTGTGCACCTTCTAAATAATGACGCCATTCTTCAAGAGCAACCACAATAGCCAAAAGTTCCTTGTCATATATAGGATAGTTTCTTTGACAACTCGTCAAACTTTTAGAAAGAAATGCAATAGGATGTAATTTGCCATCAAATTCTTGAGAGAGAATAGCACCGACAGCATAATTACTAGCATCAGTTTCCACAATAAATTGTTTATTACTATCCGCATGTTTCAGAATAGGAGCTGACGTGAACAGAGATTTTAATAAAATAAAAGCGTCCTGATCTTCTTTCACCCAGTTAAAAGCAACATTCTTTCTAGTGAGTTTGTGAAGAGGGTTTGCAATTTTAGCAAAGTCTTTAATAAAAATTCTGTAATAGTTGCATAAACCAATAAAAGACTGAACCTCTTTAACATTCTTGGGAACCGGCCAATCGAGAATTGCTTTAACTTTATTTTCATCCATTTGCAATCCATCCTTTGAAATGACATAACCAAGAAAAGTGGTTTTCTCAACATCAAACTCACATTTTTCTAATTTAACATAAAGATTATTTTCAAGTAGTTTCTTAAGTACCTTTTTAACATGCTCATGATGTTCTTTGATGTTATTAGAATAAATAAGAATATCATCAATATATGAGATAACAAAATCGTCTAAATAGTCACTAAGGACATCGTTAATGAAGTGTTGAAAAGTTGCAGGTGCATTCTTTAATCCAAAAGGCATAACCAGATATTCAAAATGTCCATATCTAGTACGAAAAGCCGTTTTGTATTCGTCACCTTCTTTAATACGAACAAGATTATAGGCGGATTTAAGGTCTAATTTAGTAAAAATCTTAGCATTTTTCACCCTATCCAAAAGGTCACTAATTAAAGGTAAAGGATATGAATTACGAATGGTAATATCATTCAACTTTCTATAATCGATACAAAGTCTTAGGGAGCCATCCTTCTTTTTAACAAATAAAATTGGGGCACCAGCAGGAGACGATGATTTCCTAATAAAACCTTTATTTAAATTATCATCAATATATTTTTTAAGTTCCTCTCTTTCAACTTCAGTTAATGGATACAAAGGTCCATAAAATAAAGTCGAATCATCTTTAAGTTTGATTTCACAATCATAAGGTCTATGAGGAGGTAACACTTCACAATTTTTTTCATTAAACACTTCACTAAATTCTAAATATTGGGTTGGTACGGCGACCAATTTATCTTTATTAATATCTTTTCCATTATTATTATTATTACTACATGATTTGTTATCATTATTACATGTTTCATTAATTTTTGTTACAATACATTTAACTTTTTTATTAAAACTAATATATTCATCATCGCTATCATCTTCATCATTGATGGTTCTAACAAGGCGGCCTTTAACATATTCTTTTTCTTCATTGTTTGGGGCAGAGGGATCTACTTTCGGCTTTTTGGTCAAGCTTCGGTCGAGAACATCATGATCTAACTGATCATTCTTTGACTTCTTTCTTGGTTTTCTCTTTCTTTTGCATTTATTACAATGTCTGGCACAATAACCAGAACTAAAAGCGATTTTCTTAGAGTCGTAGAAAGCATTTGGATTATGCTTCTTTATCCACGGCAAACCAAGAATAACATCAACACCGGGGACTTGTAATCCATAAAGTTGAATTACTTCGAAGTGATTTTTGCAACGGAGCATGCACTTCTCAGTCCTTTCCCAAACACTAACAACTCCATCACTAACACCTGAAACACGGAATGGTTCCACTTTTTCCAAATTAATACCAAGTTCTTCAGCAAGACTTGGATTAATGAAATTTAATTCAGAACCGGAATCAATTAAAACCTTAATTTTAACTTCCGAAACTTCATTGGTACTCAAGTAAAAGTCCACAAGGTTTAAATCACTTTTCACTCCCTTGACTCCAACTTTGTAAATTTTTGGATTAACAATTTTTGGAGTCCTTTCTTTAACAATTCTTAACACTTTTCTGGGCTTTACTCTATTAGGACAATTAAACTTTAAATGTCCCGGTTGTTTACAAAGAAAACATAACCCCTTTTTCTTTTCTTCTTCAAAATTGTCTATGTTTTCATTGTAATTTTTACTTGATCCTTGGATATTCACATACCTTTTGCGTTTATTTTCTCTACTAATTCTAAATACATCCACATCCATAGGATCGTTAGCCCTTCTACCATTAAAATAAAATTCACTTAGAGAATTCCTTTTCATCATATCTTCAACTAAAATAGTTGAAGAAATCAATTGTTCAATTGAAGTTGGGTTTGATTCAATGAAAGCCAACTTCTCCCTAAGTGGTGGTAATAAACCTTTCAGAAACATGTAGATTTTTGCGCTATCCTTAAAGCTTGAATTTTGGCTAATACGTTGAAACTCGGTAATGTAATCTAATACCTGACCAAGTTTCCTTTGGCGAAGATTATCTAATTTACCGTTAGCTACAACGGTATCGTATCTATAACTGCCAAAATTAGCCTTCAACCTATCTACAAATTCATCATAATGGTTTAAAACCCCACTATTATTCTTCATCAACACTGAAGCCCATTCCAAAGGTTTACCAGAGAAGTATGATATAACGAAGTCGACCTTGACTCGATCTGTATTATACAGTGTCGGTCGAGTACGAAATACCAACTCAACTCTGGTTAAAAATCCATCCAATTCTCTTTGTTTACCAGAAAATATCGGTGGAGCATTAATAATGTTCCCCGAATTCCCAGAAACACCCACAGTCCTATCACCCATCTCTAAATTTAAACTTTCAAACTCACCAATCCAACGTAAACTATTAAATAAAATAAAAAATGTTTTCTTACTACTGTTCCAAGTAAGTAATCTTAATTTTTTTTTTTTTTTTTTTTACACTAATACAATCTATTTAAATACAAAAGTAATTCAAACGCGTTCTGCAAAGCAGTGTCGAACAAGTTTTGTATCTATATATTGATTCCTTCGGCTATAGTAGCTGTAGAATTCCTTTAACTAGGGCAGCAACAGAGTTTAACCTATAATTGTTTCAGTAATTCTTCTTCTATGGTAGCAACCAAGTTCTTCTATAAATTCTTCTTCTGTGGTAGCAACCAAGTACTTCGGTAGATTCTTCTTCTATGGTAGCAACCAAGTTCTTCTAGAAATTCTTCTTCTGTGGTAGCAACCAAGTACTTCGGTAGATTCTTCTTCTGACAGTAGTAGATATCCTAACGTACTCTTGAAGTAGTTAGGTAATTGTTATTGTAATGGCGACACAGAAAGAATAGATTAGGATATCTATTCTATTACAATAACACTAAATTTAAAATAAAAATAAAAATTGTTTTATTAAAAAATATCTTTTATTATAATAGAAATTTATTAATAACAATTACATCGATCAAAATGATGAAAAATATCTTCTATTTATATTTTTCCTAAATACATTTATATTATATTATAACTATTTATTTAAAATATATTATTATTTAAAATCTACACTAAAATCTTAATTATTAATAAATATTTAAACTATAACTATTTTTAGTAAAATACAATTGGCAATTCAAATTAAGTACTATTTAATTTGAATATGTGCCCATGTATTATTGATATATTAATCATTTATTATTTATCTATTTCTATAAAAAAAACAATACTAAAACTAGGGATTTAAATTGAGAATATTAATTTACTTGTTAAACATTAAAAATAAATTAATAATTTATTTTGTTTTAAACTTTAATTATTAATAAATAAATTATGTCTCATTTTCTTTTTCTGAATATAATTTGTGTAACTTAAACAATAATACTTGTGGCTTAAGTTACATTAAAGATATCAAACAGAGGCGTTTGATATCTTTACAATATCTAACCTATTACAATAACACACAAAATAAATATGTTTTATAAAGAATAGTTTTTTTTTATTAATTTATTGTAATAAAATTGTTAATAACAATTACATCGATAAAATGATGAAAAATATCTTCTATTTATATTTTTCCTAAATACATTTATATTATATTATAACTATTTATTTCATATATATTATTATTTAAAATCTACACTAAAATCTTAATTATTAATAAATATTTAAACTATAACTATTTTTAGTAAAATGCAATTGGCAATTCAAATTAAGTACTATTCAATTTGAATATGTGCCCATGTATTATTGATATATTAATCATTTATTATTTATATATTAGTTATCTATTTCTATGAAAAAACAATACTAAAACTAGGGATTTAAATTGAGAATTTTAATTTACTTGTTAAACATTAAAAATAAATTAATAATTTATTTTGTTTTAAACTTTAATTATTAATAAATAAATTATGTCTCATTTTCTTTTTCTGTAATATAATTTGTGTAACTTAAACAATAATACTTGTGGCTTAAGTTACATTAAAGATATCAAGCTGAGGTGTTTGATATCTTTACAGGTGACTAAAGTTCCTTATTCGCCAGAGTTCACAAAAGTATTCAACTTGAGAGTCCTGTATTGCGTGCTTTTTATCACACTAACAATTCCTTCCCCCAAGTAAGCGTGCTATTCACACTCGTCCTACTTTTACAAATACTTCAATGATTAACAGCTATAGTTTCTAACCAACTGAAACTAGTTAATTATACACTGAAAATCTGTATATGAGCTCTATAAGCTCCTAGTATATTTTTACAAGTATTTTTATTTATAAAGTTTTATATTTATAATTTTTTTTTGGTGTATATATATTTATATATATATATATACTTAAATCTTTATTTATTATCTTTATTTATTATTATTTTAATTTATTTTTATTATTTATTTGTTTTTATGTATATATACCTAATATATATATACCTATTTTATTATTATAATTAATTCTTTCAACTATCTTATTTATAATATTATCAATCTATTTATCTAATAATTCTTCTATACTATTTTTTTTTTAAATTCTTTTCTTATTTAAAATATCTATATATTTTATATAATATATAATGTTTATATATCAATTTACTATATTAATACTATACTATTAAATATTATAATTTATTTATTTTATTTTAATATTGTTTTAATAATATTTAAATAATATTTCAATATTGAATATTGATTTATTATTTTAATATTATTTTATTATTTAATAAGTTATAATTTCTAAATAGATAAAATATTGAGAATATTTAACTATTCTATTAACTATCTATTCTATATTATTATAACTTGATTATTTATTTAATTTCATAGAATATTTTACTATTCTATATGAAATTTTTATATAAAGAAAATTTTATATATTTACCTTATTTTGATTCTCCGGTTCGAAGGACCATTGATATAATTTGATAATAATCTTAATTTTGAATTTTACTTCAAAAAGTGATTATTATATTATATCTTTGATTATAGCTATATAAGTTATATGGATTAGAATTTAAATTTGTTTTTATAAAAATTAATAAAATTGTTTTATTAAAAACACTAAATTGTTTTATTAGAAACACTCATTTTTCTAATATTTAATTATTTAAAAGTTTATTCATTTAATTATAAAAGTGATTATTAAAATTATAAAAATATTAACTAAACTATATAATATTTCTTTATTAATAATAATAATAACCATGATTAAAATAAGAATATTTACATGTATTTATATTTTCTTTTTAAGTTTAAACTATTTACATTAAAATAATAAAATTAATAACTATTTACAATAAAAGTAATTAAAAGTAATTAAAAATAACAATAAAAGAAACAATTAAAAGTTAAAGAATATAAAAAGTTGTTTATTTTACAATTAATTAAAGTAATAATTATTTTTAATATTTTAATAAAAGTGTTTAATTATATTATTTTATAACATGAATTATTATATTTGTTTACTTTTAAAGTGTAATTTACTAACGTAGTTATTAAATATTTAATTTAACAATTAATTTAACAAAAGTTATATATTTTGATCTCGATTAATTAAAGTTTATTATTTTCTTTCAATAATTAAAATATATGCAGTGTTGAGGATTAATTTTATTTTAGAATTTTGGTACAGTAATTAATTAAACTATAACTTATTTTAAGTTACTTTTAGGGTTAACTTAAAAATCAGGTTTAATAATAATTTTATATTTATTAATCTCATTATTTATCATAATTAATAAATAATTAAATTTATAAATTATAAATTAATAATAATAATAATAATAACAATAATTAAAATACAGATAAAAATTAAAATATTTAACATGTATAAAATTATTAAATTAAAAATTGTAAATGTAAACTTTTTGTTTATTTAATTGTTTAATTCTTTTTAAATTAAATAGTTTATATTTGTTTATAATTATACTTTAAAATAATAATTTTGTATAAATAGTAATAGAAAATGTTCTTTTTAAAAGATGTTCCTAATAATCCAGTAAAATTAGATATATACTTTTAAATATTAAATTCAAAAAAAAATGATTTTATAATAAAACTTATTTTTAAAAGGGTTACTAATAATCCCTGAAAATTAGAATATAAAACATACATTTTTTTATTTAATAATACTAGAGTTATTAAATAATGATATAATTTTATAATTAAATAAACTTTATATTTTTAAAAATTAACTAATACTTGCAAATGAACAAGTATAAAAATCATTTATTTTATTTTTTTATTTTTTTTAGATACAAATATTATCACTTTCTATAGTAAAATATAGAATTAAGATAATATTCTCTATCGTATCAAATGATGCGTTGACCGATATATTTTTGAACAATATAATGTTTTTAATAAATCATAAATTCTATATTATTATGATGAAACAATAAATTTAAAATAAAATAAAAAAATATGCTTTATAATTAACAAATAAATCACTCAAAACTCGAAAATAAACTCTTATTATGTTTTAAATTAAATCTTTATTATATTCTATAATTTATTTATTATCTGTTTATTGTCTTTTTTATTCTCTATTTATTGTCCCCTCTTTATAAAGAAGAATTTTATCTTTCTTTTATACATTTTCATTTATTACATGTATTATTATTTTTAACTATTAAATATTATTATTACTATTGTTATTATTTATTAAAATTAAAAGAATAAATTAAAATTATGTCTTAGTATTATAAAATATTATAGAATATTACTTATTTGATTTTCTTATTACTTCAAAATGCTTAAATTTAGAAAAATTATTATAAATTATCATTGACTATCATTAAATGTATAATACCTTGAATAAAATAATTAAAATTTAAAATTAAAATAAAATTAAAATAAAATTAAAATAAAATTAAAATAAAATTAAAATAAAATTAAAATAAAATTAAAATAAAATTAAAATAAAAATATAACAAAATTAAAATATTAAAAGTATCAATTATTATAAACACTCATTTTATACAGAAACATAAAAGAGTTCTGTATTTTATCTTTAGAATTGTTATTATTGTTCTATTTCCAGGTTTTAAGTTTATCATTTTAGTAATAATTACTCAATTAGTTATTTATTAATTTATAAGTTTAAGAGAATTTCTAAAGAACACTTGGATAAACACTAGAATTAATAATTTGATGTACCATTTTATTTTTAGTTTGTTTATTCATTTTTATTTATTTATTATTATTTTATTATTTTTATACATTATTAGATTAAGGCGTTTTATTTATTTAATAATTTATTTTATTATTATCACTATTAGGTCGTTTTTACTCAGAATTTATTATATAATAAAGAATATTATTTATTTAAGTAAGGGTTATATAGGGTTATATTTTCATAAAATTATTATTCATTCATTTTTAAGGGTTATTATCGTTTATTTTTATTATAAGTTACTATGGGTTAAGTCGTGTATATTCAGTTAGTTTTTATTATGTTTTTATATGAGTAGCGTATCACAAATGATAAATAATAATTATAAATATATTATACATTTGATATTAGTAGAAAATTTTATTATAAAATAATTATTAAATAATTTTATATAGTTTATTATAAAAATATAATTTACATAAAATCAAATATTTTATAAATTTATATATTTGATTGGGTTAAATTATAAAAATAATTTTTATTATAAAGAATAATAATATTTTTTAGTAGAAAACAAGAAGACTTAGATTACTAATAATAAGTTAAATTTTAATAATAGTTAATATAATTAATTAGTGAATACATAATAATATTTAAAAGACAAAAAATAAGTTTTTATATAATAAAAATTATTGTTAAAAAGAGCGTAAGAACAATAAATAAAAGAAAATATAAAAACGAAATTAAACTTGTCTAATTTGTAATTATTGTGTTAATAATAAATAATATTTTATAGAATAAATCTGGTGTTATTATTCTATATAAATATTATTAAAATAATAAAACTATTAAAATTATAAAATAACTTAAAATAAATAAATAAAACTAGTAGATATTGTTAAAGCTCGTACAATAGCTGTCGAGATAAAACAATATAAGATAACAGAAGAAGTAGTTAAAAAGTTGTAATATAACTACCAATCTGTAAAATATTGTATTAATAGAATAATGTATTTAATACGTATTTAAAATAATGTATAATGTATTAAATTAATGTACCGTAAAATTTATTTTTTAATTACAAAAATTTATATCACAATATATTAACATAAATTTATGTAAAATATAATTTTATGATAAGATAAAGTTTTTGATGATAAAATAAAATTTTAAATTAAATAAATTTTAACCAATAAATACTTTAGATAATAAAAAATTTTTTTTATAAACTAAGCCTCAAAATTAGAAATAAATAAATTGAATATATGTTTGAAATATAATCAACCATATAGTAAATAAATCAAAACTTTATTTTAAGTTTAGAAAATTCTTTAGTAAATAAATTGAATTTAAATAGTTTAATACAAATAATTTCTTTTAATAAATGTATAAATGTAAACAATGTAAAATTATAATATTAAAACATGTATATTAGAATTTATTCAATTTATTTAAAAAGTATAAATAAAGAAAATTTTTCAACTATTGAAACGATAGTTGGAAAATCGTATAGGTTAATTTTGTTTAGATAAATTAACATTAGTTTATAATTAGTTTATAGTTTAGATTAATAATTTTAGTTTTAAATAAATATAAATTGATTACCTAGTGAGGGCTCTGGTAAAATATCCTTCACGGTAAAGTAATCAACGGTTGTTTTAGTTTAGTTATTTTAAAATAATTTAATAAATAAAATATAAAAAATTAAAAATAATTTAAAGTGTAGTTTAGAATATTGAGTGTATACAAACCTGAACTTAGTTTAGAATATTTTACACAATCCGTTATCACAAATCATGATATAATTTGATAATAATCTTAATTTTGAATTTTACTTCAAAAAGTGATTATTATATTATATCTTGAGTTATAACTATATAAGTTATATGGATTAGAATTTGAAATTGTTTTTATAAAGATTAATAAAATTGTTTTATTAAAAACACTAAATTGTTTTATTAGAAACACTCGTTTTTCTAATATTTAAATATTTAAAATTTTATTTAATTAATTATAAAAGTGATTATTAAAATTATAATATTTCTTTATTAATAATAATAATAATGATTAAAATAAGAATATTTACATGTATTTATATTTTCTTTTAATTTTAAACTATTTACATTAAAATAATAAAATTAATAACTATTTACAGTAAAAGTAATTAAAAGTAATTAAAAATAACAATAAAAGAAACAATTAAAAGTTAAAGAATATAAAAAGTTGTTTATTTTACAATTAATTAAAGTAATAACTATTTTTAATATTTTAATAAAAGTGTATAATTATATTATTTTATAACATGGATTATTATATTTGTTTACTTTTAAAGTGTAATTTACTAACGAAGTTATTAAATATTTAATTTAATAATTAATTTAACAAAAGTTATATATTTTGATCTCGATTAATTAAAGTTTATTATTTTCTTTCAATAATTAGAATATATGCAGTGTTTAGGATTAATTTTATTTTAGAATTTTGGTAAAGTAATTAATTAAACTATAACTTATTTAAAGTTACTTTTAGGGTTAATTTGAAAATCAGGTTTAATAATAATTTTATATTTATTAATTTCATTATTTATCAATCTGATGCAATATATTTCAAAAACACCATAAATAAAATATAATTATGAACGTTAGCAATAGGGAATGATATATGAATAATATATTAGTTAATATTGTATTTATTTCTATTTTATAATAATAAAAATAAATAATAAAAATAATAAATTTTATAATAATATAATTAAATAGATTTTGGTTTAAAGATTCTTTATTTAATTATTATTATTATTATGATTATAACATTAATAACATTCAATACTAATAGGATCGAAAGTTATTATTGAATAAATATAAATAGTTAAATATAATGTGTAAATATAAAAATATGTTGATGAAAGTATTATTAATGATAAAATATAACTTTTCTGAAATAGTAAAAATAAACAATAAATATTCTTTTCTTTTATAACTAATATTTAAACTGAAGGAAATATAATAAATACTAAATACGTAATTATTAACCTAAAACTAACTTAAACTAAAACTATTAATATAAAAATAAAATAAAATAAAACTAATACTTAAAACTAAAATATCAAATATTATTTACAAATGAAAAGTTCTCTCTCTTGATATCTTCTGCTTTAACACTCTCTTTTATATCTTTTCCTTTCTTGTGTAACTAATTATTCTAATGTATGTGTAACATTTGCGTCATAATAATTTATACTAATATAGTTTAATTATTATTATCATTAGTAATTGATATACAATTTATAAAAGAATTAGATATTATTGTAAAAGTTTTACTAAACTTATAATTTAATATTAAAATATTAAATTAAATAAAAGGTTAAAAGATAACTAGGTTAGAAAAAAAAATATTTTATTAAAATAATCTTAATTGATTTATAAATGAATAATTATATTATGTATTATAGTTAAAATAATTCCTTTTTATTTTATTTAAAGAATATATATAATAATAAGATTATTTAATAGTAATACTTATTAAGTATTAATAAGATAATAATCTTTACAAAGATTTAATTCATAAAACTATTCTAAACTATTTATACTATTTGTAATTTTACATTCAATAATAAAATAACTTTTCAATACATGATTATATTCATAATATATTTTATAATACTTAAACTAAACTTAAGACTTATTCCTAATTATTAAAAAATAACTATTGTTTATAATATTCATAATATTAATTATTTCTTAATTATAATATAATTCATTGAATATAATATTAATAATTATAATCCTCTAGTTCAAAGATTATAAATTATGTTGTTGAAATAATTATTATAAAATAAAGTTAATTAGTTCCGGAAAATAATTTTAATTTAATTAAACAATATTTTTTTATACTTTGAGTGAATGATTTATGTTTGATATATCAGGGGTGATCATTCTCTGAATAAACAATTAATCATTGCTAACAAAATATCTTTAAATTGGAATATCTCGTGAACCAGCAGAGATATTGACCTGATTTTAAGATATGTTGTTTGTCTCGAGCGTGGCTTTCTAACGAACGTAATTATAACCAAAACATTTTTATTCAAAAATCGTCATTCGTTGAGGAGATACGCGTGTTTTTTCTTATTCCATTTTAACGATAAGGGTTAAAGTTATTTATTATAAAAATTATTAAGGGTTAAGGTCATATTTTAACCTTTTCTAAATTTTTAAATATTTCTTAATAAAATTTTATAATTTATTTGAAAATAAAATATTTGTTGATTTTGAATTTTCATAAGTGATTTCACAATTCCAAGTGATCTTGAAATTGTAATTTCACTAGTATTCGTGACATCGCTCCGCCAAAAAAAATCGAATACCAGGCGATTGAAATAATATAAAATAAAGTTGTATAATAAAGTATAATTGAAATAAATTGAAGTAGTATATATTAAATATAAACCAATATATAGTTGTATGTGTAACATGAAATAAAATGGTAACTAAATAAAGAATATATTTAATATAATATGTTGAATATATTGCAATATATGAAATAAAATTAAAAAACATTTTCTTGTGTAACATACAGTCAAATTCATAAAATTTTTGAAAGAAATGTTGAAATTTAAATTGATCATTGAGTGAAAAAATTGAAATTCGTACGAAAAATTAAAATTTGAATAAGAAATATTATTCCTAGGATATTGAAACACTTTTTATTTTTGAAAAATGTTAACATTTGCTAAAATAATTGAAATTTCAAAAATTGATCAAATAAACTTTAATTAATATGATTTTGAAAAAAAAAATTTTTTGAAATTTTTGAAAAATTTTTAATAATAAAAAATTTTTTCATTAAATACAAAAAAAATTTTGAACTAAACTTTTTGAAAAAATGTCACTGAAAAATATTGATTTTAATGATCGATCGAGATAGTGACAATATTGAAATTGATACTATTGAATAGAGAATAAAATAAGCATTAACAACATATAAATATTTGTAATTGTACTGCTAAAATAAATTGAAAATTATTCTCTTTAAATATTTAATTTTCATTATAAAAATTTTGTGTTTTAAATTAAATAAATTGATAAAATTGTTGGATCAAAAATTATTGAATTGAAATTTAACATTCATAGAAAAAAATTTTTGAAATTTGTGTTGAAATGTATTAGATGAGTAATACAAATTATAATAAAACATAATGTTAGTGAAAGATATTAATAAATTTTTAAAAAAATAAAATTGATGAAATGCAATTTAAAGAATTAGATTTTGTGTTTTCTAATACTTTTATTGAATTGAATTAATAATTCTTGATATCTTGGGTTACTTTCTATTACTGTAGCAGGAACCCAGTGCCAACTTAGGCGGTGTTTATAACGAATTTTATATTCGTAGCGTTTTTCTTTATAATTTGTCCTAAAGTCGCCAATTTCTATAATTTCTGCATTAGTTTCTTTATATTTAAATCTATTTTTAAATTTATCTGGCGTAGATACATAAGGTTCAAGTTCCGATATGTGAAATACAGGGTGGTGTTTTGGAAAAGGTGATTTTGAAATATCTATTTTATAATTACCATTGTTTAAAACTTCTAAAACCTTGTAAGGACCATACTTACGAGGCGCTAGTTTGGCATTTTCAGTAGTAGCAAAAGCAGGAGGTGCATGAATCCAAACTTTTTGTCCTTCATTCAATTCAGGAGCAATAATTCTTTTCTTATCGGCAGCTCTTTTGTATAAATCTTGAGATCTAAGCAAAACATCTTTAACTAAAAGGAAATTTTTACTAACATCTTTAATGTATTTAAAGTTTGAATCAGAACCTTGAAACAAAAAGACATCATCCATAGGTGGGTGGAATCCATAATTAATGAAAAATGGAGTTTGTTTTGTAGATTCATGAACAATATTATTATAAACAAATTCAGCTAGATGTAACCATTCAATCCAGTCATCGTGGAAAAATGTTCTTGAATAGCAACGTAAATATTGTTCAATGAAAGAGTTACAACGTTCTACTTGACCAACGGTCTCATGGTGATCTGTGGTAGCTATTTTTGGCTTAACACGCAATTTTTCCATAATTTCTATCCATAAAGCACTAGTAAATTGTGTTCCTCTGTCCGTATAAATATCTGTAGGTAGTCCATGGAGTTTAAAAATATTTTTTAGGAAAGCTTTGGCAGTTTCTTCAGCTGTAGGTATTTCTTTGAACGGAATAAGGTGAATCATTTTTGAAAAGCGATCTACAACAACCATTATAACGGAAAACTTTTTTGATTCAGGGAGACCACAAAGAAAATCGATTTCAATAGATTTCCAAGGGCGATCAGGAATTTCTAAAGGTCTTAAAAGATCATATCTTTTATGTCTATTAACTTTATTTCTGGAACATTGTTCGCAAGAATTGACAAAATTTACGATATCTTGATGCATTTTGGGCCACCAAAAATTACGGTTAATTAGTTCTTCAGTTCTTCGAATACCTAAATGTCCAGCAGTAGCGTTATCATGGTACCTGGTTAAAATATCTACATGAAGTTTTTCTGGTACATAAATTAAATTATTATATAAAATTAAATTATTTTTTATTTTAAATTTTTCCATTTTTCTGAAAGGTCTGTAAAAGTAACCTTGATTAGCATTATTAGGACTAAAGTAAAGATAAATATTATTCGCATTTTCATCATCCTTATAATTTTCTATTATTTGATCAATGAGAGAACCAACAATACCAACAAAACATGGAGTATCGGGAACGTTTTTATAATCTAATATATGTTCTGGTTTAGGTTCAACATTATTTTTCTCGTAATCAGGTCTTCTTGATAAACTATCAGGTTTACCATTTTTTCTTCCTTGGCGGTATATTAATTGAAAATTATATTCTTGGAAAAATAAATGCCAACGATGTTGACGTTGGTTTCCGACTTTACCACCTAAGGTGTATAGAAGGTTTTTATGGTCAGTAAAAACGGTTACTTGGTATTTAGCACCTAGTAATAAATGTCTCCAGGTAGAAAATGCACATTTTATAGCTAAAAGTTCCTTTTCAGTAATTGAATAATTTAATTCAGCATTGTTTAAACATCTTGAATAATATGCTACAGGATGTAATTTGTTATCTTCATCCTTTTGAGAAAGTATACAACCAATGGCAAAATTACTAGCATCGCATTCGACAATAAATGGTTTGGTTGGATCTGGATGTAATAAAATAGGTGAAGAGATTAGTCTCTTTTTTAATTCTAAAAATGAGTTATTACATTTATCATTCCAATTAAAACTAGTATTTTTCTTTGTTAAATTGTGAAGCGGTTTAGCAATAGTAGCAAAATCTTTTATAAATCTTCTATAATAGTTGCATAATCCAACAAAGCGTTGAACATCTTTTACACAATTAGGTGTAGGCCATTCTTGGACAGATTTAATTTTCTTTGGATCAGTAGATATACCATTGCCTGATATAACGTGTCCTAAAAATTCAACTTCTGGCTTGTGAAATTCACATTTCTTTAATTTAGCAAATAAATTATTTTTGAGCAGTGTTTGGAGAACAGTACGAACATGTTGTATATGTTCATCTAATGTTTCCGAGTAAATCAGAATATCATCTAAATATAAAATAACAAATTTTTCTAAATAAGGGCGTAATACTGAATTAATAAATGATTGAAATGTAGCAGGGGCATTTCTTAGACCAAAAGGCATTACTAAATATTCATAGTGACCATATTTAGTTCTAAAAGCTGTCTTATATTCGTCTCCTTCACGAATACGCACTAAATTGTAAGCAGAACGAAGATCTAATTTTGAAAAAAATTTAGCACCTTTCACTCTTTCGATAATATCAGTAATTAGAGGAAGTGGGTAAGAATTGCGAATTGTAACTGCATTTAATTTTTTGTAATCAATACAAAGACGTAACGATCCATCCTTCTTTTTCTGAAATAAAACAGGATAACCAGCTGGAGATTCAAATGGTCTAATGAATCCTTTCTTGAGATTTTCATCTATGTATTCTTTAAGAACTTGGGATTCATCTTCAGATAGAGGATATATAGGACCATAATGTAAAGAAGCATCTTTTTGTAAAACGATTTTACAATCCGTTAGCCTATGTGGTGGTAGTTTATCAGCCTTAACCTTGCTGAAAACTTCCGCTAAATCACGATATGGTTCTGGTACTTCTTCTAATTTGAAGTCTTCTTCATTATCATCTTCATCATCAGTATTATAATCTTTTTCACTATTAGCTAAAAATGAGTGAATAAAGTAATTATAGCTGAAATTTTGATATTTTGGTTTAGAGTAATTTTTCAAATTATTAAAAGATGTATTGGAAGTTAATTTATTATGATTAATGTTTTTAATTTTTAAATTTTTGGATTTATTCAATCGGTTTTTATTAATTTTATATATAATTTTATTAGAATTTAATTTTTTAAAATTGTTAAAATTTAAACTTGAATATACAAAATTTTTATTATAATTAAAATGTAGTTGATATTTGTGTAAAAATTTATTGCCTAATAACAAATCTGTTGGAAGATTTTTAATAATTAGAAATTTTTCTTTAAAAGTAATTAAAAATTTTGAATGATTAATATAAATAGTAGTCTTAAAATATAAGAAGGTGTATGTATCAATAAATATTGAACCACTAATTCCATTTATTTCAATTGAGTGTAATAATTTGTGTGGTTTTAGTTTTAATTTATTGACCAAGTTGATTGAAATAAAGTTGCAATATGAGCCACTATCTAAAATTAAATTGTATTGATTTTTATTAATTGAATTTTTTAAATCATAAAGTTTGTTTAATTTAATTGGGATAAAAAATTTTAAGTTGAAAAATGTTGTAGGCAATTTTTTATTTATTTTAGAGTCATATGTAGGAAAGTTGTAATGTATTATTTTTGTATTATGAACTCTCTTAGACTCTCTTGAGAGTTCATTTCTTAGTTTTTTGAGTTCATCTTTTGAACTTTATTGACATAATTATTATTATTGTTTGAATTTTGATAATGGGTTTTATTCTTATTGAATTTCCTATTGTTTCTCTTATTGTAATGTTGATTTTTATTATTATTATTATTGATATTTAATTTATTATTAGTAGCAAGAGAATTTTCAAAAATTATACACTTTGTAACCATTTCACTTAAAGTGTTAGGTAAAATATCAGCTTTCTTAATTTCATTCTTATATTTTGGATGTAAACCATTTAAAAATATTAGTGAAAGACTAATGTCATCTATCTCTAAACAACGACTTAAATCTCTAAATTTGTTAATATAATCGTTCACTTTTCCATAAGCTTGTCTTAATTCTATTAATTGAATCATGGCTAATTTGGTACTGGTAACATTTGAAAAAGCTTTGTTTAATTCACTTAATAGTTCGTTCATAGTCATAGGAGTAATACCATCTTTATATTTAATATGATACCAAGTTCTGGCAGAATCACGTAATCTAACAACAACAAAGTTAATTTTTACTTCTTCAGATAGTTGATTGTTAGGTGGAGTTTTAAAGGTAGCTTGGCAGAGTTCGCAGAATAACTCAGTCTGAGTAGTATCACCAGTAAAGAATCCTGGATCTGGTACTTGTTTGATAGGATAGGTTCTATTACGCATTATAACATCATGATCTTCATCATAATCAGTAGAAGATTCCTCGGTTTCAGTATAATTAGCACGACTCTTAAGTTCCTTTAACATAGCATCCATACGTTCTAACAAGGAGGTGGTATTTTTATCCAATTGTTGAGTGATATACTTGTCTAATTCACCACAAAGATTTTTCTTAAATTCTTCTAAATCTTGAGGCTTTAGGAATTGTTGAACTGGTTTAGGTGTTGGTTGAGTCATTTTTTTTTTTTTTTTTTTTTTTTTTTTTTTTTTTTTTAAATTTTTAAATTAAGTTTTTTCCTAAGGTAGTTATGGTAAAAAACGCGGTAAAGATTATTGTAAAAGTTTTACTAAACTTATAATTTAATATTAAAATATTAAATTAAATAAAAGGTTAAAAGATAACTAGGTTAGAAAAAAAAATGTTTTATTAAAATAATCTTAATTGATTTATAAATGAATAATTATATTATGTATTATAGTTAAAATAATTCCTTTTTATTTTATTTAAAGAATATATATAATAATAAGATTATTTAATAGTAATACTTATTAAGTATTAATAAGATAATAATCTTTACAAAGATTTAATTCATAAAACTATTCTAAACTATTTATACTATTTGTAATTTTACATTCAATAATAAAATAACTTTTCAATACATGATTATATTCATAATATATTTTATAATACTTAAACTAAACTTAAGACTTATTCCTAATTATTAAAAAATAACTATTGTTTATAATATTCATAATATTAATTATTTCTTAATTATAATATAATTCATTGAATATAATATTAATAATTATAATCCTCTAGTTCAAAGATTATAAATTATGTTGTTGAAATAATTATTA
Source organism: Piromyces finnis (assembly GCA_002104945.1). Classification (NCBI taxonomy): domain Eukaryota; kingdom Fungi; phylum Neocallimastigomycota; class Neocallimastigomycetes; order Neocallimastigales; family Neocallimastigaceae; genus Piromyces; species Piromyces finnis. Next base: position 143,776 of record MCFH01000022.1, read on the forward strand.
TAAAATAAAGTTAATTAGTTCCGGAAAATAATTTTAATTTAATTAAACAATATTTTTTTATACTTTGAGTGAATGATTTATGTTTGATATATCAGGGGTGATCATTCTCTGAATAAACAATTAATCATTGCTAACAAAATATCTTTAAATTGGAATATCTCGTGAACCAGCAGAGATATTGACCTGATTTTAAGATATGTTGTTTGTCTCGAGCGTGGCTTTCTAACGAACGTAATTATAACCAAAACATTTTTATTCAAAAATCGTCATTCGTTGAGGAGATACGCGTGTTTTTTCTTATTCCATTTTAACGATAAGGGTTAAAGTTATTTATTATAAAAATTATTAAGGGTTAAGGTCATATTTTAACCTTTTCTAAATTTTTAAATATTTCTTAATAAAATTTTATAATTTATTTGAAAATAAAATATTTGTTGATTTTGAATTTTCATAAGTGATTTCACAATTCCAAGTGATCTTGAAATTGTAATTTCACTAGTATTCGTGACAATTATTCATAAAATATTTAAAATATTATATTTTTCTATGCATCTTGTATCAATATTAACATATGAGGCGTTAATAGTATAGAGGTAGAATATTTGCCTTCCAAGCAAATGGCCCGGGTTCGATTCCCGGTTAACGCAATTGTAATGCCTGTTTGGCTTAGTGGTAGAGCGTCGCTCTTGTAAAGCGAAGGTCGGTGGTTCAATTCCGTCAATAGGCATTAATTTTAAAAAAACTTGTTAATTATTTTTTTGTACATTTTTTCTTAAATATAAATGAAATATAGTAATTTTGAAACTATTAATTGATTAAATATTAATATAATAATATTTTGCCACTAGTTCGAATATGCACCCCTAGGTTTTGTGATATGTTAGGTTATATTGTTAAGATCGAGAATTCTAATTTATTATCATAATAATGACACTAATCTTGCCTACCTGAGATGGACAAGTATACATGGTACATTTTAAATTAGAAGATTAATAATGTGTGTTGACATAAATAAACAAACCAAAAACGCAAGCAACATTCCTTTCTCGTAATAAATGGAACATTGCGGTGGTTAATATGCATGGTCTACAGGATCATATGTGACAAAATCATATAAATAAAGAATATAGTACAATTATTAATTATGTAAATGTATTAAGGAGCGTTTAGGCTGAAATTTCAATATAACAGACCAGAAAGGTCATAACCATTTAGCAATAAGAAACAGTAGACATTTTCCAATAGCCATTATTACGATTATTTTAATAAATAGGAGAAATGTATTTTGTGGTTAAAAAATAATAATATATTAATGATAGTTTACTTTATAAAATATTTTAAATTATAAAAGAATTTATTATTATTATTATTATTATTATTATTATTATTATTATTATTATTAATTTTATTATTATTATTATTATTATTATTAATTTTATTATTATTATTATTATTATTATTATTATTATTATTATTATTATTATTATTATTATTATTATTATTATTATTATTAATTTTATTAATATCAATATTATATTAAAAATAAAAATATAAATAAGAGGAATAAAGAGTAATTTTAAAAATTCTTTGTGTGATTTTTAATATTCATTTTATAGTAAATTTAATATTTAAATAATTTGTAATTATCATCTATATGTAATAAAAAAAAATTAAATAAAATAATTCAATAAAAATTTTTAATAATTATTTCTTATTAAAATTTAACAATATTACTTTATTATATAATTAATAGAATATATCCTAACTTTTAAACTTAATAACTTAAATCCAATTAAACTCTTAATAATTCACACATTTACTTAATAAAATAAATTTATATATTTTATATTCATATTTTAATACTAAGTATAAAAATGTTAGTTAATGGAGATATCGGGGATCGAACCCGAGGCTTCTTGCATGCAAAGCAAGCACTCTACCACTGAGTTATATCCCCAGCTTATAATATTTTTGATACGTGATAAAATTATATAGTTAAAAATATTAAATTTATATAGTTATTTTTAAGGGTTAGCAATTATTTAAGAAAAATAATAATTTAATCTATTATTGAATAACCAATAAAATATTATAAAAATTTTATATAAAAATAACAAAAATTCACTTTTATTAAGAAAAGAGAGTTCTTTGATAAATATAATTAATTATTGAGAATTTTTATATCTGTTTTAACTAAAAATATTTTTTATATTAAATATATAAATGTACTTAAAATTATTTTTATTAATAAAATAAAAGAGAAAGTTACAAATAAGATTTTTTTTATGTTTAATCCTTTTTTTTTCTTATATTCAAATACTTTGTGTATAAATTGTTAAAAATAATAAAAGTAAAAGCAAAATAATTAATAACACTAAAAAATAATTATTAGTTATAATATAAATAAATATACAAATAATCATTTTTTTTTTTATTCTTTTATTAGAATATATTATTTTGTATAAATCCCTTTTGTTCGACTCCTGGAAATAAAATAAATAATTAAATTTATGGTATTATTAAATAATACGTACCATAAATTTTTGGTGGAGAATCCGGGCGAGCAAAACAAAATAATATGAAAAACAATAAAAGATAATAATAATATTTAGAAGAACTTATATATATATATATATATAAAAAAAAAAAAAAAAAAAGGAAATATAAATATATAAATAATAAATAAATAAAAAAAAAATGATGGATGCATCAAAATTACAAAGGGCTATCCCACAGTTAAATGAATATGGAAAGGATGTGGATAGTTGGATGGAAGAATTTTCTCGGATAATGGAAATCTATGACATAACTGAGCCTAGAAGAATTTTTATATGGGCTAAGGAGGCTGTTGACTGTGATATTAAAGAAGTATTAAATTCTTTAGTAAAAAGGAGAAACGACGAAATGCATTACCCAAAATTCAAAGAAATCCAAGTAGCCATAGAAGAGTACTTAGAGATAACTCCTAATGAAAAATGTTCTAACCTAAAACTTCTGAAAATTAGGGATAATGAAACAATAAAAAATTTCAACTATAGATATTTAAAATTATACCATCATTTAGATCATGATTATATGAGGTTGATATCTGTAGAAGATTATTTAAATGCTATTAAAACGAGAGTATATCCACACTCTCAGGTTATTATTTCAGAATGTGAAACATTAACAGAAGCTTTTAAAGTGGCTGAAAGAGCTGAAAAGGCCGAGAAGAAAACAATGAATAATAGTTATATTAACACTAATAATAATGCTAATACTGCTAACATAAACATGTTAACCCAAAACTATGGATATTCCTCTCTTTTGAATCATCCAATATATAGTACCCTTACTAATCATAGCTACCCAGATGATTATCCTAATATGAATTATGGAAGAAATTATAAGAATATGGATATGTACGATCAACCTAGAAATTTTTACAATAATCATAATAATTATAATAATCACTTAGGGTATAGTAATTACAACACTTATGAAAATAGTCCTAACCTCAATAATAGTGGCAATCCTAGAAACAATAATCGATTCGGAAATATTAACAAAATAGGATATATTAAAAACGCTAATAATTTTAATCAAACCAAATTTAGTAATTTTCGCAATTTCAATAATAATAACTCTAATAATGGAAATATTGAATTTAATAAAGATGAAAATGGAAATATTAATGCAGATAACCACCAAGGATATAATAATAATATTAATTATAATAGAAATAATACTATTAGTGGAGGGTATAATTCTAACCCTGGCTTACAAAACAATACTTATGGTAATAAGCTTAGGGCCATTCAGTGCTATAGATGTAAACAGCATGGTCACAAAGCCAGTGTCTGTCCATATTCTATGGAACAGATTAGGATGTTTCAAAACGGTACTAATAATAAAGAAGTAAATAATAAAGATGGAATTAACAATGTTAAGCATTTAAACTCCAATTAGGGAGAAGGATAACTCCCAATAATCAAACCGTCATTAATGGAAAATATAATGAAAATAAAGATAATAAAAATATAAATTTATTCAATTATTCAAATAATAAAAATCCACTTTATAATAATGATAATATACAGTATTCTAATAATCAATATGAAAATAATACTAATTATGCTCAAAAAGAGATTAATTTAAATAATAAGAATACTACTTCTTACGGAACTAGTTTTAATTATTCCAACAATGAAAAATATAAAGCTGAAAATAATAATGGGATGAATACTGATTATTCTATGAATGTATCAAACCAGAATGGAATTAGTGATATGTACCCTGAAATTGTTGCTGTTGCTACTAGAAAGAATAAGAATAATGATAAGAAAACATTTACCCCATATAAAGTACCACCGGGTAAATTAAAAGATAATCCTGTACCAATATCTACCGCGGCAATGAATCACAATAAAACTGATATAAATGATGACGACGAAGTAGTCCCACTTACAAGCGAGATAGATATGGAGATGAATGAACCAGTAAATATTAATAACCCTAAAGTAAATAATACTGATAATCATGAAGATCAACTTAATAATGAAAAGGATAAGAGCAGTAGTGATGAGCAAGGTGAACCAACAAAGAAAAATAATCCTACTGTCAAATCAGGAAAAAGAATACATGCTGATAAAATTAGTGAAAATAACTCTAACTATATTGATGATGAAATTGGAAATAAATTGAGGAAAGATATTATTACAACATTTGATAATAGTTATAAAACAAAACCAACCAATCCTAAGAGGAAAAATTCCTATAATGACACTACTGATGATGACGCTCAATCTGATAAGAAAAGGAAAACAGAAAAATTGCAGTTTCTTGATTTGTCATTTATTAATCAACCTAATATAACAAATGCAAAGAAGAAAAATAAGTTAGATAGAATAAACGAACTTTCAAATCTAGTTAGTGAAATTAATGAAGATAATAATAAAGCAGATGAATCATTGACTAAAAATGAAAAGCATATTAAAATACTTGAAAAGTTGGAAAACATGTACATTGAAGATCTGATTCGGGATATTGTATCAACGGAAGTCAAAACTAAGTTAGTAAATTTGCTAGACTGGTTCCCTAAATTTAGAAGTGAATTTATAAAATCTTTAAAGTTAACTTCATTTAAAAACCCAGCATTAAATGTTATGTCACTTTTTAGTAGAAATAAAATTATTAAAGTACCTGGTGAAGTTGAAAATAATAATGCTGAAATTTTCTTGGATACCTGCTCTAGTGTTAATTTAATTACTAAATCAGCATTAAAGAAATTTCAAATCAACAAACCTTGTATTGGTACAATTACTGAAACTTTTCTACAAGCCTTCTCTAATAATAATTCAAATTCTAGTATTTATGAATTAAGTATAAAAATCGGTGATCTTACCTTTTCTGAATATTTTAGACTAGTAGACAAAGATGACATTTTTGATATACTAATTGGGGTTGATTCTTTAAAAAGAAATCGATTTGTTATTAACTTAGTGGATGATACTTTATATTTTATGGATTTAAGTAATAATCCAATTAAACTTACCAATTTGTGCTACGATATTAATATATACAATAATGGAAATGACAATAATCAAACTGAAGTTAATGATGATAAAGAACAGAATAATACTGATAATGTTAAGCACACTAATTTTGATGATTATTACCTTTCAACTTATGGGATATTACCAGCATTAATTACAGTCACTAGTGAATCAACTACTAATAATCAAGGTTTAGATATAAAATTGAATAATTTAGAAATTAAAAGAAACATAATAAATAATATTATTACTGTATTACCTTTGGATATTCAAAACAAGATGAAGGATGTCTTTAACAACTTTATGGAGGTAATAGCCATTAAAACAGATGATTTAGGTAAGACTAAATTACTTCCTCATCATATTGACTTGCTACCAAATACTAAACCGATTAAACAGAGAGCCTATAGATTACCGAAAGTTAAAGCTGATGCTCTAAAGGTAGAACTTACTAAGCTCATAGAGAATGGTCTTATTGAACCATCCCATTCACCTTGGTCTTCACCTGTAGTTTTGGTTCCGAAAAAGAATAACCAAGTAAGAATGTGTGTAGATTACCGAATGTTGAATAATTTTACAATTAAAGACTCCTATGCTCTCCCCCTTATAGACGACATTCTGTATTATGTAGGTAATAATGCCGCAGTTTTAAGTACTATTGATTTGTTCTCAGGATACCATCAGATTCCAATGCATCCTGATGATAAAGATAAAACTTGTTTTACCACTATTTTTAGTAATTATAATTTTGTTGTTATGCCCTTCGGTTTGTGTAATGCACCTGCGACTTTCCAAAGGGAAATGAACAGAATATTTTTTGATTTAATTGGAAAGTCTGTGTTCGTTTATATTGATGATTTAGTTATTTTTTCTAATTCTCTAGAACAACATGTCACTGACTTAGCTTCTGTATTTCAAATTTTAAAAGATAATGGTTTGAAAATAAATATTGATAAATGTAATTTCTTTAAGCAAGAAGTTGAATTATTAGGTCATCTACTTTCTGTTGATGGTTTAAAACCTTTGGACTCGAAAATAAATGTTATATTAAATTGGATTCCACCTAAAAACATTAAACAACTTCGTTCCTTTTTAGGTGCAGTTGGGTATTACCGTAAGTTTATTTCTAACTTTGCACAAGTAGCTCAACCACTATACGAGCTCACTAAAAAAGGTATTCCTTACGAATGGTCCGATTCTTGTTCTAATTCTTTTGAAAATTTAAAATTAAAGTTAGCTTCGGCTCCAATTCTTTCTCCGCCTGATTTTAGCAAACCCTTTATTATAAGAACGGATGCTTCTAGAAGTGGTATCGGTGGTGTTTTAATACAATTGGACAAAGATAAATTTGAGAAACCATTATACTACCAGAGTCGTACCCTATCTGATACTGAAAGACATTATAGTATTACTGAACTTGAGGGAACTGCCGCCTATTATTGTGTTATGAAATTTAAATCATTTATTACAGGTAATAATTTTGATACTTTATTAATTACAGATCACAAACCTTTAGTCAGCATTTTCAAAAATAAGGAACCAACAACAAGCCGCCACATAAAATGGATTACTGAATTTAGTGCATTAAGGGTGATTGTTCAATTTGAGGAGGGGAAGAAGAATGTTTTAGCAGACGCTTTATCTAGAATGGAGAGTTCTCAAACCCCTGTAATTATTAATAATGATGAAAAAAAAAATAGTAAAATTAATATTTCTGAATTTAATAATGCTAATGATTATTCTAATGAAGTTGGAAATAAAAATAAAATAGTTACTACAAAAAGTAAAATAAAAAAGAAAGTTAGATTTGATGACGATATTATAAATGTTAGTAAAAATGTTGATATTAGTAAAGAAATAGCAAACGTGATAGTTGAAAATAAAGACGTAAATGGAGATATTCGTGTAGGTGATAGTAATGAACAAAGAGTAATGTTAAATAATTTTTTCAATGACTTTATAAAAAAAAGAATTATTTTAATTGATGGAATAGAATATTATAAACATGGAGATAATTTTAGGAAAATAATTACTGATAATAATGAGAAAATCCGATTAATAGCTCAAGCTCATGCAATAGGACATGAAGGTATTTATAAAACATATCATAGGTTATGTAGAGATTATTATTGGAAAGGAATGTCTAAAGATATAAAATTATTCATCAAAGGTTGCCATAAATGTCAAACATGTAAAGTGCAACCATTAAATAAATATCCTGAAAATATTGCTACTCCACCAGAACTTCCTTTTACTCGTGTTAGTTTGGACTTAATAGGACCTTTAAATACCACTAAAAGAGGCTCAAGGTATATTATTGCTTTAGTGGACTATATGACTAAATGGGTAGAGGCTTCCCCATTAATAAAAACTGAATCTGAAGATGTGATAAGATTTTTAACGGAAGTGTTTTGTAGGCATGGTATTCCAGAAGTCTTGGTTACAGATAATGGACCACAATTTAGTTCAGATAGAACTAAAGCATTCCTAGATCTTAATGATGTGTTTGTACAATATATTACAACTTACCATCCTGCTTCAAATGGACAAATTGAAAACAGAAATAAAGAAATTTCAAAATATTTAAGAGTGTTAGGAAAAAATAATGAAGAATGGGACGATATATTACCTAGCGCTTTATGGGCACTTCGAACTGCTAAAAATGAAGTAACAAAATTTAGTAGTTTTGAATTATTATATGGTCGCAGAGATATGCAACCATTTGAATTATCAATAAATTTAGATAAAAAAGGACCTGAAGAAACAGATGATGAATACTACCTTAGAAAATTTATTACTCACCATAACTGGATTCAGGAAGCAATAAACAATATTGAGACTGCAAATGAGGTTTGGAGGGATAGAAGAAAACAAATAAGGAGATTAAGAAGTGAATTTAAACCCGGAGACCTTGTTTTGATAAAACACTTCAATCGTCGAAAATTGGACCCGTACTTTATTGGACCTTTAAAAATTATTAAACGACAATTCAACACTGTGACGGTATGTGACCCACAGACAGGGGAAATAGCCGAACGCAATATTCACCTTAAAAATATAATTCCGTATTATACCTCTTATGTAGGATATGTAAATGAAGAATGAAAAGTGAAATTTTAAGGAAGGTAAAAAAAAAAAAAAAAAAAAAAAAAAAAAAAAAAAAAATTAAATTTCAAAATCTAAATTTCAAAAAAAAAAAAAAAAATAAAATAAAATAAAATAAAATAATAATAATAATAATAATAATAATAAATAAATAAATAAATAAATAAATAATAAATGATAATAAATAATACTAATAAATGATAGTAGTAATCATAATAAATAAACAATATTACAAATATATATAAAAATTTAATACTTACAAAAATAATTTAAAAGAATTTCAGTTGATGGAAAAATACATTTCAATTAATAGTAATTGTGAAATTTCAAAATTTCAAAATTTCAAAATTCAAATTGTAAATTTGATCAAATAATAATTAATAATTTTAATATAATAATTATAAATAATAATTATAATAATAATTTTTATTTAGTATATATATATAAAAAAAAAAAAAAAAAAATTTAAATTTCGAAATCTAAATTTTAAAAAAAAAAAAATTTTAATAATAATGATAATACTAAAATTTTCCTTTGTTTTATCGTATATCAATGCTTGCCATAAGACTTCAGGAGACGAAGTTTAATTTCGGCGGAGGCATCTTGATACGTGATAAAATTATATAGTTAAAAATATTAAATTTATATAGTTATTTTTAAGGGTTAGCAATTATTTAAGAAAAATAATAATTTAATCTATTATTGAATAACCAATAAAATATTATAAAAATTTTATATAAAAATAACAAAAATTCACTTTTATTAAGAAAAGAGAGTTCTTTGATAAATATAATTAATTATTGAGAATTTTTATATCTGTTTTAACTAAAAATATTTTTTATATTAAATATATAAATGTACTTAAAATTATTTTTATTAATAAAATAAAAGAGAAAGTTACAAATAAGATTTTTTTTATGTTTAATCCTTTTTTTTTCTTATATTCAAATACTTTGTGTATAAATTGTTAAAAATAATAAAAGTAAAAGCAAAATAATTAATAACACTAAAAAATAATTATTAGTTATAATATAAATAAATATACAAATAATCATTTTTTTTTTTTATTCTTTTATTAGAATATATTATTTTGTATAAATCCCTTTTGTTCGACTCCTGGAAATAAAATAAATAATTAAATTTATGGTATTATTAAATAATACGTACCATTTTTGTGTAATAATTATATTATATTTATTATATAATAATAATTATTAGCTTTAAATTAATAATATAAACTATTATTAAAATGTGAAAATAAAGGTAAAATTAGAAACTTAACTTAATGAGTTTATTATAAGAAATTATAATATACAAAACCAAATGTATCAGAATTATTTTGTGTATTTAATAGTTTTTTTAATATTTATTTTATTACTTATTATTTTGTATAAAGTTATTTATTATAATTAATCTTATAATAATAACTCTTGATTTCTCAAATCGAACTCAAGAGTACTATTTATATGTTTTATTCTATTAAATTAAAATTTCTAAGAACATTCTAATCTTAACAAGAATCTTTTTAGGAAAAGACTAGAAGAAAAACCTAAAAAGTTATTTGATTGATATTCTAATCATACCAATCATCGTAATATTAAGTAAAACCGTTGATAACGGGTAAAACCTTAATATCCGATTTCCTATTACATACTAATATATAGTTGTATAATATTATTAATGTAATTAGTATGTGTTTTATCTTTTATAATACAAGTATATATATAAATGAATGTATAAATACATAATTAAATAAATTAATTAATCTAATATAGCGAATGAATAATTATTAACTAAATAAATTATTTGTAATGTTTAATACTAAGAATAAATAATAAGTATTTATTTTTACAATTTTGATAAATAATAATTATAAATATATTATAAATTTGATATTAGTAGAAAATTTGTGAAGATATTAACTGGATTTAAAACAAATTCAGATAATAACTATAATTAATTAAACATAATAATTAGAATTAAATAATCCCAATAATTATTTTAAAACACCTTTAAAAGTCACCTTTTAAATTCTGATTCAGTGAAAGGGTTATGATTTCAAAAAATTTAATATCAATACACTATAACCCTTAACCAAAAATAAACAAACACGAAACAAGGTGTAACTCGCCAAAAACGATCGCTACGGCTGTAAGTGATACGGCTATGAAACCAGGTTTATTAGAAAGCTTAAGGAAAAAGCTACATTTTGGTACAATCGCGGTCCTTCTAACTGGTCATTTAAGGAAGATATGATCATTTGAAGATTTTAATAAGTAAATTAAAATTAATATGATATCAAGTATGGATCATAGACATTTCTTATGACTTGACGAAAATTAAAAAGATATCAATAGAAATTCTAATTATATTAATTTAATTAATGATAGTGACTGTTACTAAAAATAGAACTAAACCATTTAGGTGTAACAGTTAACATTTATAAATTAAATAATTTTAATTATTATAAAATAGGTTAATGGATCAAGTGTTTAAATGATTAATCATATGTTTATTTTATTTTATGTCATGACAAAACAAACAAACAAGCAAACAAACAATCTTATTATATTATTAACATATTACATGTAATACTTTATTTTTATCAATTTAATAATCTGAACAAAGAATATAAAATAGAATGAATTGAATTTGATTTTAATTCTTTGTAAAGATTATAGTTATAATCTTAATTATATAGTTATTAAATATATTATCATTTATATTATTATTAATAAATAAATAAAATTTTATAAAAAAAGTTATTCTAAAGAATAAATATTAATTTTTCATTTGGAAGTTTAAAGGGTTATTTTATATTTAAATTTAATTTCTTAAAAACATATTTACTATATAATTGATAACATTCTGACCTGGCCGCATAACCAAATCCAAAAACTTAACAAAATTTTATTATAAAATAATTATTAAATAATTTTATATAGTTTATTATAAAAATATAATTTACATAAAATCAAATATTTTATAAATTTATATATTTGATTGGGTTAAATTATAAAAATAATTTTTAATATAAAGAATAATAATATTTTTTAGTAGAAAATGAGAAGACTTAGATTACTAATAATAAGTTAAATTTTAATAATAGTTAATATAATTAATTAGTGAATACATAATAATATTTAAAAGACAAAAATAAGTTTTTATATAATAAAAATTATTGTTAAAAAGAGCGTAAGAACAATAAATAAAAGAAAATATAAAAACGAAATTAAACTTGTCTAATTTGTAATTATTGTGTTAATAATAAATAATATTTTATAGAATAAATCTGGTGTTATTATTCTATATAAATATTATTAAAATAATAAAACTATTAAAATTATAAAATAACTTAAAATAAATTAATAAAACTAGTAGATATTGTTAAAGCTCGTACAATAGCTGTCGAGATAAAACAATATAAGATAACAGAAGAAGTAGTTAAAAAGTTGTAATATAATTACCAATCCGTTATCAATTTGATACGCTACTCACATAAAAACATGATAAAAACTAGCTGAATAAACACGACTTAACCCATAGTAACTTATAATAAAAAATAAACAATAATAACCCTTAAAGATGAATGAATAATAATTTTATGAAAATATAACCCTTTCTTTAAATAAATAATATTATCTTTATTATATAATAAATTCTGAGTAAAAACGACCTAATAGTGATAATAATAAAATAAATTATTAAATAAAATAAATTATTAAATAAAATAAAACGACTTAATCCAATAATGTACTAAAATAATAAAATAATAATAAATAAATAAAAATGAATAAATAAACTAAAAATAAAATGATATACATCAAATTATTAATTCTAGTGTTTATCCAAGTGTTCTTTAGAAATTCTCTTAAACTTATAAATTAAAAAAATAACTAATTGAGTAATTATTACTAAAATGATAAACTTAAAACCTGGAAATAGAACAATAATAACAATTCCAAAGATAAAATACAGAACTCTTTTATGTTTCTGTATAAAATGAGTGTTTATAATAATTGATACTTTTAATATTTTAATTTCATTTTAATTTTATTTTAATATTATTTTAATTTTAAATTTTAATTATTTTATTCAAGGTATTATACATTTAATGATAGTCAATGATAATTTATAATAATTTTTCTAAATTTAAACATTTTGAAGTAATAAGAAAATCAAATAAGTAATATTCTATAATATTTTATAATACTAAGACATAATTTTAATTTATTCTTTTAATTTTAATAAATAATAACAATAGTAATAATAGCATTTAATAGTTAAAAATAATAATACATGTAATAAATGAAAATGTATAAAAGGAAGATAAAATTCTTCTTTATAAAGGGCGGACAATAAATAGAGAATAAAAAGACCATAAACAGATAATAAATAAATTATAAAATATAATAAAGATTTAATTTAAAACATAATAAGAGTTTATTTTCGAGTTTTGAGTGATTTATTTGTTAATTATAAAACATATTTTATTTTATTTTAAATTTATTGTTTCATCATTATAATATAGAATTTATTATTTATTAAAAACATTATATTATTCACAAATATATCGGTCAACGCATCATATTTGATACAAGATGCATAGAAAAATATAATATTTTAAATATTTTATGAATAATATCTAATCCTTTTATAAATTGTATATCAATTACTAGTATTAATAATAATTAAACTATATTAGTATAAATTATTATGACGCAAATGTTACACATATATTAGAATAATTAATTACACAAGAAATGAAAAGATATAAAAATAGTGAAAAAGAACCAGATATAAAGAAAAAAGAGAAAAAGGGAGAAAAACTTTTCATATATAAATAATACTTGATATTTTAGTTTTAAGTATAAGTTCTATTTTATTTTATTTTAGTTACAGTTTATTTTAGTTTAGTTTTAGGTCACTAATTACGTATTTAGTATTTACTATATTTAATTCAGTTTAAAATATTAATTATAAAAGAAAAGAATAATTATTGTTTATTTTTATTATTTCAAAAAGTTATATTTTATTATTAATAAGAATTTTATCAACATATTTTTATATTTACATTTTATATTTAAGTATTTATATTTATTAAATCATAACTTTCGATTCTACTAGTATTGAATGTTATTAATCTTATAGTCATAATAATAATAATAATTAAATAAAGAAACTCTAAACCAAAATCTATTTAATTATATTATTATAAAATTTATTATTTTTATTATTTGTTTTTATTATTTATTTTTATTATTATAAAATAGAAATAAATACAATATTATCTAATATATTATTCAACTCTCATTCCCTATTGCTAACGTTCACAATTATATTTTATTTATGGTGTTTTTGAAATATATTGCATCATATTTGTGTAATAATTATTATATATTTAATAATAATTATTATCTACAATATAATAATACAAATCGTAATATGTATTATTAAATTGAGAAGTTTCTTAATAGTAAATAAAAATGAATAATTATCTTAAAGAGTTTATTATAAGTGAATTATAATAACAAACACAAAATATTAAGACTATCTTTAATGTAAATATTTTTTATGAATATAGTTTTTGAAAGGGTTATTTATTATAATTGTCTTAAAATAATAACTCTGGATTCTTTAGTGGAATTCCAGAGTTCTTATATTTATAATTTTTTGATAATTTAAAGTTTAATATAGAATTTCTAATCTTAACAAATAATCTTTTTAGGAAAAGACTAGAAGAAAAACCTAAAAAGATATTCGATTGATAACTAATATATCAATCATCGTAATATTAAGTAAAACCGATTAAAATTCGGAAAAACCTTAATATCCGATTGTCCTAATATGTATTTATATTTTCTAATTGTTTCTATAAGTTATTTCAAAATACGATACATAAATATAAAATACAAACGTAAAATAAAATATATAATGTTTCTTATAAAATGTAATACAAAAATTATTAATTAAAAAATAAATGAATGTTTACTATTATTTTAAATATATTACTAAATTAAATAAATAAATAATTAATATAGTAATTAAATAAATTTTAAATTAAGTAAATGAATAACTAATATCAATATAGATAAATGTTTATAGTAATTTAAATGAATGTATGCTAATAGTTTAAATAAATAATTAATTTAATAATTAAAAAATAATTAAATAAGAATTAATTTATACAAAAAATAATTATTAATTCTTACATTGTAAGAAATATTTGTGGCCATAAGTTTGCCCACAAATATTTCAATTGAAACCATGTCACGAATACTAGTGGAATCTGCAATTTCAAGATCACTTGAAATTGTGAAATTACTTATAAAATTTCAAAATCAATAATATTTTATTTTCAAATAAATTATAAAATTATATATTAAGAAATATTTAAAAAATTTATAAAAGGTTAAGATATGAACTTAACCCTTAATATTTTTATAACAAATAACTTTAACCCTTATCATCAAAATTAAATAAGGGAAAACACTCGTATCTCCTTAACGAATGACGATTTTTGAATAATGGTTGGGAGATTGTGGGTTCGTTAGAAAGCCACGCTTGAGATAAACAACATATCTTAAAATCAGGTCGATATCTCTGCTGGTTCACGAGATATTCCAATTTAATTTAAAGATATTTTGTTAGTAATGATTAATTGTTTATTCAGAGAATGATCACCCCTGATGTATTGAACATAAATCATTCACCCAGAAGGATATAAATTATTGTTTTAATTAAATTAAAATTATTTTCCGGAATTAATTAACTTTATTTTATAATAATTATTTCAATAACATAACTTATAATTTTTGAATTAAAAGATAATAATTACTAATATTATATTCAATGAATTATATTATAATTAAGAAATAATTAATATTATGAATATATAAACAATAGTTATTTTTAATAATTAGTAATAAGTCTTAAGTTTAACCTTAATATTATAAAAAATAATCATGTATTAAAAAGTTATTTTATTATTAAATGTAAAATTACAAATAGTATAAATAGTCTAGAATAGTCTTATGAATTAAATCTTTGTAAAGATTATTACCTTATGATATGAAATATTATATAAAACTCTAATTATTAATAAAATTATTTTATTAATAATTACATAAAATAAATTAAAATAGTCATGTAACAACGTGACTAAAAGCAATTGAGGCGTAAATAAACTCACAAGATAAAATAAATTTAAGTGATAACATAAATTTATTTTATTAATTTAAGTAATATAAACATAAAATTATAACATAATTTTATGTTATGTAAATAATTTCTTTTATTTATTATTTTATTTATAATATTTTACATTTTATATTTATATTTTATTGTATTTTTATTATACTTTAATAAATATTTTTATACTTTTTATACTAGTTATTATATATTTATTAATTAAACAAACAAAACATAGTTTATAATTATTAAAAGATATATAAATGTATTATTATTTCTTATAATTAATTCTTTGCTTCTTGTATTTTTCTAGCCAAATTTATATTCAATAAAATTAATTTGAAATAATATTACATAAAGTTTCCCCCTAAAAAGGAAATAGAACCGAGTTATATCACTGTAAAAGTTTTATAAATGTAAAACAGATTATAAAATTTTTTACAATAAAACAACAACACAAAATAAAGAAAAAACAAGAAAATAAATTATATTTAAAAAAATATCTCTTTTATTAATTTTATTTAGTTATTAACTAAATAATAGTCAATAACAATTACATCGTTTTAATCAAGAAATTTTACATGTATTTATATTTTTTGTAAATTATATTTTAATATACTATTCTATTTAATTATACATATATTCAATATAAAATAAACAAAACTAATTTAATACTAATTTAATTAAATAATAAAATAATAAAACTAAACTAAAACTAATTAAATACACTTTTGATTCAATTTGAGTAAACTGCAAATTGAATACAGTCCATGTATTACCTATATATTAATTAAATATTAATAATACTATTTATTATATATTTATAATTAAAAATACTAATTTAAAACTACGCTAAAGTTATTAAACTAATTTTAATTAAATAAAAACTTTTTAAGATTTAATTTGAATATTTAAAATATTTAAATTTAATTATCCATTAATTTAAATATTTATCCAAATTTCATTTCTAACTTTGATATTTTAAAATTAATATTTATTTAATTATTCCATAAAATTTATACAATAAATTTTATAAACAATTTTTTCATTAAAATATCAAAATTATTATTCAATAATTATTAATTAATTATTAAATAATTTAAAGATATACTTTATATCTTTACATTAAATTTATTAACTATTTACAATAATTATATTAATTATTAATTTATAAAAATTAAATATTTTATAATTAGATAATAATTAATTAAAATTAAAAAATTTAATAATTAAAATTGTTCATGTATAAAAAGAACAAAAATTGACAAAAATTACGAATCTTTAGCGTTAGTAATTTTTTAACTTAAAGTTAATAAAATTTATAAACTCCTATAAAACCTAAAACTTTAAAAATTTTAATATTTTTAATAACTTAATATATGCTGATATTAAGTTATTGTTAAAATAAAAATATTATTTAATTTTCTTTATATAAATATTATTAGCTTTACGCCTTCAATAGGAGAGCGTATTATATTTGTTAATTAATATAACTAGTGTACTTACCACACTTTTCTTTAATAAAAAATCGCTTTTTGACAAACATTATTGTGTAGTAATTTTATTATAATATTTATATTAAATAGTATAATATAATTACTTGTCGATAACTCAATATTAAAATTTAATATTAAATTATATGTATATGGAAAGAAATAATAAAAAATTAAATATGAAATTAAAAAACTAGAACTTAACGAGTTTATTATAAGGATTTATAATAAACAACAAAAAACACAAATGGGAAGAGGGATGAGAATAAAATGTATAATATAAGAATTATGTTTTATTAATAATGATTTTTTATTAATTAATTTTTATTAAATAAAATTATTTGTTATTTATTATAATTAATTTTTCTTATAATAATAACTCTTGAATTCTAAAGAATTTCAAGAGTGTTTATTTATATTTTTATTAAAAAATAAGGTTAAATAAATGAGTTCTAATCTTAACAAATAAAATGTTTAGGAAAAGACTAGAAGAAAAACCTAAACAAGTTTTCAACCAATATTCTAATCATATTGGTCATCGTGTAAATTTTAAGTAAAACCAATTATTTGTAATAATAATCGGAAAAACCTTAAAATACCGATTTCCTAAAGTAAATCCGTGTTTAGATATAACAGGTAAATTAATTAGTAATATATAATTAAAGGGTAAAATTACGGATTCTTGTATATAAATATTATTTAAAAATCAAATGAACAAATTATTATTTAATTAAATAAATTAAATAAATTATATAAATATATGAAATATATTTAACTAAATAAATTAAATAAAGTATCTGAATGTATACATTATATTTAACTAAATAAATTAAATAAATAATTTAAGTGTATAAAATATTATTAACTAAATAAATTAAATAAATAATTTAAGTGTATAAAATATTATTAACTAAATTATTAAACTAATAAGAAATATTAATTATTTAGATTGAAATAATTATTATTTCTTACATATTGATACGCTACTCATATAAAAACATAATAAAAACTAGCTGAATAAACACGATGTCAAGAGTTAGAGTGGATTTAGAACTATAATTAAGTCTACTAGGTTAGGATAGGCTTAATTATATAGTAAATAATAAATTTTTATAAATAAAAGAGTAATAAATATAGTTTTTTAAGAAATATTTTATTTGATTTTTATAATATAAATAAATGATAATTATTAATTTTAAATATTGAATTTACTATATAAAAATGAGTATAATAATCTCACAAAGAACTTCTTAAAGTTGTTCTTTATTCAACTTATTTATACTTTCATTTTTAATATAATGTTGATATTAATAAAGTATAATAATAATATAATTTAAGTTATACATGAATAATAATATAAATATAAATATAAATATTAATAAAATATAATAATAATATAATATAATTTTCTTTAGATATCGATATTAATAAGTTGTTAAAAATAATATTAATAATTATTTAAATGAATCATATTTTACTAATTGGTTTGTTTAATATTAATTAATTGTTACACTATTTATCTCCGGATAATAAATAGCTTTCCAATTAATATTTATATTAAATAAACTATTATTAGTAAAATATTATTAAATTAATATTTTAATTAATTTAACTAATAATTCAAAATTATGAAATTTCATGAAATGTCAAATTTCATGAATTGTGATTTTGACAGTGATAATATCTGTATCTAAAATTTTATAAATAAAAATAAAGAAAATAAATATAAATGATTTTTATACTTGTTCATTTTCAAGTATTAGTTAGTTTTATAAAATAAGTTTATTTAATTATAAATTTTGATATTTAATAACTCTCGTATTATTAAATATATATATATATATTTTATTATTAATACATCTCGTATGTATATGAACATAATTATAAATATTATTTTAATAAATTTAATATTATTATCTAATTTTAACGGATTATTAGGAACAATTTTAAAATGAACAATTTCTATCACTATTTATATAAAATTATTATTTTAAAGTATAATTATAAACAAATAAAGACTGTTTAATTTAAAAAGAATTAAACAATTAAATAAACAAAAAGTTTACATTTATAATTTTTAATTTAATAATTTTATACATGTTAAATCTTTTAATTTTTTCTGTATTTTAATTATTGTTATTATTATTACTATTATTATTAATTTATAATTTATAAATTTAATTATTTATTAATTATGACAAATAATGAGATTAATAAATATAAAATTATTATTAAACCTGATTTTTAAGTTAACCCTAAAAGTAACTTAAAATAAGTTATAGTTTAATTAATTACTGTACCAAAATTCTAAAATAAAATTAATCCTAAACACTGCATATAGTTTGATTATTGAAAGAAAATAATAAACTTTAATTAATCGAGATCAAAATATATAACTTTTGTTAAATTAATTGTTAAATTAAATGTTTAATAACCTCGTTAGTAAATTACACTTTAAAATTAAACAAATATAATAATCCATGTTATAAAATAGTATAATTAAACACTTTCATTAAAACATTAAAAATAATTATTACTTTAATTAATTGTAAAATAAACAACTTTTTATATTCTTTAACTTTTAATTATTTCTTTTATTGTTATTTTTAATTACTTTTATTACTTTTATTGTAAATAGTTATTAATTTTATTATTTTAATGTAAATAGTTTAAATTTAAAAGAAATATAAATACATGTAAATATTCTTATTTTAATCATGGTTATTATTATTATTAATAAAGAAATATTATATAGTTTAGTTAATATTTTTATAATTTTAATAATCACTTTTATAATTAAATAAATAAAATTTTAAATGATTAAATATTAGAAAAACGAGTGTTTCTAATAAAAAAATTTAGTGCTTTAATAAAACAATTTTATTAATTTTTATAAAAACAATTTTAAATTCTAATCCATATAACTTATATAGTTATACTCAAAGATATAATATAATAATCACTTTTTGAAGTAAAATTCAAAATTAAGATTATTATCAAATTATATCAAGATGTAAGAAATAATAATTATTTCAATCTAAATAATTAATATTTCTTATTAGTTTAATAATTTAGTTAATAATATTTTATACACTTAAATTATTTATTTAATTTATTTAATTAAATATAAATTATACATTCATATACTTTATTTAATTTATTTAGTTAAATATATTTCATATATTTATATAATTTATTTAATTTATTTAATTAAATAATAATTTGTTCATTTGATTTTTAAATAATATTTATATAGAAGAATCCGGAATACAAGTGTAACCAGATGAAGAAGGAAGATCAGTAACAAAATCCATTGAAATAGAAGACCAAGGACGATCGGCTATTTCAAGGGGGTTAAGGAAACCGTAAGGTTTATGGTAGGAATTTTTTGAACGGCAACAGGTTTCACAAGAGCGAACGTAGTTTTTAACATCGGTTGTAATTGATGGCCACCAAAATTCTCTAGAAATGAGAGAAATAGTTCTTTTAATGTCAAAGTGACCAGCGTGTAAAGATATCAAACGCCTCAGCTTGATATCTTTAATGTAACTTAAGCCACAAGTATTATTGTTTAAGTTACACAAATTATTCAGAAAAAGAAAATGAGACATAATTTATTTATTAATAATTAAAGTTTAAAACAAAATAAATTATTAATTTATTTTTAATATTTAACAAGTAAATTAAAATTCGCAATTTAAATCCCTAGTTTTAGTATTGTTTTTTTCATAGAAATAGATAAATAATATATAAATAATAAATGATTAATATATCAATAATACATGGGCACATATTCAAATTGAATAGTACTTAATTTGAATTGCCAATTGTATTTTACTAAAAATAGTTATAGTTTAAATATTTATTAATAGTTAAGATTTTAGTGTAGATTTTAAATAATATATATGAAATAAATAGTTATAATATAATATAAATGTATTTAGGAAAAATATAAATAGAAGATATTTTTCATTATTTTATCGATGTATGTAACGGTATTCATGATACAATAGAAAAATATTATATTAATTCTATAAATGAATATAGAAAGTGATAATATTTGTATCTAAAATTTAATAAATAAAAATAAATAAGAAAATAATAATAGAATAAATGATTTTTATACTTGTTCATTTGCAAGTATTAGTTAATGTTTAAAAATATAAAGTTTATTTAATTATAAAATTATATCATTATTTAATAACTCTAGTATTATTAAATAAAAAAAAATGTATGTTTTATATTCTAATTTTCAGGGATTATTAGTAACCCTTTTAAAAATAAGTTTTATTATAAAATCATTTTTGAATTTAATATTTAAAAATATATATCTAATTTTTCGCTCTGGATTATTAGGAACATCTTTTAAAATAAAGTAATTCTATCACTATTTATACAAAATTATTATTTTAAAGTATAATTATAAACAAATATAAACTATTTAATTTAAAAATAAATAAACAATTAAATAAACAAAAAGTTTACATTTATAATTTTTAATTTAATAATTTTATACATGTTAATTATTTTAATTTTTAACTATCTGTGTTTTAATATTATTATTATTATTATTATTATTATTATTATTATTATTATTATTATAAATTCATAATTTATAAATTTAATTATTGTAAAATATTTAATTTAAATCTAACCTTTAAATTAAATTATTGGATTTAGGTTTGTGCTACTCTAATGTTTAAACAAAACAAGCAAACAAGATAACAACAGAAACACTTCTAATTTAATTCTTAATAATCTTTTATTTAACTTTATTCCTTTAATTTATGACAACTGACGATTACTTTACCACGAAGGTTATTTGACCAGAGCCTTAGCTAGGTAATCGGTTTTTTAAATAAAATAAAAAAATGTTTTATTATAACTTTATTAATAATCTAATATTATTAATACTAATTAATTAATTACTAATAATTACTATTTTCCAACTATCGTTTCAATAGTTGAAAAATTCTCTTTATTTATATTTTTTAAATAAATTGAATTAATTCTAATATACATGCTTTAATATTATAATTTTACATTGTTTACATTTATACATTTATTAAAAGAAATTATTTGTATTAAACTATTTAAATTCAATTTATTTAATAAAGAATTTTCTAAACTTAAAATAAAGTTTTGATTTATTTACTATATGGTTGATTATATTTCAAACATATATTTAATTTATTTATTTCTAATTTTGAGGCTTAGTTTATAAAAAAATTTTTTTATTATCTAAAATATTTATTGGTTAAAAATTATTTAATTTAAAATTCTATTTTATCATCAAAAACTTTATCTTATCATAAAATTAAATTTTACATAAATTTATGTTAATGTATTGTGATGTAAATTTTTGTAAAATTTACGGTACGTTAATTCAATACATGATACATTAATATACATACGTATTAAATACATTATTTAACTAATGCAATATTTTACAATTATTTATCATTCATTATCGTTGTAAAAGGTGTTTTTTATATTATTAGTTAATAGGTTATTAATTAGTTAATTAAGTTAGTTATTACCTCTCTATACGAGTTAATAACTAAATAAAGTTTTATAAAAAATAATAAAAGAAAGAAAATAAATATTATAACACAAAAATAAATATAAGTATATATAAATGTTATTATGAAATAAATTTACTTAAATAATTATTTTTAATTATATCTTTTATTTATTTAGTATAATTATAATACATTAATTATTATTTTAGCTATTAATTTACTTTAATACTAACGCTAAAGTATTTAACGTTAGTTTTAACTATACTATTTAACTATATTAGTTTATTTTCTTTACCACTTGATTGGGTAAAGCGAATAAACTTTATATTTAATTAATAACCATTAATATATGGTTATACATATATCTGGCCAATAAATGGTGACCAGAATATATGGTTTGTAAAGTGGGCTAGGATTGGTATGTAACTTGGTCAGAATGTTGTATATAATATAACTTAATTTACCAATAAAATATTAAACTTATTTATTATTAAATCTTTTCTCAGAACTTATTAAAGAATTTAAATAATACTAATTTAAAATTAAATAGGTTTTTATATTTAAAATAAAAATTTTAATATAATTTAATTATGAAATTTGTTTATTAATTATTTATTTATTAAGATAATATTTATTAAGTTATATTATAATTAATAATTAATAATTAATAATCTTACAAAGAATTTCAAAATTGATTTCAATTCTTTGTTTAAATACTTTTTCCTTACATATAATAAAATTACATTGATGTTAATAAAGATAAAAATAAAATAATTTTAAATTAAAATATTAATAATTGATATTGATATTAATAATATGAATTCATATGATAGATCTTAAGATTAATCTTTTAAATTACTTTTAAAATAAAAGTATTGTTTTAACCATTTTAAATTGTAAATATTTAATATTATAAATTGAGAATAACAATTACTGATACTAATTATATATTCTCATGATCAATTAATTAATAATTATAACTAATGATTTTTGATCCAAAGGCTTTTTTGGTTTGATTATGATTGAGGTTATTAATCAAAATTATTTGAAAAATTATTAATTAATTTTTATAATTGATTAGGTTTGTAATCAAGAATATTTATTAGCTAACCTTATTTAATAATAATGGAGAATTTTTAAATTGAATTATTTATAGAAAGTTGGATGACTTGAATAATGACTTTAATTATATAAATTAATATTAATCATTTTAATATATATTATTATATATTTATTGGAACTAATTAATTCTTTAAATAGCTATATCTCAAGAACTAGTGGTCTAAATTAGCTGAAAATTTGTGAGAATATAGATCTCAACTAGTACTTTCTAATAAAATTAATTTGAAGTCTCTAGAAAAGGAAAATAGGACACGAGATTCAGAAGTTATCACTAGTTTCGTATAGCACTTTTCTTCTCAAGGGTTAATTTATTGAAAATTAAATTTTTGTGATCCTTAACCCTTTTCAATATTAAATTTTTCCAAGTGATCTTTTTAATTATTTTTAAGTGTTTTATAATTTTTGAAATATAAATTTGATTTTTAAATTGTTTATTTGAATATTTAATTTATTTTTTAATCGTCTTCTATTCTTGACATGGTTTGTAAAAGTTTTACTAAACTTATAATTTAATATTAAAATATTAAATTAAATAAAAGATTAAAGATAACTAGGTTAGAAAAAATGTTTTATTAAAATAATCTTCTTAATTGTTTTATAAATGAATAATTAAATTATGTATTATAGTTAAAATAATTTCTTTTTATTTTATTTGAAGAGTATATATAATAATAAGATTATTTAATAGTAATACTTGTTAAGTATTAATAAGCGATTGTAAAGATATAAAGTATATCTTTAAATTATTTAATAATTAATTAATAATTATTGAATAATAATTTTGATATTTTAATGAAAAAATTGTTTATAAAATTTATTGTATAAATTTTATGGAATAATTAAATAAATATTAATTTTAAAATATCAAAGTTAGAAATGAAATTTGGATAAATATTTAAATTAATGGATAATTAAATTTAAATATTTTAAATATTCAAATTAAATCTTAAAAAGTTTTTATTTAATTAAAATTAGTTTAATAACTTTAGCGTAGTTTTAAATTAGTATTTTTAATTATAAATATATAATAAATAGTATTATTAATATTTAATTAATATATAGGTAATACATGGACTGTATTCAATTTGCAGTTTACTCAAATTGAATCAAAAGTGTATTTAATTAGTTTTAGTTTAGTTTTATTATTTTATTATTTAATTAAATTAGTATTAAATTAGTTTTGTTTATTTTATATTGAATATATGTATAATTAAATAGAATAGTATATTAAAATATAATTTACAAAAAATATAAATACATGTAAAATTTCTTGATTAAAACGATGTAATTGTTATTGACTATTATTTAGTTAATAACTAAATAAAATTAATAAAAGAGATATTTTTTTAAATATAATTTATTTTCTTGTTTTTTCTTTATTTTGTGTTGTTGTTTTATTGTAAAAAATTTTATAATCTGTTTTACATTTATAAAACTTTTACATTTAAAATAAAATTTTTAATAATAAAATTTTAATAATTTTAAAAAAATTTTTAATTTTTTCCATGTGTCGAAATTTTTTAAATTTTTATATATGTTATTGTGACAATGTGCTACGGTTCAAATAAGATATCACAAAACACTTGAATAGTTATAAAAATAAAAATTTATTTAATTTTAATTTTTATTCATTTAATTTATTTTTGATTTTTCAATTTTTAAAATTTTTCTCAAAAATCTCGTACTTTTTCCAACTATCCATTATTTGAAATTTAATGATTTTGGATAGCTAAGGAATTAAATTGATTTCATTCATAATATATGGATCATTCACTGTAACATTAATTAAATCCTTAATATATATTATGAATAATCTCTTAATATTTGAATAGAAAAATTTTTAATTTATAATTAATAAATTTTTAATTTATGATATGTGTAACATTTTTGCATATCATATATTATATATTCAATTATAACATATAATAAAATTATATTATTCAATTAATTATGCCCTTTTTTAGACATAAATAATAATTTTTCTGTCGAGGTATCTTCTGTTTTGTGTGTAACAATTGCCTCTTTTAGTAAAAATTATAATTAATTTTTATGTCATAATTTTAAATTATAAAATATTATACAATAAAGTTAATTAATAAAATGAATCTTAATTAATAATAAAATATACAATCATTTTAATAACATGAATTAAGTAAATTTTATAAGAATAAAACATTATAATAAGACTAATATTAAAAGTAATGAAATAACTATATACAAATAATATAACTATATAATAAAATATAATTAATTAATAAGAAAATGTATAAAAATTATTATATAATTTTATAATTCAAAAATAGAGTTAAACAGTAGTAAGGAATGTAAATAGTTCATAATTGAGTTATAGCAATTTTAACTATTTATGTTCATTCCTTAACAAATTGTAAGAAATTAGATTTATTTTATAATAAATAATCTATATTTCTTATTAAAATTAATTTATTATATTTTTTATTTAACCTTTAATATTTTATTAAATTTTATTAAATTTTATTATAATACATAATGTATTTTAAATGTAATGTAAATTATTGTATTTAGAAAAAATCGATTATTAGAATTTTCCCGAATCCATTCGGTTTTATCTAATAATACGATGATTGATAAGAATAGATTATCAATCGAAACTTTTCTAGTTTTTTCTTCTAATCTTTTTCTAGAAAAGAAATTTATTAAGATTAGAACTTTCTTTTATTCTTGTAATGAGGTATATCTAATGATAAGGGTTAGACTAGAAAATTATTAAGGTTAGATTAATGAAAATTTCATAATTATATTTTTATAACCAATCATTAAGTAATTAATTCACTTATCAAATTGTATTAAAAAAAAATAATTTTCATGTATAAAAGAGAGATTAAGAAAGATAAAATAGTTCTTTAGTGTTTTTATTAATAATTAATAAAAATTAGTTTTTTTGTTTCGTCTTTAGTTTGATAATACACTGACCTAGCGAGTTAGTCGTATTATAATAATAAATTTAATAAATAAACATTATTAAAAAAAATATATATATATTTGATTACATTAGAGTGTGTGTGTTTATTATTATAATATTTCGTTACAATAAAAACACTCTAAGAAAAAGATCGCTACCTCAGTGCCTCGTTTATTTGCTTACTTCTAATTTTTTTTTTTATGGATAACTCTGCTGATTTGAAGAACGGTTTTGATGGCAACCGTCGCTACCTGAAGGGATTCTTAGCCAAAATGGACATGATCTTTATGATCCATCCTAAAATAGGAAGGGACGATGGAGAAAAGGTCTTCTACGTCGTTAGTCGCCTCTACGGGGATGCAATGAATTGGGCTGCTACCTTGATTAACAACCATGATCCTTGCTTACAGGATTATGGCGCCTTTGTTGGAAAGCTGAAGGCTGCTTTTGGTTTTCAGGATATGGTCTATACTGCCAACCAAAAGCTCAAGAAGATCAAACAACATGGCCTATCCAATACTCAAGAGTATATCAAGGAATTTAACTACTATGCTGATGAATCCACTTGGAATGAACAAGCCAAGATGGATGCTTTTGTTGATGGGTTGGACGATAGAATCGCCACCCATATCCTTCAGATGTTTCCTGGCCCTTCTACCTTGATAAACTTACAAACAATAGCCAGTCGTATAGGAAGTAGATTGGCATGCCACCAAGAGGAAATAAACAGAAGATCCAATAGAAGTTTCCGTTCTAAACAAAGCTTCCAATCCCGCTCCTCAGAAAGATCTACAAGTAAATCCACTCAGCCCAAGAAGGAAAATAATTTTGGCCCCATTTCAAGTGAAGAACGTAGCCGCCGAATGAAAGAGAATCTCTGCTTATATTGTGGTAAACCTGGTCACCGATTATCTGAATGCCCTATTAGAACCAAAAAGGAAAACCATACTAATAATGCTGGGGTCCATGTTTTGAATGAACAAGAAAAATCCACTCGACTTTCGGATAACTCCTCTTTACCTCAAACGGTTATCGATGTTGATGTTGTTCTTCCATACAAATCTGTCGGAACTAAAGTTCTCTTAGATAGTGGTTCACAATTCTGTTTGATAGACCACGCCTTTGTTAAGGCCCATGAGATCCCTATAATTACCAAAGTAAAATGCCCACAAATTATAGGTATCGGAGGTCACCAAAAGATTATCGGCCAGACTTGGCCTATAACTGTGGAACACATGAATCACTCATGCCAGTTACAATTTTACGTCGTAGAATTGCCTTCTTACTGTTGTATTCTTGGCTCTGATTGGCTAGCCCTTCACAATCCGACAATCAATTTTGCTAGTAAGGACGTTTCCTATCATTCTGAATACTGTAAGGAAAATTGCTTAAGGAAAGTATCTGCTAGCTCTACCACTTCTGAACTCGAAGACCAATCGAAGGACGAAATGTCAGTTGGAAATACACCTGAATACCCTTTCAATGTATTCACTTGTTTAGAAGAACCTGAAGTTGAGTCACCCCAAATTCCAATCCACTACTCTCAACACTCCAAAGTGTTCGAGGAAAGGCTCGCTGATAAACTCCCTCCTCATCGTCCGTACGACTGTGAGATCAACCTGAGACCAAATAGCAACTTGTTTTATGGTCCAATCTACCGACTTACTGAGAAAGAATCAAAGGTATTAGAAGAAACCATTAATGAAAATTTAAAAAAGGGGTTTATCCGCAAATCCAAATCGCCAGCTGGTGCTCCCGTTCTGTTTGTCCCGAAGAAGAGTGGAGAACTTCGTATGTGTATCGACTACCGCCGCTTGAACGAAATCACCATTAGGAACTCGTACCCTCTCCCATTGATCCAAGACATGTTGGATCATCTAGGAAAAGCTAAGGTGTTCTCGAAGCTAGATCTTCGATCCGCCTATAACTTGGTAAGAATCAAAGAAGGCGATGAATATAAGACCGCCTTCACCTGTCAATTTGGCCATTTCGAATATCTGGTAATGCCTTTCGGTCTCAAGAACGCTCCTGCAGTCTTCCAACATTTTATTAACGACGTTCTTGAAGGCATTATCGGTAAATTCGTCTTTTCGTATATTGACGATATTATCATTTTCTCTGATAATATAGCCGAACATCATGAACACGTCAATGAAGTCCTTCGTAGACTCGAAGAAGCCGGATTGTACGCTAAACTTGAAAAATGTCTATTCGACTCTCCTTGTCTTGACTTCCTTGGTCATAGAATCTCTGCCTCTGGTATCGGAATGGATCCTAATAAGGTGAAAGCCATTGCGGAATGGCCGACTCCTAAATCGGTCCATGAACTACAATCTTTCCTAGGCTTAGCCAACTATTATCGTAGATTTATTCCTGGCTTTGCTAAGATTGCTCACCCACTCCACCAACTTTGCAAGAAGAACACCGCCTTCGTTTGGAACGATACCGCTCAAGATGCTTTTGATGCTTTGGTTAAGCATTTTATTAGTCAGCCTATCCTTGCATATCCTGATGTTGACCTACCTTTCGTTGTCGAAACCGATGCAAGTAACTTCGCCATAGGTGCTGTATTGTCTCAAGTCAACAAGTCCTACAATATTCTTCACCCTGTTGCGTTCTTTTCTAGATCCCTTACAAACCCGGAGAAGAACTACCCTATCTATGATAAAGAACTTTTGGCTATCGTCGCGTCCTTAGAAGTGTGGAGACATTTTTTGAAAGGTGCGAATCATCCTTTCAAAATTATATCAGACCACAGAAACCTCCTTTTTCAGAAGAAACCGGAGAAGATGACTCAGAGATTAATTAGATGGTCCCTTTTCCTTGCTGAATTCGATTTTGTCATTGAATATCGCCCTGGTTCCTCGAACGGGAAAACCGATGCCTTGTCAAGAAGACCTGACTATCTTGATCACTCTTGCAATTCCGATTCTAATAACTCTGTCTTTCGTCCCGAAAATTTCAGCTCCTGCTTTGCTTCATCCACTCCTTCTCTTCTTGAAAAAATTGCTCTCTCTTGTAAACTTGACAAATTCTTCATTGAGACTTCTAATCAACTTCTCAAAGATAATTGTTCTTCTGACTACAAATTTAGTAACAACGTCCTCCTTTTCCAAGATAAAATCTATGTTCCTAATGATTGCCGAGTTGAAATTCTGTCTTCTTGTCATGACTCCCCTGCTGACGGCCATTTTGGTATTTCAAAAACTTTATCCTTGATTTCCCGTAACTACTGGTGGCCCAAAATGTATCAGGATGTTAAGGACTATGTCCGTTCTTGTGAGGTCTGCTGTCGTTCGAAATCCTCTAGACATAAACCTTACGGGTTATTATCCACTCTTCCTTTAGGTGAACGTCCCTGGTCTTCCATTGCTATGGATTTTATCACTGACCTCCCCTCTTCTCGTGGATTTACCTGTATCTTCGTTGTCATTGATCGATTGACAAAAATGGCTCACTTTATCCTTCTTGAAAAAGTTCCCACTGCTGAACGTGCTGCCGAAGCTTTCATTAACAACGTCTTCAAACTTCATGGATGCCCCTCCGACATTATTCTCGACCAAGGTTCTCAGTTCACTTCAAAGTTTTGGAAGAAATTCTTTGCTACCCTCAAGATTGATTTGAAATACTCTTCTGCTTATCACCACCAATCCAATGGCCAGACGGAGAGAGTGAACTCCGTTGTAGAACAATATCTACGCTGCTTCTCAAATTACAAAGGCACTAACTGGATCGAATACTTAAGCCTAGCTGAATTTAGTTACAATAATTCAGTTCAAGAATCTGCAAAACAAACACCCTTCTTCTTGAACTATGATTTCCATCCTAATTTTAATCCAACAATTCCAACAACAAGTGAAGTTCCAAGAGCTGAAGAATACACAAAAGAACTAAAAGAAATTATCAGCACCCTCAAGAAAAACCTTTCGGAAGCCCAAAAGAAACAAGAACATTTCGCCAATAGACATAGACAACCAGGCCCGTCATTCAAACCAGGAGAAAAGGTATGGTTAATCAATAATAATTTAGTTAAGGGAAATAAAAAATTCACCCCTCGGAAACTCGGTCCCTATGAAATTGAACAACAAATATCAGAAGTCTCATTCAAATTGAAACTCCCTGGTAACATGAAGATTGATCCGGTATTCCATAAATCATCTCTCGAACCTTACTTCGAAGGGAAAAGTACAAACCGAAAAGTTCAACCTCCACCACCTGTCATTATAAACGAAGAGGAGGAATACGAAGTAGAAGAAATTCTGGACAAAAGAAGACGCTATAACAAAACTCAGTACTTGATCAAATGGAAAGGATATCCTATTTCAGAAGCCTCATGGGAACCCGAAGGAAATCTGAACTGTCCAGCAAAGCTAAGAGAATTCAACAAGACCCATTAAAAAAAAAAAAAAAAAATATTAGCTTATAAATTCGTCTGGAATCCGAATATAGAGGAGGAGCTTGTAATGAGGTATATCTAATGATAAGGGTTAGACTAGAAAATTATTAAGGTTAGATTAATGAAAATTTCATAATTATATTTTTATAACCAATCATTAAGTAATTAATTCACTTATCAAATTGTATTAAAAAAAAATAATTTTCATGTATAAAAGAGAGATTAAGAAAGATAAAATAGTTCTTTAGTGTTTTTATTAATAATTAATAAAAATTAGTTTTTTTGTTTCGTCTTTAGTTTGATAATACACTGACCTAGCGAGTTAGTCGTATTATAATAATAAATTTAATAAATAAACATTATTAAAAAAAATATATATATATATTTGATTACATTAGAGTGTGTGTGTTTATTATTATAATATTTCGTTACAATTCTTTAAGTTTTTATATAAAAAGACCTCTTGAGTTTCATTTGAAAATCAAGAGTTATTATTATAAGAAATTATAATAAATAACATAAATAAATTGATACACTTTTAACATTAATAAAACATTCTTATAATAAAAAATATTTTAAACCCTAACACGAACGTTATTTACAGGCTCTTATAATAAACTCGATAAGTATATTTTTCTTTATTTTAATAAATAGTTTCCTTATCATTATCTCATTTTAACAATTAGTGTTAAAATGTAGCTAATAATTTTATTATGTGAAATACTAATGCATATAATAAAATTATTACATAAATGTGATAAATAATAATTATAAATATATTATAAATTTGATATTAGTAGAAAATTTTATTATAAAAATAATTATTAAATAATTTTATATAGTTTATTATAAAAATATAATTTACATAAAATCAAATATTTTATAAATTTATATATTTGATTGGGTTAAATTATAAAAATAATTTTTAATATAAAGAATAATAATAATTTTTAGTAGAAAATAGGAAGACTTAGATTATTAATAATAAGTTAAATTTTAATAATAGTTAATATAATTAATTAGTGAATACATAATAATATTTAAAAGACAAAAATAAGTTTTTATATAATAAAAATTATTGTTAAAAAGAGCGTAAGAACAATAAATAAAAGAAAATATAAAAACGAAATTAAACTTGTCTAATTTGTAATTATTGTGTTAATAATAAATAATATTTTATAGAATAAATCTGGTGTTATTATTCTATATAAATATTATTAAAATAATAAAACTATTAAAACTATAAAATAACTTAAAATAAATTAATAAAACTAGTAGATATTGTTAAAGCTCGTACAATAGCTGTCGAGATAAAACAATATAAGATAACAGAAGAAGTAGTTAAAAAGTTGTAATATAACTACCAATCCGTTATCAAATGTAATAAATAATTAAATTTATAAATAATTAAATTTATAAATTATGAATTTATAATAATAATAATAATAATAATAATAATATTAAAACACAGATAGTTGAAAATTAAAATAATTAACTTGTATAAAATTATTAAATTAAAAATTATAAATGTAAACTTTTTGTCTATTTAATTGTTTATTTATTTTTAAATTAAATAGTTTATATTTGTTTGTAATTATACTTTAAAATAATAATTTTGTATAAATAGTGATAGAATTACTTTATTTTAAAATTGTTCCTAATAATCCAGTAAAATTAGATAATAATATTAAATTTTATTAAAATAATAGTTGTGATTATATTTACATACATTCAAGATGTATTAAACCATAACATATATATATTTAATAATACAAGAGTTATTAAATATTAAAACTTTATAATTAAATAAAATAATTTTATATTTTAAACTAACAAAGACTTGCAAATGAACAAGTATAAAAATCATTTATTTTATTTTATTTTTTTTATTTTTTTTTTAGATACAAATATTATCACTTTCTATATTCATTTATAAAATTAAGATAATATTTTTCTTCGTATCACAATTGATATAATTTGATAATAATCTTAATTTTGAATTTTACTTCAAAAAGTGATTATTATATTATATCTTTTGTTATAACTATATAAGTTATATTGATTAAGATTTAAAATCGTTTTTATAAAAATTAATAAAATTGTTTTGTTAAAACACTAAATTGTTTTATTAAAAACACTTGTTTTTCTAATATTTAAATATTTAAAATTTTTATTTATTTAAGTATAAAAGTGATTATTAAAATTATAAAATATTAATCTAACTATATAATATTTCTTTATTAATAATAATAATAATGATTAAAATAAGAATATTTACATGTATTTATATTTTCTTTTTAAGTTTAAACTATTTACATTAAAATAATAAAATTAATAACTATTTACAATAAAAGTAATTAAAAGTAATTAAAAATAACAATAAAAGAAACAATTAAAAGTTAAAGAATATAAAAAGTTGTTTATTTTACAATTAATTAAAGTAATAACTATTTTTAATATTTTAATAAAAGTGTATAATTATATTATTTTATAACATGAATTATTATATTTGTTTACTTTTAAAGTGTAATTTACTAACGAAGTTATTAAATATTTAATTTAACAATTAATTTAACAAGAGTTATATATTTTGATCTCGATTAATTAAAGTTTATTATTTTCTTTCAATAATCAAAACATATGCAGTGTTTAGGATTAATTTTATTTAAGAATTTTGGTAAAGTACTTAATTAAACTATAACTTGTTTTAAGTTACTTTTAGGGTTAACTTAAAAATCAGGTATAATAATAATTTTATATTTATTAATTTCATTATTTATCAGTTTCTCGGCCTTTTAAGAATTAACTTCGTCCCTTGAAGTTAAATTTTGTTCTGGTAGAACGTAAGGAAAAATATTTTTAATATGTACATTTAAAGTTATTATGAATATTTAAAATATTTGAAATATTTAAATTTAATTAGGATTCTTTTGTTCCTTAAATTTAAATATTTATCTTTATTTAATTTTGACGGAATTATTATAAAATAATTTATTATTAAATTATTCCATTGAATATTAAAAACTTCATAGTTAATTTTAATAAATATTAATTTATTATTTAATAATTAATAGTTAATTATTAAATAATCTAAAGATATATTATATCTTTACACTAATGCTCCCGCTACTTTCCAGCGAGAAATGAATAGGATTCTCTTACCATTAATTGGTAAATGTCTTTTTGTTTACATTGATGATATTGTTGTTTATTCTAAATCACCAGAAGAACATCTTTATCATTTACAACAAGTTTTTGAAATATTATCTAAATATAATCTTTCTCTTAATTTACAAAAATGTAAATTCTTTCAAGAAAAGGTAGAAGTACTAGGACATGTACTTACACCTAACGGATTAAAAACTGTTCCTTCTAAAGTTCAAAGTATTGCTTTATGGAATGCTCCAAGAAATGTTAATGAACTAAGATCATTTCTAGGTTTAGCTAGTTACTACCGCAAATTTATTCAAAATTTTTCTATTAGAACAAGCTCTCTTTTTAATTTATTAAAGAAAGACCAAGAATATATTTGGTCACAAGAATGTAATAATGCTTTTGAAGATATCCGACAATGTCTATTAAGTGATCCTATTTTAAGTTATCCTGATTTTAATAAAGAATTTATTATTCGTACTGATGCATCAACTAATGGCATTGGTGCTTTACTCTTACAGGTGGAGGGGGACAAATTGGAACATCCAATTTGTTGTATTAGTCGTACTTTATCTACTTCAGAAAAGAATTATTCTGTTACTGACCTTGAAGGATTAGCTATTTATTATGCAATTCTACAATTTCGCCAATATATCATAAGTAATAAAAATCCTACCATATTAATTACTGATCATAAACCATTACTGGGATTTTATAAAAAGAATATTCCATCAAAAGGTAGACATGCAAGATGGATTGAAGAATTTAATAAATATAAAATTGAATTAAAATATGATAAAGGAAAGAAAAATGTTTTTGCTGATGCCCTTTCAAGATTACCTTCTAAAAATTCTGATGAAATAGTAAATTGTGCTTATGCAATTTTGTTTGATTTTAATCCAAGAGATTTAGACCTACCTGAAGGAATAAAAAAATATTTTACTAAAAATTATCAAGTTGTTGATAATACTCTTTATTATAAAAAAGATGAATTATATCTTAAAGTTATTTACAAAGATGAAGATAAAAAAGATATTATTAGTCGTGCTCATTCTGTTGGTCATGAAGGTGCTGAAAAGACCACAAATAGAATTTTAAAGTCTTATTATTGGCCTGGTATTTAGAATGATGTTAGAATGTGGGTAAAGTCCTGTAGAAAATGTCAACTTTGTAGACCTAAGCCTTTACCTAAAAATACTGAAGATAATATAACCCCAATTGAACAACCATTTACTAGAGTCGGATTAGATATAGTTGGTCCATTACCACTTACTAAACATGGAAATTCTTATATTATTACCCTTGTTGATTATTTCACTAAATGGGTTGAAGCTAAAGCAATTCCAAATATGAAATCAGAAGAAGTAATAAAATTTTTAATAGAAGTAATAACAAGACATGGTCCACCAGAAATAATTGTTACTGATAATGGAAGTTCATTTATTTCTGATATTACTAAAATGATGATTGATTTATATGGATCATGGGTTCATTTTGTTTCTCCTCATCACCCACAATCTAATGGTATGATTGAGAATAGAAACAAAGAAATAGGAAAAACTTTAAGACTCTTAATTGAAAATGAATCTGAATGGGATGAATATCTACCATCTGCATTATGCTCACTTAGAACTACCAAAAATTCAAAAACAAAGTTTAGTAGTTTCGAATTATTATATGGTAGAAGAGACACATGGCCATTAGAAATAATGTTTCCTGATATTTATAAAGATCCTAATGAAACAGAAGAAGAATATATTTTTAGAAGATTTTTAAGGCATCAAAATTGGGTAAAACAAGCTACTGAATATTCTAATCATGCTAATCAATATTGGGAACATAGAATAGGTTTATCCAAAGCTTTAAAGAAGACTTATAAACCGGGTGATTATGTTATTATAAGATTAATAGGAAGAAGTAAATTAAATCCTTATTTTTATGGTCCTTATAAAGTTGTTAATAAACAAAAATTTAATACTGTTGTACTTGAAGATCCACATACAGAAAAACTACTTGATAGAAATGTACATATTAAAAATATTTTTCCTTACGTTCTACCAGAACAAAATTTAACTTCAAGGGACGAAGTTAATTCTTAAAAGGCCGAGAAACTGATATATAATGAAATTAATAAATATAAAATTATTATTAAACCTGATTTTTAAGTTAACCCTAAAAGTAACTTAAAATAAGTTATAGTTTAATTAAGTACTTTACCAAAATTCTAAAATAAAATTAATCCTAAACACTGCATATAGTTTGATTATTGAAAGAAAATAATAAACTTTAATTAATCGAGATCAAAATATATAACTTTTGTTAAATTAATTGTTAAATTAAATATTTAATAATTTCGTTAGTAAATTACACTTTAAAAGTAAACAAATATAATAATTCATGTTATAAAATAATATAATTAAACACCTTTATTAAAACATTAAAAATAATTATTACTTTAATTAATTGTAAAATAAACAACTTTTTATATTCTTTAACTTTTAATTATTTCTTTTATTGTTATTTCTAATTACTTTTATTACTTTTATTGTAAATAGTTATTAATTTTATTGTTTTAATGTAAATAGTTTAAATTTAAAAGAAAATATAAATACATGTAAATATTCTCATTTTAATCATTATTATTATTATTAATAAAGAAATATTATATAGTTAGATTAATATTTTATAATTTTAATAACCACTTTTATAATTAAATGAATAAACTTTAAATAATTAAATATTAGAAAAATGAGTGTTTCTAATAAAACAATTTAGTGTTTTTAATAAAACAATTTTATTAATTATTATAAAAACAAATTTAAATTCTAATCCATATAACTTATATAGCTATAATCAAAGATATAATATAATAATCACTTTTTGAAGTAAAATTCAAAATTAAGATTATTATCAAATTATATCAAATAAACAGATTCGTTTCAATAATAAGAGTTAATTTTCGAGTTTTAAGTGATTTATTTGTTAATTATAAAACATATTTTATTTTATTTTAAATTTATTGTTTCATCATAATAATATAGAATTTATTATTTATTAAAAACATTATATTATTCTAAAATATATCAGTCAACGCATAATAAAATTTTGGTGGAGAATCCGGGCGTAACCAAAGATATGAAAAAGAATAATATTAATAATAATAATTGTAATGTTTTTATTAGATAAATAATAATATTATTAATTTATCAATAAAAACATTAAAATAAAAACACCTTTCAAAATAACGCAATACCTATACACTAAATACTACCCTCTTAGAATTCTACCCTCTTAGAACTCTACCCTCTTAGAACTATACTCTCTTGGAACTCTAACCTTTTGGAATTCTACCCTCTAGGAAATAATTTATCTGTAAAATATTCTATTGTAAAAGTTTTACTAAACTTATAATTTAATATTAGAATATTAAATTAAATAAAAGATTAAAGATAACTAGGTTAGAAAAAATGTTTTATTAAAATAATCTTAATTGTTTTATAAATGAATAATTAAATTATGTATTATGGTTAAAATAATTTCTTTTTATTTTATTTAAAGAATATATATAATAATAAGATTATTTAATAGCAATACTTATTAAGTATTAATAAGGTAATAATCTTTACAAAGATTTAATTCATAAAACTATTCTAAACTATTTATACTATTAGTAATTTTACATTTAATAATAAAATAACTTTTTAATACATGATTATATTCATAATATATTTTATAATACTAAAACTAAACTTAAGACTTATTACTAATTATTAAAAATAACTATTATTTATATATTTATAATATTGATTATTTCTTAATTATAATATAATTCATTGAATATAATATTAATAATTATAATCTTTTAATTCAAAGATTATAAGTTATGTTATTGAAATAATTATTATAAAATAAAGTTAATTAATTCCGGAAAATAATTTTAATTTAATTAAAACAATAATTTATATCCTTTTGGGTGAATGATTTATGTTCAATACATCAGGGGTGATCATTCTCTGAATAAACAATTAATCATTACTAACAAAATATCTTTAAATTGGAATATCTCGTGAACCAGCAGAGATATTGACCTGATTTTAAGATATGTTGTTTATCTCGAGCGTGGCTTTCTAACGAACCCACAATCTCCCAACCATTATTCAAAAATCGTCATTCCTTAAGGAGATACGCGTGTTTTTCTTTATTTAATTTTGATGATAAGGGTTAAAGTTATTTGTTATAAAAATATTAAGGGTTAAGGTCATATCTTAAACTTTTATAAATTTTTTAAATATTTCTTAATATAATTTTATAATTTATTTGAAAATAAAATATTATTGATTTTGAAATTTTATAAGTAATTTCACAATTTCAAGTGATCTTGAAATTGCAGATTCCACTAGTATTCGTGACATCTATACTACAGTTCAGGTTTGTATACACTAAATTAAACTAACACAGTGTAACGAATTGTTACGGTTCGAGGAATTTAATTTTATTTATAAAATATTAATAAATTTATTAATACTCAAAAATAATATTAAAATGAAATAAGAAAAATTGTTTTATTAATAAAATTGTTTTATTAAGATATTAATATAAAATTATAAAATAGAATAAAAATAAAAATAAAAATAAAAATAAAAATAAAAATAAAAATAAAAATATCTGTATCTTCTCTAATTCTTATAATATACACCTTTTTATACTTTTTGTAAAAAATTAAGTAGTGTTAATTAAAAGAATTAGTCTTTAATTATTTACATTAATTTTAGTATTTATGTAAAGAAATGTGTTCTTAACAATAAAAAATTTATAACAATTTACTAAAATAACTTAGTAAATATAAAACACTTTTATCTTACTGTTAATTATTAATATTTAAAATTATTATTAAAAACACACAAATTTTAACTTAATAGGTTAGTGTTTAACAATAATTTATTAATTAATAAAAACTCAATTTTTTTTTAAATTTAGAAAAATCCACTCGTATTTATATAAAAATTTTTAAAATTAATCTAAAAGATTTTTTACAACTTAAATTTCTTAACCAATCAAAGAATTTCGAGTTGATAAAAAATCAAAATAAAAAAATTAAAATAAAAATAAAAAAAAAGTAATTTAGAAGTCTCGAACTCAAGACATTCGGACCAAAGTCTTAGTTACTAACCACTAAGACAATTTCTTTATTTCTATGATTCGCTGCAATTTAAATTACTTTTAAATGAATAATAAAATTACATTACTATTATAATAAATATTTATACATATTATTAAATTGATTAACATACATTAAAAGTTTACTTTAAATATATTTAACTAAAGAATTTTACTACATTACAGAAATATTATTCATAATTTTAATTAATAAAAATTCATTAACTTGATAAATTAAACTAAAAGTTCAATAAACTATAATTTTCAATATATTATTATTACTAAATTAATTTTTAAGTTTAATAAAATAAAATTTAAGTTCAATAAAAATAATTATTAATAATTTTAAATATAATTTAAGTGTATACATTAATTTACAAATAAGAATATTGTAAAGTTTTCATACATTTAGGAACAATAATGGATTAGGTCATAATCATTAATTATGACAAGAATAACATTATTCGTTGGTTCCTTAACAGAATGTAAGAAATAATAATTATTTGATACATAATTAATATTTCTTAGTTAAAATCATTAATTATTAATCATTAATTAATGTTATTAATATTAGTTTATTTAAATAATTATTCTCATTTAAATTTATTTTAATTATTTATTTTCACTTAATTTTAATATCTTAAATTACATTTAGCCATTTAATTATATTATTCATTAATATTTTATTTAATATTTTTATTAATTATATTTATGCATTTAATTAATTAATTTAATTAATTACTTATATTTAACTTTATATTTTTATCAAATATATTTAATTATTTATTTAATTAATTACTTTAAAATAATTATTCATTGTTTAGGAATCGATATTTTAAGGTTTTTTCCAATTTCTAAAATAATTGGTTTTACTTAAAATATACGATGATCAATATGTATAGAATGTTGATCGAACTTTGTTTAGGTTTTTCTTCTAATCTTTTCCTAAACAAAAAATTATTTTGTTAAGATTAGATAAAATTTTAATTTAAACTTTAAATTTATTAAATAATATAAATAAGACTCTTGATTCTCTTCTAAGGAATCAAGAGTTATTATTATAAGAAACAAATTATAATAATAAAAGTGTTTTTAATTTTATTTTACTTAACTTAGTTATTGTAACGAATCTGATAAGTGTTTAATATTATCTTAATTTATAATTAAATAATTATAAAAGTGATAATATTCTTATCAATTTATATAAAAAAAAAGATTTAAAATAAATTTTTATTATAAAGTTATTTGAAATATTTTAATTCGACATAACGATTATTAACAAAATATAAAAGTTATGTTTTAAAAACACAATTTTAAAATATATTTTTGAATCAACTCTTTATTTAATACATTTATTAAAAGTATTGATTGATTTTTAAATTAGGAAATAATTACATGTATTTATAATTTTCTTTCTGTTTTAACTTTTTAAAATAAAATATTAATATGTTTTAAAATAATAATGAATAATAAATAAAAGAAACAATTTATTTTAAAGTAATTAATTTAATTAATATAACACTATTTTACTATTTAAAATGTTATTTATACTATGTTTATTTTATAACAAAAATATAATTTAAACTGAGTTTTAATAAATAATTTTTATACTTTTAATTAAACATTTAAATATTATTATTATTTATTATTTATTTTTAAGTTGTTTTGAGGGTTAGTTTATATCAAGATTATAATTTCATATTTATTAATTCCAATTTATATCAAATCATATGTCAAAAAGCGATTTTTTATTAAAGAAAAGTGTGGTAAGCACACTAGTTATATTAATTAATAAATATAATACGCTTTCCTATTGAAGGCGTAAAGCTAATAATATTTATATAAAGAAAATTAAATAATATTTTTATTTTAGCAATAACTTAATATCAGCATATATTAAGTTATTAAAAATATTAAAATTTTTAAAGTTTTAGGTTTTATAGGAGTTTATAAATTTTATTAACTTTAAGTTAAAAAATTACTAACGCTAAAGCTTCGTAATTTTTGTCAATTTTTGTTCTTTTTATACATGAACAATTTTAATTATTACATTTTTTAATTTTAATTAATTATTGTCTAATTATAAAATATTTAATTTTTATAAATTAATAATTAATATAATTATTGTAAATAGTTAATAAATTTAAAATAAAATTTTTAATAATAAAATTTTAATAATTTTAAAAATTTAATAATTTCAAATATTAGAAGTTTTATACTTTGAAATTTTTTAATAAAAATTTAAAAAATAAATTTTTTCAAATTTTCAAATTTTCAAATTTTAAAAAAATTTTTAATTTTTGTTGAGTTTTTGGGTTTGGTTATGCGGCCAGGTCAGAATGTTATTAATTATATAGTAAAAATGTTTTTTAAGAAATTAAATTTAATTATAAAATAACACCTTAAACTCCCAAATGAAAAATGAAAAATTTATATTTACTTTAAAATAACTTTTTATAAATTTTTTATTTATTTAATAATAATAATATAAATGATATTATAAGTAACTATATAATTAAGATTATAACTATAATCTTTACAAAGAATTAAAATCGAATTCAATTCATTCTCTTTTATATTCTTTGTTCAGATTATTAAATTGATATTAATAAGAATAAAGTATTACATGTAATATATTAATAATATAATTAAATAAGTAATAAGATTGTTTGTTTGTTTGTTTGTTTGTCATGACATAAAATAAAATAAACATATGATTAATCATTTAAACAGTTGATCCTAATTAGTAATTATAAAAACTATTCAATTAATAATTTATCATTATTAATTGATATTACCATAACATATTTGTTATAATTAAATAATTATTATTTTCAAAATTATTTCTAATAAAACTTGCCGTTAACCTATTTTATAATAATTAAGATTATTTAATTTATAGGTGTTAACTGTTACACCTAAATGGGTCTAGTTCCATTTTTAGTAACAATCGTTATCATTAATTAAATTAATATAACTAAAATTCCTATTGATATATTTTTAATTTCATCAAGTCATAAGAAATATTTATGATCCATACTTGATATCATATTGATTTTAATTTACCTAATAAAATCTTTAAATGATCATAACTTCCTTAAATGATCAGTTAGAAGGACCGCGATTGTACCAAATTGTAGCTTTCTTCCTAAGCTTTCCAATAAACCTAGTTTCATCACCGTAGCACTTACAGCCGTAGCGATCGTTTTTGGCGAGTTACACCTTATTTCGTACTTGCTTATTTTTGGTTAAGGGTTATAGTGTATTGATATTAAATTTTTGAAATCATAACCCTTTCACTGAATCAAAATTTAAAAGGTGACTTTTAAAAGTGTTTTAAAATAATTATTGAAATTATTTAATTATAATTATTATGTTTAATTAATTATAGATATTATCTGAATTTGTTTTAAATCCAGTTAATATCTTCACAATTTTTTCCATGTGTCCAAATTTTTTAAATTTTTATATATGTTATTGTGACATCATAGAAATTAGTAACCTGTCTTAGTGGTTAGTAACTAAGACCTTGGTTTGAACTACTCGAGTTCGAAACCTCATTAATATCTTTTTTTAATTATTAAAATATTTTATAACGAAATTTTACCAAAGAAGATAATTTCTGATTGGCTTAAAAAATTAAGTTGTAAAATTTTTATAAATTTACTTTTAAAAATTTTTATATAAATACGAGTGAAATTTCTCAAAAAATTATTTTTAATTCGAGTTTTTATTAACAAAAAAATTTTATAATAAAAATAAAATTATTAAACACTAACCTGTTATAATTTTGTTAAGTGTTCAATAATAAAATTTTTATTTGCTTTTATTATTTTCCTTTTTATATATTTGTGTTTTTATTTATTGAACATTAGTTCTTTACAATAAAAACTCCTAAAATATATAATAACACCTTAGTGTTTAAAAAAGGAAGAATTTTTAATTTATTAAAAAATTAAGTAAGTCAGTGAAGCTTATTTTAACAATAAGGGTACTGAAAACAAAAGTAAAACCCACAGTTATTATAAGGGGAGCGCCAGGACGCTTAATTTAATAATAAAGAAAAAATTCATTTTCTAATAAAACGTTTTCTACTTTTAATAAATAAAATTAAATTTTATTTATTATTTTTTGAAAAATATAATAAAATAACAAAGAAGTTAGGATTCAATAACTCCCTTAGCGTGGATAGTTGGACACCTATACGTAATACTTTGTTGTTTAGATATTATTAATAATCGGGGAATTAAACCTATTTTTTTCTTTCCGCTTAATTAAGTAAGTGACAATAAAGAAACTAATACCGTTAATTCCTTTTATTGAAAATTTTCATTTCCAATATTAACAATTGATAATATCTACGTTATCAACAAAGAGCTACAAGGGACCTAGTATTGAATACTAATAAAATTAAATATTTGATGGTCCAATACTATTTAATTTGACTCTTTGTCTATATTTAAAATATTTTAATCAATAAATAATAATAAAGATTTAATTTTTTTTTTTCCTTCTTAATTTCTTCAAACATAACTTTAT
Organism: Piromyces finnis; assembly: GCA_002104945.1. Lineage (NCBI taxonomy): Eukaryota > Fungi > Neocallimastigomycota > Neocallimastigomycetes > Neocallimastigales > Neocallimastigaceae > Piromyces > Piromyces finnis. Next base: position 187,929 of record MCFH01000022.1, read on the forward strand.
CTTATTTACATAATTTTTATTTTCAAACAATTATATTTTTTAATTCTAATGGAAGGACAAATATTTGATAACGCCTTACTAAAAGACGGTTTCGCAGGAGACAGAAAATATCTCAAAGGTTTCTTAGCCAAAATAGAACTGGTTTTTCTCCTTTATCCCGAAAGATATCAAGATGAAGAGAGCAAGGTTATCTACCTGATTTCTCGCCTTTATGGAAATGCATTAAATTGGGCCGCTACGCTTATTGACAACCATGATTCATGTCTGACCAACTACCAAGCATTCAAGGAAAGACTAAAGGCGTTCTATGGGAACAATGATGCAGTCTACGTAGCCAATCAAATGCTACGTACTCTCAAGCAACATCGTTTGGGCGGCATCAGAGGATACATCCTTGAATTTAACAAATACTCTGATGAATCTAACTGGAATGAAGAGGCTAAGATGGATGCTTTTATCGCTGGGCTCAACCAAGAAGTTGCAATGAAGATATTAGAGATGTTCCCAGGACCAAGAGATTTGTTTTCCCTCCAAACTATTGCAGCTAGAATAGACTCCAGACTTGCTACCAGGGGATTATTTTTTGACAAAAATTCTAAGGGACCAAGTTCTAATTCCAGCAATGGCTCCAGAAAGGCTTCCACAAATCTAAACGAACATCCCAAGAAGAAAAGATACTTTGGTCCGTTATCCAAGGAAGAAAAAGAAAGAAGAAGTAAGGAAAACTTATGTGTCTATTGTGGATCTCCAGGACACCAACTGAAAGATTGTCATAAGAGAAGAAATAAAAACTCAGCATTCGAATCTTTAGTTTCTCTACAAAATAATTCTACCAATTCCAAGAAAAATCAACAAGATAGGGTAACCTCAGATTTTAAATTATCGTTTGAACTAGACACAAAAATTCTTATAGACTCCGGTTCTACACTTAATCTAATAGATGTCGACTATTGCAACGATCACAATATTCCCTACCACTATGAAGAAGATTTACCCAACGTATTCGGTATTGGTGGTAGCCAAAAACTGTTCGGAGTTACTCCACCTCTTAATCTTCGCTACATGGATCACCTATGCCGTACTGTCTTTTACGTTACTGATCTACCTGTATATCCTTGTATTCTAGGTCTACGTTGGCTTAAGGAACATAATCCAAGTATTGACTTTGAAAATAATAAATTATCTTTTGGTTCTTCATATTGCTTGGATCATTGTATGACTCTCCCTTCGAATGTTCCCGAATTCCATAAGGAAACTTCTGTTTTTTCTACTGATTGCAATAACCCTTCTTCCGTTTCTTTGCCTATTTTTATTGACAAATCTAAATCTTCTTTTTCAAATTCTAAGTTATCTCATTCTCGTAATCCCAAAGAAAATCATTCTAAATCTGTCTTAATTAACAATGAATCTGTTAACGATCCTTTATCACAAGAGACTTGTACTGTCATGGCTTCTAATATATCTCTTTCTAAAGTTGACACTTATTCACCAAAAAACTCTCTTAAAGACTCAAATCCTATTACTAAACTTCCGAAGGAATTAGAATCATATATGGACGTCTTTAGCGAATCTTCTGCTGATCAATTACCACCTCATCGTCCTTATGATTGCCAAATAAACCTAATCGAAAATGCCAAGCTATTTTATGGACCAATCTACCCACTAACAGACGAAGAAACAAGAGTTTTGAAGGATTATATCGATGAAAACCTCAAAAAGGGTTTCATTAGGAAATCCAAATCTCCTGCTGGTGCGCCTGTACTTTTCGTTCCTAAAAAGAATGGTGAACTCCGTCTTTGTCAAGATTATAGGGAACTCAACAAAATTACCATTAGAGATTCCTATCCTCTACCTCTGATTCAAGATATGCTAGAGCATCTTGGTAAAGCGAAAATCTTCTCAAAATTGGATTTACGATCAGCATATAACTTGGTCCGAATCAAAAAGGGTGATGAATATAAAACAGCTTTCACCTGCAAATTCGGCCACTTTGAATACCTGGTAATGCCATTCGGACTGAAAAACGCCCCGGCTGTTTTTCAGCATTTTATCAATGATGTTCTGGAAAATATTCTAGGGATTTTTGTTTATTCATATATTGACGATTTAATTATTTTTTCTGAAAACCATAAATCCCACATTAAGCACGTTATCGAAGTCCTGGATCGCTTAAGAAATGCTGGTCTTTATGCTAAGCTTGAAAAGTGTGAATTCTTTGTTTCCTCTATTGATTTCCTTGGTCATCGTATATCCTCTGAAGGTATACATATGGACCCCAATAAAGTTTCTGCTATTATTAATTGGCCAGTTCCGTCCAGTGTCAAGGAAGTTCAATCTTTTATTGGCCTAGCCAACTACTATCGTCGGTTTATTCCTAATTTTGCCAAAGTTGCACAACCCCTTCACAGACTACTTCGTAAAAACGTTAAATTTGATTTTTCCTCTGAAGCTCTTGATGCATTTAATACCATTAAATCATTAATTTCATCTGCTCCCATCCTGTCTCATCCAAATCGTGATCTTCCCTTTATTGTTGAAACCGACTCTAGCAACTTTGCTATAGGAGCAGTTCTGTCTCAAAAATCTCCTGATGATAAAATGATCCATCCTGTCGCTTTCTATTCAAGATCTCTTACTTCCGCTGAAAGAAACTATCCTATATACGATAAAGAACTTTTAGCTATTGTTAATGCTCTTGAGACTTGGCGACATTTTCTCAAAGGTGCTTTAACCCCGTTTACTATTTATTCAGATCATCGAAACTTACTATATCAAAAGAAACCGGAAAAAATGTCACAACGTCTCGTTCGTTGGGCCCTTTTCCTTTCCGAATTTAACTTTAAAATTCTCTACCGCTCTGGTTCATCAAATGGTAAACCTGATGCGCTTTCACGAAGACCTGATTATATAGATTCCTCTCTTCCTTCTGATGCCCCTTTTTCGGTTTTACGCCCTGAGAATTTCTGCGCTTTGATTTGTTCCATTTCTTCTCTTAATGATGAAATATTATCTGAATATGTGAACGACTCTTTTTACATTGACATTTGCAATTTTCTTGAAAATAAGAATCTCCCAGCTCCACATCCACAAAGTAATAAATTCTCTCTTAGTAATAGTTTTCTTCTTTTTGATAATAGAATCTATGTCCCTTTAAAATGCCGTCCCTCCGTTTTGAAACTCTGTCATGATTCCCCCTCTGCCGGTCATTTTGGTATCCGCAAAACTATTTCTTTGATCTCTCGTGACTTTTGGTGGCCATCCATTTCTATTGATGTTAAGAATTATATCCGATCTTGTGAGATTTGTTGCCGCTCCAAGCCTTCTCGTCATAAACCATATGGTTTACTTCAACCCCTTGAGATTAGTGACCATCCTTGGGCTTCTATTTCTATGGATTTCATTACTGACCTCCCTCCTTCTGATGGATTTAACACTATTCTTGTTGTAGTTGACCGCCTTACTAAAATGTGCCACCTCATTCCCTTTAAAGGTATTCCTTCTGCTTCTGATACTGCTTTTGCTTTTTTGAATTATATTTTCAAAATTCACGGTCTCCCCTCTGAAATTATTTCCGATAGAGGCGCGCAATTCACTTCGAAATTTTGGAAATCTATTTGCCAATCTTTGGACGTCAATGTTAAATATTCTTCACCATATCATCATCAATCCAATGGCCAAACGGAGAGGGTAAACTCCGTTGTTGAACAATATTTAAGATGCTTTTCTAATTATAAAGGAACAAATTGGATCAACTTTCTTCCATTGGCAGAATTCAGTTACAATAATGCTGTTCAAGACTCAACAAAATTCTCACCATTCTTCCTAAATTATGGTTATCACCCAAAATACTCTCCGGTAATTCCTGACCAAACGAATGTTCCAAGAGCTGAAGAGTTTACAAGAGACTTTGAAGACCTAATGGAGAAACTAAAAGAAAACTTAAAGAAGGCCATCCAAGTTCAAAAGAAATATGCCGACAAGTATAGACAAGAACCTCCGACATTCAAGACTGGTGACAAAGTATGGTTGGATAGCTCCTTGATAATTCATAAAGGAAATAAAAAATTTAATCCTAGGAAACTTGGCCCGTTTAGGATAATTAGTAAAATCTCTAATCTCACTTATAAATTAGAATTACCAAAATCGCTGAAGATTTACCCAATTGTTCATGTTTCAAACCTAGAACCGTATTATGAAGATAGTTTTGGAAGAATCAAAGATCCACCTCCACCTATAATAGTAAATGAAGAAGAAGAATACGAAGTAGAAGAAATACTTGATAAAAGAAAGCATTATGGGAAGATTCAATATCTAATAAAATGGAAAGGTTATCCGCTTTCAGAAGCATCTTGGGAACCTGAAAGTAATTTAAACTGCGATGAACTAATTAAAAACTTTAATAATTCACATTAGTAATAGTTATTAATTTAAAAAAAAAAAAAAAAAAAATTAGTAATTGATAAGAGAAAAAGAGAATAGAAAATAAAAAATGAAAAAATATATTTATAATTTAATATTCATGTAATTTAAAAAAAAAAAAAAAAAAAAAATTTCAAAATGTATTCACTCGTTTCAATTATTTCTCTTATAATAAAGTAACAAATAAATTTAGTTGATTCGTCTGGTATCCGAATCCTGGAGGAGGACCATGTAACGAATCATAGAAATTAGTAACCTGTCTTAGTGGTTAGTAACTAAGACCTTGGTTTGAACTACTCGAGTTCGAAACCTCATTAATATCTTTTTTTAATTATTAAAATATTTTATAACGAAATTTTACCAAAGAAGATAATTTCTGATTGGCTTAAAAAATTAAGTTGTAAAATTTTTATAAATTTACTTTTAAAAATTTTTATATAAATACGAGTGAAATTTCTCAAAAAATTATTTTTAATTCGAGTTTTTATTAACAAAAAAATTTTATAATAAAAATAAAATTATTAAACACTAACCTGTTATAATTTTGTTAAGTGTTCAATAATAAAATTTTTATTTGCTTTTATTATTTTCCTTTTTATATATTTGTGTTTTTATTTATTGAACATTAGTTCTTTACAGTTATAATAAAACATATTAACTTATTAAAGTGTAAAATTATTTCTACTCTTATAATAAACTCGAACTTAAAGATAAGTATTAATATTTATTTTCTTTTTATTCTCAATTTATCAATAAATTGTATGTTAAGTTTTTGGATTTGGTTATGCGGCCAGGTCAGAATGTTATCAATTATATAGTAAATATGTTTTTTAAGAAATTAAATTTAAATATAAAATAACTCTTTAAACTTCCAAATGAAAAATTAATATTTATTCTTTAGAATAACTTTTTTTATAAAATTTTATTTATTTATTAATAATAATATAAATGATAATATATTTAATAACTATATAATTAAGATTATAACTATAATCTTTACAAAGAATTAAAATCAAATTCAATTCATTCTATTTTATATTCTTTGTTCAGATTATTAAATTGATAAAAATAAAGTATTACATGTAATATATTAATAACATAATAAGATTGTTTGTTTGTTTGTTTGTTTGTTTTGTCATGACATAAAATAAAATAAACATATGATTAATCATTTAAACACTTGATCCATTAACCTATTTTATAATAATTAAAATTATTTAATTTATAAATGTTAACTGTTACACCTAAATGGTTTAGTTCTATTTTTAGTAACAGTCACTATCATTAATTAAATTAATATAATTAAAATTTCTATTGATATCTTTTTAATTTTCGTCAAGTCATAAGAAATGTCTATGATCCATACTTGATATCATATTAATTTTAATTTACTTATTAAAATCTTCAAATGACCATATCTTCCTTAAATGACCAGTTAGAAGGACCGCGATTATACCAAAATATAGCTTTTCCCTTAAGCTTTCTAATAAACTTGGTTTCACAGCCGTAATACTTACAGCCGTAGCACTCGTTTTTGGCGAGTTATGCGTAGTTTCCTGTTTGTTTATTTTTGGTTAAGGGTTATAGTGTATTGATATTAAATTTTTGAAATCATAACCCTTTCACTGAATCAAAATTTAAAAGGTGACTTTTAAAGGTGTTTTAAAATAATCATTGAAATTATTTAATTATAATTATTGTGTTTAATTAATTATAGATATTATCTGAATTTGTTTTAAATCCAGTTAATATCTTCACATTGTATGTTAAGGATTTCACTTCAGTTAGGTCGGAATATACATATTTACCCTAAGTCTATCAATTAATTAAATAAATGAATTAGTAAATTTTTAAATAAATAATATTTTATTAACTTTATTTATTAATAAATTTTTATTTAAAGAAAAATCTTTATTTATTAGTTATTATTATAATTAGAGTAAATATTAAAAGTAATGAACTCTCGAAATTCCTAATGATAGGAATTTTCTCGAGTATTTATACTATCTCTGATATTAAGGAATACATTTTAAATTTAATACATGACTAATTATTTATATTAATTAACTATTCTATAAATTAATTACATATTAATTATATATGACTTTTCACTCGTGTTAAATTTAATAATTATAAAAGTCATATTATCAATCATTTGTAGAAGGAATGATTATTTTATAATTTAGTTTTAATTTCCTTCTTAATCAAATGAACAAAGAGATATTAATTCAAACTTTAATAAATATAAAATCTTAATAATTATAATTAATTAATATCTCTTAAAATATTATTTAATTATGTTTTATAATAAAATATTTCTAATTAATTAAACGAATAAAACACTAATTAAATAAATAATCATGAATCCACTAATATTCATGACAGTGTTGTATACAAACCTGAACTTTAGAATATTTTACACATGTAACGAATCTATAAAATAGTTAAATAGCTATATTGGTTCAATAGTCAAAACCAGAATTATCAATTTGAACATTCTGGGTTCGACTCAAATTTTATAAATAATTTTTATTATTACTGTAATGCTGACACAGAAAGAATAGATTAGGATATCTATTCTATTACAATAACACTAAATTTAAAATAAAATAAAAAATTGTTTTATTAAAAATATCTTTTATTATAATAGAAATTTTATTAATAACAATTACATCGATAAAATGATGAAAAATATCTTCTATTTATATTTTTCCTAAATACATTTATATTATATTATAACTATTTATTTCTTATATATTATTATTTAAAATCTACACTAAAATCTTAATTATTAATAAATATTTTAACTATAACTATTTTTAGTAAAATACAATTGGCAATTCAAATTAAGTACTATTTAATTTGAATATGTGCCCATGTATTATTGATATATTAATCATTTATTATTTATCTATTTCTATAAAAAAACAATACTAAAACTAGGGATTTAAGTTGAGGATTTTAATTTACTTGTTAAACATTAAAAATAAATTAATAATTTATTTTGTTTTAAACTTTAATTATTAATAAATAAATTATGTCTCATTTTCTTTTTCTGAATAATTTGTGTAACTTAAACAATAATACTTGTGGCTTAAGTTACATTAAAGATATCAAGTTGAAGCGTTTGATATTTTTACAATCTCTCTCTCTAAGTCGAGCTCCTGCGAGATTAATTTATAAGGAATCCTTTCTCGAAGGAATTTCAATTACAAATAGTTGGTATCTGTGCTTGATTAGATTACCAACTTTATTCTTTCTAATTTTCATGGAGGAGTCGTTGTAAAGATATCAAACGCCTCTGTTTGATATCTTTAATGTAACTTAAGCCACAAGTATTATTGTTTAAGTTACACAATTTATATTACAGAAAAAGAAAATGAGACATAATTTATTTATTAATAATTAAAGTTTAAAACAAAATAAATTATTAATTTATTTTTAATGTTTTACAAATAAATTAAATTTCTCAATTTAATTTCTTAGTTTTAGTATTGTTTTTTGATAGAAAAAGATGAATAGTATATAAATAATAAATGATTAATATATAAATAATACATGGGTACATATTCAAATTAAATAGTATTTGATTTGAATTGCCTATTTAATTTTACTAAAATAGTTATAGTTTAAATATTTTATTAATAATTAAGATTTTAGTGTAGATTTTAAATAATAATATATAAGAAATAAATAGTTATAATATAATATAAATGTATTTAGGAAAAATATAAATAGAAAATATTTTTCATCATTTTATCAATGTAATTGTTATTAATAAAATTTCTATTATAATAAAAGATATTTTTAATAAAACAATTTTTTATTTTATTTTAAATTTTGTGTTATTGTAATAGAATAGATATCCTAATCTATTCTTTCTGTGTCAGCATTACATTAATAAAATTTCTATTATAATAAAAGATATTTTTAATAAAACAATTTTTATTTTTATTTTAAATTTAGTGTTATTGTAATAGAATAGATATCCTAATCTATTCTTTCTGTGTCACCATTACAGTCGTTCGACTTATGTTTTGACTTTTTAGAGTTTCTTTCAAACTCTTGTATTAATTGTTTATCTGGAATCTGATCTTCAGAAATCCAAGTGGATTTGTCAAATCCTTTCCACGATAACTTATAAAATGTTTCACCATTAACAGATTTCATCTTCTCAATGTTCTCTGGAATTTTTTCAATCAAATCTGTGTTAAGGTGAATGTTTCTCTTCCTACGATTAGATCTGTCGTTAAACTCGTTTTCAAAGTATGGTTCTAACAATGAAACATGAAAGACTGGATGACATCTCATTGTCTTTGGAAGTTTCAATTTGAAAGCGAGAGAACTAACTTTTCCAATTATCTCAAATGGGCCAAGCATTTGAGGTGCTAATTTTCTCTTTAGGTTAGTTCCAGGAGAATCTTTCAATAACCATACCTTCTTTCCCACTTCGAACTCCGGGGGACTCATTCTTTTCATATCGGCATATTTCTTATATGTTTCTTTTGCTTTTTCTAAATTTTCTTTTAATAATTTAAAGTTTTCATTTATATCAATTACTCTTTGTTCAGCTCTACTAGGTCTATCATTAGCTGGAATTTCTAAGATGAACTTTGGATGAAAACCATAATTAGCAAAGAATGGGGATTGATTTATAGATTGTTGTAAAGTATTATTATATGCAAATTCAGCAAATGGGATAAGATCAACCCAGTTATTCTGCTTTTTATTTATAAAACAACGGAAATATTGTTCTAATATGTCGTTCACCCTCTCCGTTTGACCATCTGTCTGCGGATGGTTGGCAGTTGATAATGAATGATTGATATTAAGAAGGTCACAAAGTCTTGACCAAAAGTCAGAAGTAAATTGCGAGCCTCTATCAGAAATGATGGAATCAGGAAGACCATGCAAACGAAAGACATTAGCAATAAAAGCATCAGCAGCAATCGAAGCAGTAGGAAGACAACGTAAAGGAATGGCGTGAGCAAATTTAGTAAATCTATCGACAACAACCATGAGAGTTGTCGATAGATTTGAAAACATAATAAAAGTGTTTATTTTCGAGTTTTTGAGTGATTTATTTGTTAATTGTAAAACATATTTTATTTTAAATATTTTAGATTTATTGTTTCATCATAAATACTAGAATTTATTATTTATTAAAAATACTATATTATTCAAAAATATATCGGTCAACGCATCATTACAAGATGCATAGAAAAATATAATATTTTAAATATTTTATGAATAATATCTAGTCCTTTTATAATTTGTATAACAACTATTAATGTTAATAATAAATAAACTATATTATGACGCAAATGTTACACATTAGAATAATTAGTTACACAAGAAAGAAAAAGATATAAAAATAGTGATAAAGAATAAGATATTAAATGAAAGAGAGAACCTTTTCAATTATAAATAATATTTGATATTTTAGTTTTAAGTATTAGTTTTAGTTTAGTTTTAGTCGAATTTAGTTTTATGTTAATACTACATATTTTTAGTATTTATATAATAAACTCAAAAAGTTAATTATATTATAAGAATCCTATTATAAAGAATATAACGAAACATATGTACATGAATTCTATAATTAGTATATAACTAATGTATTATAATATATATCAATTATTATATTATATCATGAAATATTTGATATAAATTTTTAAATCTGAAATTGAATATTTTAAATAATAAAAATTATTTTAAATAGGACTAAAAGGTAGCTAGACATATTAGTTTCATATCAAATGTTCAAAAATATTCCAATAATAATGTAAATTAAATAAATCATAACCCTTGAGTATTCCTTAACTCTAATAGAATGTTTAAAAATAATATTTTATTATTATTTACATTATTAAATAGTAGATAAAAAATAATACATTTCATTTGTTAAGTGTTATATAACCACTATTAATAGTATTTTATTATTTAATATTGCATATTATTTTTTTTATCTTTAATTTTATATATAATAGTGACGTTTACTTTTATTTTAAAAGCTTAAAAATTTTTTTTGCTTAAAATTATTTGTTGAAATAGTCTCATAAAATAAATTTGAGCAATATTTACATTTACTTTATACTATTTAATACGCCATTACTTATTAACAATATTTACCTTTATTTTATACTATTTAATACGCCATTACTTATTAACAATATTTACATTTATTTTATACTATTTAATACGCCATTACTTATTAACAATATTTACCTTTATTTTATACTATTTAATACGCCATTACTTATTAACAATATTTACATTTATTTTATACTATTTAATACGCCATTACTTATTAACAATATTTACCTTTATTTTATACTATTTAATATGCCATTACTTATTAACAAATGATAGTTTTTTTTTTAAATTCTACAATTTATATAATAAATATTTCTATTTAAAAATAAAAACATATGAAAAATGAATTTTATTTTATCTTTATTAAAATTTTTATACCTAATCTTTACAATTTTTTGAGAGGTTTTCTTAATATATTACTATTTTAGATAATATTTTTAAAAATAAAGGTATTACTACTGTTTCATTATAAATACGAAATTGTTTTTAAATAATCAATAAATGTTAACTTTATAGTAATTATATAGAAGTTTTTTTAATTGAATATTTTAAATTTATTCTTTTATATTTTTTCCCATAATCCTATAATGAAATTATAAACGGTATATTATATAGGCCGTACATAATTTTTATTCATTTATAAGAAATATATTTAAAATTTAATAATCAAAATACCAATTAAATTAATAGATTTTCCTACTAAATAAAATAAATACAATAAAATATTTAATTCATCATATGTTGTATTATCTTAATATTTTTAAAAATAAATAGCATTTTAATATAACTAACAAATATAAATATGAGTAATATTTATAAAATATATTTGATATTTTTATTCAACCTTATAATCATTGCCTACAAAAATCTATTTAAAATTTTGATATATTCATAATAAGAACGATAAGGTGAACTATTAGTGTTAATTTATCATTACAATTCCATATACACTATATATATACTATAATTTATTTATAATTATATATCAATTTGATTTAAAATATAACTGATTTTTATAATTCTTTTTTAATTAATTACCTTTTTTTTTTTTAGAGAATTAATATAAAATATAAAAATGATTATATATATAATGGTAACTTTCCCTTTTTTTTAACTAATTTATAAATAATTAATATTTTTTAATGATAATAGTAATAATATTTATCAAGTTAAACTTTATTTATTTATTAATACATTATCATAGAAATATTTGTTAGTACAGCAACAAAAATACTATTCAATATTTTATTTTCTAATTTATTTAATAAATCCTAATAAGAAATGTTTTTAAAAATAAAATAATAAATAAATAAATGAAAGCAAACTATTTTCCTTTAAAAAAAAACTTTTTAAGGTTTTTTTTAAAATTTTGTTATCAACCTTTTTTTTTTTTTTTACTATTTAATAATAGATATATACTATTTAAAAATAATTTATTACAAAGCATTTTATTTTTTTCCCTTTTATATATTATTACATATGTTAATTCAATTGATACCTTTTAAATATTCCTTAATTACATAGTTCTTCATATTATGATGTATATATTTTTTTTCAAAAAAAAAATTATAAAATTCACAACTTCATTAGGTTATATTCAAAAAAAAAAAAAAAAAAAAAATTAATTTAAAACTTTAAAAATTATGAATCATTTCGTAAATTAGGTGAATCATCTAATTTATGATATCTAAATATTTTTTATAATATACTATAAAAAATATCTTTTAATTTTATTGATAAAATATATTTTATATTTTTATACATAATTTATAATAAAATTATAATACATACATAGTATTTTATATTTTATTTATTATAAAGTAATAGCCAATACCCATTATGTTTTTAAACCATTGATCTAATTTAAACGTTTCAATTACATTATTATACATTGCATTGTTATGATTATAATGCATCATGTAATATAATGTAGCAAAAACGTGCTTTACTAAAAATTATTTTTTAGAAAATTATGAATTATCCCTTTTAAAGAGGCTTTTACTATTTAGTTTAATAAAAATGATAGTTCTATTTATTTAATATAACATTATATTAAATAAATAACTTTAAATATTAATATTTTTATTAACAATAAAATTTTTAATAATAACAAAGTTATATAGTTAAATTAAAAAAATTGGTAATTACTATTTCAGGAATAAATTAACAAACATATAATTTATTATGGAAAAGTGTATGAAATGTCATACAATGATAGAATTTTGTAATAGCTGTATTATCGTTAAATTGAAAAATAATACATAATACCATATTCCTTAATAAAAAGAGTAATAGCATAGCAATAAAATAAAAATTATTATGATTTATTATTACTTTTGATAAAACCATCATAATATAATATAATATAATATAATATAATATAATATAATATAATATAATATAATATAATATAATATAATATAATATAATATAATATAATATAATATAATATAATATAATATAATATAATATAATATAATATAATATAATATAATATAATATAATATAATATAATATAATATAATATAATATAATATAATATAATATAATATAATATAATATAATATAATATAATATAATATAATATAATATAATATAATATAATATAATATAATATAATATAAATATGATTTTTATATATTAGGTATTTAATTATATATTAATTAATACTCTTAATTTTTGGAACTTTTTTTAAATTAATTAAAATGGGGATAAAGCAGAATTCAAGTTATTTTAATTAGTTCAAAAAAAAGGAAAAAGAGAGAATTCAATATTGTTTCGTCTAATAACGGAGAAGAAAAAAAAAAGGTAAAGAAAGAAAACATATAGATAAAATAATAGAAAATAAAAAAAAAAATTTAGTATTATAAATTCATAATAATATTAAGAATAAAAGTTTAGTTAGGATTGTTGTTTTTTTGTGCTACCAAACCAATTCCACTATACGAAATGTGAAATCTAATATTATTGTTCTAACATCAATGGTTAACGTGACCAATATAATTTTTTTTAAAAAAATTCCGATTCCTTTTTTTTTTTTTTTTTTTTGCCATAAAGATTTATAATATTAATTTTTTTACTAAAATATTTTAAATGTTTTGTATTTTTAACTTTTAATAGTAATTAATTGTTTTAAAGAATTGGTTAACGGCCGTTATAGCTAGTGATTATGTTTTAATATATTTGAAACCAATATTTTTATTTAATTTGGCATATAAACCAACAATACCAACAATAGGAAAATCAAATATTTTTTTTTATTTTAAATTACATTAATATGTTAATGTATGTATGAATACATTACGTTAATAAATGAAATGTTTATTATTTTTGTTAAAGGATTAGAATTTTTTAAGCTATATAGCTATAATTACTTTTTTATATTATTAAAAAAGGTAATATTAATAAACATATAAATAAAAAGATTACTTTATTTTTATTATTCCATATAATAAAATAATTCCCAAAATATTTAAATTTTATATTTTTTTTTAATTACAATTCATTAAAAATTAGTATTACAAAAGAGTTCAAATCTATTTTTGTTAGGAAAAAGTACATGTTCAAAAAAAAACAATAAAATTGTATAGAAATTTACTGTAACTAATAATATATTAAGTTGAAAATAAGCAAAGATTTTAGACGTTTTAATGGATACGATTTTTTATTTCTAGATTTTAGGCGGATACAATATGTCATAGATAATTTTATTAATAAAGATACTTATAAAATAAAAGGTTTATACACTAATACAATAAAACCATTATTTTAAAAATGCTTTCAATAAATAGACTATAAATGAAACTACACTATAAACTTTTATAAAAAACACTATTTAATAAGGAACAAGAGTAAATAACAGCAACTCTATTCCTTTTTTTGATTCCTACTATAAATCATGGTTTATTATTAAATAAAGTTAAAATTAAATTAAAATTATTATAATAAACTGAGAATTTATTTTATTGGTTATAATTTTTTAAAAAAGAAAACAACAAAAATTTAAAGAAAAAAAAAAGCAAAAAAGTTGAAATAAAAATAAGCTAATTATTATTGGTTTTATTTATGAAATTCAAGCTTTTTAGTAATTCTAAAGTTGTTTTTTTTTTTAAAAAAGATTACCATGATACTATTATTCCTAACAACAATACTATTCAATAAAAGTTCCTGAGTTAATGGAAGCTTTATAATATATTAAAATATTCCATTATTGTGTGTGTCGTTCCAGTTTTCATCCTGGTTGTTAAGGAATATTCTTAGGTTAATGCACCTTTTTTAATTTACTACTCTGATAATAACACTCGTCTAGCAGGCCGGTCTGAGAGTAGATTTCAAATTAGAACTTTATAAGCGGTGACTTTAGCCAAAAATACACCAGCATATGCCTTAATTGAGTGTAGAAATTAAGTGACGGTTGACACGTGATCGAAATGACGATATGAGGCTTAATAGTATGATTAAAAATATCGTACAATGACATGTATCTAATGTACATGAATTAAATGAGGGTCGAAGCTAAAGATTCAGTATGCCAGACAGGAGGACCTAGCAATAGGAAAGAGCCAACATTTCTCTAAGAACCACCATTGGAGCTTACTCTGATGGATGGGTGGGAGAAATGCACTCGAAAGTTAAGGATAAAAGTATATTGTATGTATATTATTAATATTAATATGTGTGCTATATAGAAGAAAAGAAAAATTAACCACATCATCAACATGAAAGATTATTAATTAAATTTTTTCTATTCTTTTTTTATATGGAAGAATTTTAATTAATTCCTTTTTTGATATTATTGTTTTTTTTTCTATATTATTTTTTGTTAAGGAAGATAATACAAACTTCTTTTCATTTTTAATATATTATAATATACTATAATATTATTGGTAATAAATTAATCCTATACTACCTTAATATAGGTTAACACGATTGGTAATATATTAACCATATATACTTTTGTAATAAGTTACTAATAGATAGAATTAGCATTATTCATATTGATAATTTTAAATTGTATAACCATATTTTAATATATTCTATTATATAATTTATATATATTAACAAATATATTCAAGGAGATTTTAATATATGGCTTTTGGCATCATTCATCATTACTATTCTATTAAAAAAAAAGAGTCATAACATTAAAAATTTAGTTTGATAAAATATACTTTAATATATGATAGTTATATATTAAAATATATGTTCAATATATTAATATAATTAATTATATAAAAGGATATATTAACATTCTTTTGGTTATTATTTAATAGGTGGTTTGTTTATATATTAAATTAAATTAAATTAAATTTATTAAAAATAAGGTTATTAATTATTTTTGTATAGCGAGTTTATTTATTTTAATGTTTTAAATTTGTTTGAGTAATATATAAATTATACTAATAATATATAAATAATAAAAATTTTATTTTATTTCCGTAGTATAATTAATATACGTGGAATTATACTTTTAATATTATCAATATTCTATTTTTTTGTGTTTTTCAATATATTAATCTATATTTTCTAATTTTTTTTTTTATAGGGATGAATGGTGTGTGTGTGATAAAAAATCTTAATTATTATTAATAGGAAATAATATTAATTTTTTAATTAAATTATGATTAGAAGTTTCATTTTTTTTTTTTTTAATGTTTATAAAAATGAAGGATTTCCCTTTTAAATTAGAATTTTGAAATTTTTTTTTATAAGTAAATATATTTGAAAATTTTTTATTTTAATACGATTAAGAAAAAAAAAAAAGGGTTCAATAAACTTTTTTTGTAAAAGAATAGTTATTTGAATAATTATTTATTTATATTGTATATCTTCATTGTTATTTATTTTTTTTTTTTTTTACTTATTTATATAACCTTTTTACATATTGAAGAAAAAGATATATGAAAAGATTAGAATAAAAAAGTTTAAAGGAAAAGAAAAAAAAAAGATAAAAAAGAACATATATAATATAAAGTGATCTTAATTTAGAATAATTAAAAATAAAAAATCTTTAAACGATAATAAAAAAAAATTTCTTTTTAAATAACAAAGTAAAAAAAAAAAACACAAATAAAAGCTAGTTAAAAATACATGTTACAACAAAATAATAAACAAAAAGCTCTAAAATAAAAAAAATAAAATAATAAAACAAAAGAAAAAAAAGCAATAAAATAAAGAAAATAAATAAAACTAATAAAACTAATCTATTAAAATACTTTAAAAGAATAAAAATTTAAATAATTTATTTAGTATAGTAAATTATAGTAAATATAGTATTTTTTTGAGTAGTTTTAATAATAGTGCAAAGTTATATATATATATTATTAATAGAAAAATAAATATATTTAATAAAGTAATTAAATATAATTAGGCTAATAATACATATATATAGTTTTTAATACTTTAAAGGGCTAAAAGCAAAAATAATTACGTTAATAGGAGCCAAAACCAATAATTAAAAATATCTTTTATAAATATAATTTCATTGTTTAAATTTAAATTTAATCAATAATATCCAATTATTATTTATATAAGTAATTTAGTTAATAGTATATATAATATAGTTAGGAATTAACCACTATAAATAATTTTACGAAAGAGATTTTATAATAATAAAAATTAAAAGGAAAATATATACAACAGAAATAGAAAAATAGTTGAAAAATATATAAAAAATAACCAACAAAATAATAGCAACAGAAAAAAAGAGTTTAATGAATAGTGTGTAAATATTAAAATAACTATTAATTAAAGTTTTTTAGTATAACAAATTATAGAGTGAGAAATATATTAGTTAATTTATTAATTAAAATAATTCATCGTAAGCATACTTTTCCAAAAATATTTTTTAACAATTAAAATTTATTACTTTTTTGAAGTTTATATTTAAAAAAATATTCATAAATAGAACTTTTGTAATATATTATAAAAATATTTTTTTAAGTATTCATTGATAAAAAGTAATTTTTTATAATTAATCCTTTTTTTATTTATTTATTATAAAACGCAAATCAAATTTTTAATAGAAAAAAACAATTTATTAGTTTAAATATTAAAAAACTAATTTCAAATAACGAAAGCAAAGTAAAAAATTAATTTTAACTTAATACTACTAATTTGTAAAAATTAATCATTTTTTAAAACGAAATTTTTTCTTTTAATATAATTTTACGAATAGTATTTTAATAAAAGCAATTTTTTATTGAATCAAATAATATAATAATTGTTTATATTATTTAATTACTTACAAAAATATAAGAATATAATAATAAATATATTTGATATATTTTTATTACTATATTCTTTAAAATAATACCAAATTATAGATTTTTTAAATATAAAAAATATTTTTTTATTTAAGAAATAACAATATAATTTTAATACTTTAAAAAAATTGAGAAATGATATTATTATCTAAATATAAGAATAATAGCATCATTTAAATATATACCACAATCTTTAAAGTATACTCATATTATGATATCTAAATTTTATCATTTTAGTGAAAGTATGATAAGCGAATAATAGCAAATTAATATTAAGAGAAAGTATTAAAATTTTAAAAAATAACATTTTTACAATCTTTAAAAAAAGGGAATAACAAAAAACGTTAGTAATAACAATAATTACAAAAATCATAACAAAACAATCTTTTAAAAATATATTTAATTTTTGATTTCTTTTTTAATTTATTTTCAATATTAGAATTTTTATTTTTACAGCATTTTTTTTCATTTTTATGTAAATTAATTTATAAATATATTTAAAATCATTTTTTTAATTATATAGTAAAAAATACCAAAAAAAAAATTAAATTATTTAAAAATTCATAAAAAAAAAGAAAAAAAATCAAAAACTTTTAAAAAAAATATATATTATCTTTTTACTTATAACTATGAACAATACCAAAATCAATATAATTATTTTTAATTTATAATTTATAATACTAATTCATATAATAAAAAAGATATCAAAAAAAAAATTAATCTATAAATAAATAATAATAATATCAATAATCTTTGGGATATAAATCTATTAATTTTTTTTGGAAAGAAATCTTTATAGAACCTAATATTTTTATATTTAAAAATATTCAACTCTATTAAAGCGAAACAAAACAAAAAAAAATCACAAGAAAATAAATTTATTTTATATAATTAATAAAATCTATTATTTATTCATATCAATATAAAAAATGTCCAAATCCTATGTAAGAGCAAAATCACAGGGTTTTAAACAAAACTCAAACAACAACAACAACGGCAATAGTAATAATAAAAAAATGAAGAATAATAAAGCGTTCAATCGTAAGTCTATTCAGAAAAAATACTATAACAATCCAAGCAATACTAGTACTTTTAAAACCCAAAAGAAGAAACTTTGCAGTGCTTCAATGAAGAAAATGGTTCATTTCAATGAAATTGTCGAAGTAGGTTATACTCATGCTGCTGAAGAATATGATAGAACTAGTATAGTTGCATCTAAATTAACTAAGGAGGATATTCTTGAAATATTACATCTTCGTGAAAAATTTAGAATGGAAACTATGGAAGCTACAAGACAAAGAGCTATAGAAGAATCTAATCAATCATCACCAGTTTTTACCAATGTAATGCCATCTTCTCCAATTATGGACGACATGAATTTAGCCGTTTATGCTTCTACTAGCATCGGAAATTCTAGTTTATTAACTGAAGTTCTTGCAGTTCCTCCATCTATTATTTCTTCGCCAGTTCTTACTCCACGTACTAATGATGATGAAATGATTACTCAAAAACAAAGGGAAATTGAATATATGATTTACCAAAAGCAACAAATGGAAAATAATTATTTAGAAGCATTACATTATCAACAGGCTCTTCAAGTTCTTGCTCAACAGCAACAAAACTTTGATTTATGGAGATTATATTCTCAACCACAACAAACTTTTATTGAATCTGATCTTTATTTACAACCATCTAATTCTAATTATTATGCTAATATTAATAATGTTTCTCCTTCTATGGCTTTATGGTATGCACAAGATAAAGCAATGTACCCAGCTGAATATGAACCAGTTCAATTAATGACTCAAATGGAAGTCATGTAAGGAACGGTCTAAAACAAAACTCTAAAGAAAATATTTTTTAAAGACGAAAAATAGAAAGTTTTAAAAATTGAGTTACATAAAAGGAGTTTGTAAAAAAAAAAAAAAAAAAAAAAAAAAAGGAGAAGCATAAAATATTTGATTTATAAATTTTTGTAAATTGAAAGATTTAATTGAATAAAAGTTTCAAATAAATATAACATATACATATTAAAAATATATATTAAAATCCATTCATTAGTTATAATACAACATAACCATTAATACCGTGAACAACACCACATATCCATATAAAAATACTATATATTCAAGATAACTATATATAAATATACATATATAATATAATTTAAGTATAATAAGGTGGAAAAAAAGGTGCACTAAATATATAATAAAAGTAATCCTTTATTTTCATATCAAAGACTATTTTATAAAACGAAATAGTCTTTTTCATCAATATTTATTGATCTGGTTCAATTATGAACATTTTTCAATTTAGCCTGATATATAAACAAATAACAAGAAATTTAAAAAGGATTAAAAAAAATAATTTTTTAATATTTATTCTTTTATTAGTATCCCTATATATGTAAGATTTTCTTAATATAAGGCTATGAAAGATAAATGTTGAAAAAAAAAGTTTTAGTCAATAAAAAAATAATGACTTTGGAATTTTTTTTTAAAAAAAAAAAAACTTCTTATTTTTGTCTTTATGATCAAATAAAATTTTAATCCTAATTAAGATAAATAATGTTAAAAATAGTTAAAATAAAAAAGAAATAGTATAAACTAAAATTTGACTATTTTCCTATAATTTTTATTTTATTGATTTTAGAAAGAAAAAATAATTTCTTTTAAGCATTTTAAGATAAAAATTAGTACTACTAACAAAAAATAGAAAAGGAAAATACAAAAATAAAAATTAAAAAAAAAAAAGAAAAAAGAAAAAATCCAAAAACAAAAAATAACAAAATAAAATGAAATAAATAATTAATAATAATAGCAAAAGATAAAACTCAAACACATCAATAACTACTAATCATAATCACCAAAATTATAATCATCAATACTTCAACTAAAATAATTAAAAAAATAAAGTTGAATTTAAAAAAAAAAAAAAAAAAAGAAAGAATTGGAAGAAATATATTCTTTTTAAATTTATTTTTAGAGCAATATTATTTACGCATTTTTTAATTATATCAAAATTTTAATTATGTTTATGTTTTAATTATTTTATCCATTATAAAAATTGAATTTTTTCTTTTGAATTCTTATCTTTTTTTTTTTTTTTATAAATTTAATTTTATTAATTTTTAATTTTTTTTTTCCTTTTACATTGGTAAATATATTTTGTTATAAAAAAAAAAAAAAAGGCATTATTGGATTTCTATCAAAAGGTTAAACAAGTGAAAATGGATTTTAGTTTATATTATTTTGATTTTCTTAAAATATTCCAACAATAATTCAATATTCTTAAATTTTAATGGAAATGAAGAAAAATATTAATTTTTAAAAAAAATTAAAAAAAAATTGATAATATAAAATTAATTTTATATCATCAAATAAAATAAATAATACCTTTTTTTTTTTAAGGATTATTTATATATTATTTATTATTTATTATTTATTAGAATAGAATAATAGTTTTAATTTTATTAAAAAAAAAAAAGAAAAGAAAAAGAAAAAGAAAAAAACCCTCTTTTAAAACACTTTTTTTTCTTAATATTTCCATTAACTTTAATTTTTTAAAAATTTTTTTTTTTTTTTTAATTTTTAATTATTTATAATATTTATTTGGATACCAACTATTATTTGTTTTTAATTATTTATTTAGTTTATTTTTATTTTATTTATTTTATATTTTTTAATTCATCAATGAAAACTAATTATACCACTCTCTCCCATATAATCAGCATCATCTCATCATCATCATCATCAAGTAAAAATTAAACCTCACAAAATCAAAATATATATAATAATGGAATGTTCATAGTCATTAATAATATTAAATTTTTATAATGACAATTAAAATACAATATAATGTTTTTAGCAAAAAAAAAAAAAAAAAAAAAAAAAAAAAAAAAAAAAAAAAAAGAAATTGAAAGACGTTTATAATTAAATATATATATATATATATAAACCTTCCCACTTTTATCCTAAAAAAAAAAAAAAAATTATTTTGTATATATTTTTTTTAATTTAAAAAATTAAAAAATATATAAAAACCAAAATAAAAGAGAACAAAAAAAAAAAAAAAAAAAAAAAAAAACTAAATTGTGTATATTCTATTTTTACTTGCTTTTATTATTATTATTTTTCATAATATTTTTATATCATTACTCTAAAAAAAAAAAAATTAAACATTATGTTAAAACTAAAATTAGACTTGAAAAGTTTAATAATACAAATAATTGGGAAAAAGTTAATGTTATATACTAAAAAAAAAAAAGTCAATCTCATTTAGAAATCTAATCCATCCTATAAATTCCAATATTTAAAAAATAGCCTTTTTTTTTTTTTTTTTTTAATTTTTTAAAAAAAAAAAAAAAGACATGATACATATAGAATAGGACACTTTATAAAAATTGATTACAAAAAACATGAAATAGTTTAAAAAAAAAAAAAACTTTTATAGATGTCAAAGGGAGATTCATTTAAAACTTTCTATTAGGTTGATAACAAATTTTATAGAAACTAAAGATTTTTATTAAATATTATTATAAACATCCAAGTGTTTTCCTAATAGTTGTTATTTGACTATTGAAAGCAAGCAAACATTTTCGTATGATTATGAAACTTTTTTTTTTTTCAATAAAGATAACTTAAAATATATTATATTTTATACCTTTTTTTTTTTTCAATAAAGATAACTAAAATATATTATATTTTATACCTTTTTTTTTTTCAATAAAGATAACTAAAATATATTATATTTTATACCTTTTTTTTTTTTTATTCATTTGAAGTTATTGATGTATTATAATTTTAATTAAAAATAGCAATAATAAAAAGTTTTTAAACTATTTGCTTGCCGATGAAAAAAAAAAAGTTAGTAGGAGGTGATAGGAAATTACACACACTCACACGCATGAATAAATTTTTAATGGATTTAGTTTAAATTTTTTTTTTTTTAGTAAACCATCATTATTAATATCAATATCAATTAAAAATATGAAAATAATATATTGAATAAATGAAGCCATTGAAAAACTTTTCTATTATCATAAATATTTTAAATAACCACTTTGAAGTTTAATGGTTAAATTTAATGATATATATATATTTCAAATATTTTTCAGCAAAGTTTGGTTATATTTTTGAATCCTATTTTTAATAAAAAAATTTTTAATAAAACAAAAAAAAAATAAACTATATTTTATAATTAATAAAAAAATTCTCTCAAAAAATAAACTCTTTTAATTTTATTTTATATATTAATCATTTTTTTTTTACTTATATTTTTATTGTCAATTTATTGTCTGTTTTTATAAAGAAAAAATTTTTTATCCTTTCTTTTTTATACATTTTTTTTTTTCATTTATTACATGTATTATCTTAACTATTAAATGCTACTATTGTTATTATTTATTAAAATTAAAAAAAAGAATAAGATTAAAATTATATTTTAGTATTATAAAATATAACCTATTTAATCTGTCTTTTTATTTCAAAATGTTTTAAATCTAGATAAGCTATCATCATTAAATGGATAATGCCTTAAATTTTTTAAAATTAAAATAAAATATATTAAAAAATAATTTTTTTTTAATTTTCATTTTTATAAAAGTTGCTTTTCAAAGATTTATTATTTTTAAAAGGGTTACCAATTTACATTCTTTCATTTAAAAAAAAAAAAAAAAAAAAAAAGGAGAAAAGGTTGTTATCATTCAATGCAATAGAAATTGTTATGGATTAATTTTTTTTTTTTTTTAGTCAAATTTTATTCTATTTTCAGGTAAGCGTCGCAAAATGAATGATAACGGATTGGTAGTTATATTACAATTTTTTAAACTACTTCTCTATTATCTTATATTCTTTTATTTCTACAGGTATTATACGAGCTTTAACAATATCTACTTGTTTTATTAATAAATTTATTTTTTTTTTTTTTTTATAATTTAGATAGTTTTATTATTTAATACTATTTAATAATACCAGATTTATTCTATAAAAAGAATATTTATTTATTATTAACACAATAATTCTAAATTTGATAAATTTAATTTCGTTTTTATACTTTTCCTTATTTATTGTTTTTACACACTTTTTAACAATCATTTTTATTATGAAAAAAAAAAAAAACTTATTTTTATCTCTTAATTATTATTATGTATTCTAAATATTTAACTATATAAATTATATCCTAAAATTAACTTATTTTCTGTACTAAAAATTATTTAAACCAAACAAATATATAAATTTATAAATTATTTGATTTTATGTCAATTATATAAATTTATAATAAACTATATGATTTAATAATTATTTTTATGATAAAACCTTTTTTTTTTTTTTTTTTTTACTAATATCAAATTTATAATATATTTAAAAAGTATTATTTATCATAAATGATGCGTTGACCGACCGATATATTTTTTGAATAATATAATATTTTTAAGAAATAATAAATTTTAGGATTTAGATGCAACAATAAATTTAAAATAAAATACGTTTTATAATTAACAAACAAATCTCTCAAACACACAAAAAAAAATAAACTTTTTAATTATGTTTTATTATATCTTTATTTTTATTATTTATTTATTATTCGTTTTTTTAAAGGAAAAATTCATCTTGCTTTTATACATTTTTCATTAATTACATGTATTATTATTTTTAACTATTAAATATTATTATTACTATTGTTATTATTTGGTAAAATTAAAAGAATAAATTAAAATTATACTTTAGTACTATAAAATACTACTTATTTGATCCTCTTTTACTTCAGAATATTCAAATTTACACAAAATTGTTATAAACTATCATTAAATGGAGGATACCTTTAATAAAAAAAAAAAAAAAAAACTGAAATTTAAAATTAAAAGTATCAATTATTATAAACATTCATTTTATACAGAAACATAAAAGAGTTCTGCATTTTATTTTTAAAATTGATATTATTGCTCAATTTCCAGGTTTTAAGTTTATCACATTTAGTAATCATTACTCAACTATTTAATTATTAGTTTGTAAATATAATTTTAAAGGAATTTTTAAAGAATACTTGGATAAACCACTAATTTGATGTACACCATTTAATTTTAAATTTATTTATTCATTTTTTATTTACTTATTAATTATTATTTTTATTATTTTAATACATTAATACACTATTTAATTAAGTTGTTTTATTTAGTAATTAATTTATAAAGTCATTTATTCAGAATTTCTTATTATTTAGTAAAGAGAATATGATTTAAAAGGGTTATATTTTTTTTATAGAATTATGATTCATTTATTTTAAAGGGTTATTGTTATTTGTGCTCATTAAACGTCACTATGGGTTAAGTCGTGTTTATTCAGCTAGTTTTTATTATAATTTTATATGAGTAGGGTATTCCCTTTGGTACAGAATTTTATTATAAGTACCTTTTTCTTTATTGTTTGGGACACTACAACAGTTATAAATAACAAATTTATATTCTAGATGAATATTTTTTGATTATATATTATTTTATTATTTTGTTTATTATTTTATTATTTTTATTACAAGCTTTATTATTTATAAGTATTATTTATTATTATTTTATATTATCATTTGTTTTAAAAATAGGTATAATCTTAGAAAATAAACTAATATTATTATTAATTCCTTCACTAAATCTAACAATAATATTATTTATTCTTCTATTATTATCACCTTATCTTTATTTTATTTATAATATAACTAATATAAACTAACTAAAACTAACTAAAAACTAAAAACTCTTCTTTTCTTTTTTTTATATATATACGCGTCTTTCTCTTCCTTATATAATTATATTTTTATCATCCTTATATTAAATTATAAAAAGTTTATTTTACTTTAATAAATTATTTATAAGTTATTAATTTAATTTAATTTACCATTCTTATTATTACTATCGTTATATAAATTTATTAAATAAAAATATTTAAATTCATATATATTATAAGGGTTATTTCATTTACCAAATATATGGATTTATTGCATTTTTCTGAATGTGGTGTACCAAGACATCCCGCCTTAGTTTGGACTTCGTCCCTTGAAGTCCAATTTTAAATATTTTTTTTTTTTTATTACAATTCAGAAAAATATGGAATTATATTCTTTAAGTGAATATTCCGTTCTGCAATTTCCCCTGAAATAGGATCACAAACTGTAACTGTATTAAATTCTTTCTTTATGATTTTTAAGGGTCCAGTAAAATAAGGGTCCAGTTTCCTTCTATTGAATACTTTAACTAATACTAAATCTCCAGGTTTATATGCGGCTCTCATTCGTTTACTCTGTCGTCTCCGGTCACTCCATAATTTATTGGCTGTTTCAATATTATCGATGGCTTCTTGTATCCACTTATGATGTCTCACGAACTTCTGTATCCAATATTCCTCTTCGTTCTCATACTTATTCCTGTCTTTCATCAAAGATAGTTCGAAGGGTTGTAGATCTTTGCGTCCATATAGTAGTTCAAAGCTGCTGAACTTTGTAATTTCGTTTTTACAAGTTCTAAGAGCCCATAATGCACTAGGCAGTATTTCATCCCATTCATCTTCTTCATTACCTAATAGTTTCAGATATTTGATTATCTCCTTATTCCGGTTTTCCACTTCTCCATTAGATGCAGGGTGGTATGTCGATACGTATTGGACGTACACGTCATGTAAATCCAGGAATGCCTTCGTCTTATCAGATCTAAATTGAGGCCCATTGTCTGTTACTAGAACCTCTGGAATACCATGGCGAGAAAATACCCTCTTCAAAAAGTCAATGACATCATCGGATTCTATATTCTCCAAAGCCTCAGCCTCCACCCATTTAGTTAAATAGTCCACTAGGACAATGATGTATTTATTGCCTTTATTTGTTATTGGCAACGGACCTACCAGATCAAGACCTACTCTTGAAAATGGTAAGCCTGGCTTTGTAGGTATGCTTTCAACAAAAAGGTTAGATTTCTGTGGCTTGAATTGTTGGCATCTTGGACAACACTTAATATAAATTTTTATATCGTTATTCATGCCCTTCCAATAAAATTCCTTCTTTAGCCTATGATAGGTCTTGTATATACCTTCATGTCCGATAGAATGAGCGGCTTCAATTAGTCTGAATTTTTCTTCGTCATCATCTATAATTCTTCTTAGTTTCCCATTACTCTTGTAGTATTGTATTCCATCCATAGTTATAAGTTTCCTATTAATAAAATCATTTATATTTTTATATTGATTATTATTCTCACTTATTTTATTATTAGTAGTAGTATTACTATTGTTCTCCACGATCACGTTGATTGTTTGTTTGTTATGACTTGGTCTTGGTGCTAACTGACTTTCTTCCTTACTGGTCAATCTTGATAGAGCGTCAGCTATTACATTCTTCTTTCCTTCTTCGTACAACACTTTGATTTTTAATATACTAAACGTAGTGACCCATTTAAGATGTCGATTATTGGTTGGTTCGCTATTATTAATCAATCCAACTAGCGGTTTATGGTCGGTGATTAATTCAGTTTCCAACGTATTTCCTACTATATAATGCTTGAATTTCCTAGAACAATAATATGCAGCTGTCCCTTCTAAATCTGTTACACTATAGTTTTCTTCTGATTTATTCAGTGTCCTACTTACAAAGTGTAGTGGTTTCTCCATTCCATCTTCATCTATTTGTAAAATCACTCCACCTATCCCATTACGTGATGCATCTGTTCTAATCTTGAATGGTTTATCAAAATCCGGTGGCATTAATATCGGAGCTTCTATTAGTCTTAATTTTAAGATTTCAAATGAATTATTCGCCTCTGGACTCCATTTGAACTCTTCGTCTTTCTTTAATAACTTAAATAATGGTTTAGCATATTGTGCAAATTTATCAATAAATTTTCGGTAGTAACTTACAGCCCCTAAAAACGAACGCAATTGAGAAACATTTTTCGGTGGTAGCCAGTTCATGATTACCTGCGTTTTCCCCGGAATTGGTTTAATTCCTTCTTTAGATAATACATGGCCTAGCAATTCTACTTCTTCTTGAAAGAAGTGACACTTCTCAATGTTGATTCTTAAACCATTTTCCCTGAGTATTTTAAAAACCTTTGATAAATCTCTAATATGTTCTTCCATTGTATTGGAAAAGACTATCAAATCATCAATATAAATAAAGACACACTTCCCAATAAGGTCGAAGAAAATCCTGTTCATTTCTCTCTGGAAGGTAGCTGGGGCATTACATAACCCGAAAGGCATTACCTTGAAATTATAGTTTCCATATATAGTGGTAAAACATGTAAGATCTTCATCCTCAGGATACATCGGAACTTGGTGGTAACCCGAAAACAAATCCATAGTAGTCAAAACAGCTTTCTTACCTACGTAGCACAGTATGTCATCAATTAGTGGTAGAGCGTAGGAATCCTTTATTGTACATTCATTTAAGCGTCGATAATCCACACACATTCGGTATTTTCCATTTTTCTTAGGCACTAAGACTACAGGCGACGACCACGATGAATGGGATGGTTCAATTAATTTATTCTTAATCAGCTTGGTTAACTCCTCTTTCAATGCATCTGCTTGCACTTTTGATAGCCTATATGCTCGTTGTTTAAAAGGAAACGAGTTTGGCTTCAACCTGATACGATGAGGTAGTAATTTTGTTCTACTCAGATCGTCAGTTTTAACAGCGATAACATGATTAAATTTATCAAATAGCTTTCTTACTACATCTCTAATATCTTTCGGAATTTTATTCACAATATTATTAATAATATTTTCTTTTGTTTCTAACGTTCCTTCTTTTCCTTCATTCTGGGTAGACATCGCTACTGTTATTAACATTGGTGTTTCTTCTATAGTTTCCTCCTCTGAATCCTCCCCTTTAGATTCCTGGAGATTTACATCATAATGGAGGTCTGCAATTTTCATGGGAGAATTGTTTTTATCAATGTAATATAAATTATCATCCACAAAATTTAAACTAAACCTATTCCTTTTAAGGGAATCGATTCCAATTAATATATCAAAGATATCATCTTTTTCGATAACCCTAAATATCTCTGTGAAAGTCTTCTCGCCAATTGTGATTTTTAGTTTATATATATCCGTATTCGATGAAGTATTGGAATATGCCTGAAATATTGTCTCTGTAATATTTCCTACTGGCTGCTTGTGAATCCTAAATTTGCGGAGTGCTGACTTTGTTATCATATTAACGCTGGCACATGAATCTAAGAATATTTCAGCCTCCACATCTTCTACCTTCCCGCGGACTTTGACAACTTTATGTTCTCCAAGCAAGGTGACAGCATTTGTTACTGCATTTTTGAATTTTGGTGTTAATTTCAACTTCTGGGCAAATGCTGTGCGGAATTTTGGGAACAGGTCTAATAAATTCACAAGTTTTGTTACCACTTCTGTTGAAGCTACTTCTTTAACTAAATCATCTACCTTGAACTCTTCAAAACCATCCATTAGACGTATGTGTTTTTCAATATTTAAAATTTGTTCTTGCGGTGGGTTAGGGTTTATTTTATCTATTTCCTTCCTTTCTTGTTTCTTCATTTCAGCATTTCTTTCTTCCCGATTTTTCTTCTTTACATTCTCTATTCTTTTATCATTTAGATAGGATACATCCAAGTGTTCTAACTTCTCTACTTTGTTTAATTTTCTATTTTCCTTAGGAGTTGTTGCTTTGCTCTTATCATTCT
This sequence comes from Piromyces finnis, assembly GCA_002104945.1. Classification (NCBI taxonomy): domain Eukaryota; kingdom Fungi; phylum Neocallimastigomycota; class Neocallimastigomycetes; order Neocallimastigales; family Neocallimastigaceae; genus Piromyces; species Piromyces finnis. The sequence continues at coordinate 217,407 of MCFH01000022.1, forward strand.
TGCCCAATTCTTCATTTATATCATCCAACTCCTCTTCCATTTCTTCTTTTCCTATGGTTTCTATTAACTTATTTTCATCTTTGGTTGATTTTCCATCAGAATCTATTGTTATAATTTCAGAAGTGTCCAAGTTCATCTCCTTATCATTATTATTTATATAATTCCTTCTCTTATCTAATTGCTCATTATACTTCATAGCAGCAGTTTTAATAGGCATAGGATTTCGCTGTAGTTTATTCTCATGCATTCTCTTTATTTGGCTGGTTGTTTCCTTGTGCGCATTTTTAGCTTTGCTATTTGTGTCTTTTGATTTCTTCGTTGCAACCAAGGTTATAGACGAAGGCTCTCGGTAATTATTATTTGAGGTATTAGTATTAATTATGGTTTTATCTACCGTTGGTTGTACCACCGATAGATTGGTTTGTTTACTGGGAGTTGTCCTTCTCCCAGAGTTTAGTTTAAAAGCCCCTTTTCTTCCATTTCGGCAAGTTGTTTAAAAGTATATGGACATTCTATACGTTTGTGTCCATTTTGTCCACATCTGAAACATTTTATATCGGAATTTCTTTCATCAATCTCCCTTGGAATAGCATTGGTTGGTTCTATCAGGGATACCCTTTTTTCCGCATTTCTTGTTGTAGAATAAGATTTATTCATGCCTTGATAAGGGATTAAACCCATTCTACTATTATTATCATTCTGTTGATTTACATAACCATTGGTGTTGCTCCAATTAGACTGTCCTCCATAAACTCTGCGGTAGCTAGTCCTAGTTCTATTGAAATATGGATATCTAAAGTTCTGGTTAATATTCTTCCTGTCGTAATATGAATTATGCGAATCCTCTTTATTATCATTCATAAGTCCAGTATAAATCGGATGATTTAATAGAACATTATCACTTTGGGCAGCTAAAGTAACATTCCTTGTTCCTCTCCTTTGGTTAACTTGTTCCTTGTTTTTCTCTTTAATTTCTCTCTCAGTATTTTCAGCTCGTTCAGCAATTTTGTAAGCTTCTTGTAGGTTCTCACAATCAGACATTCCTACCTGGGAGCACGGATAGACACGAGCACTAATAGAGTCTCTATATTCCTTCACTGTTATTAATTTCTGATATTCCCTACTTAGATTATGATACAAGTTTCGATATCTATAATTAAACTTTTTTATAGTTTCTCCTTCCGCAATATTCATGTTTCTAAGTAGGGTCCATTTATCTCCCTCAGTAATCTTCATATCTTCTTCGATGGCTATTTGTATTTCTTTAAGTGATGGGTAATGGACTTCATTATTTCTTCTTATTTTTAACCTTCTTACAACTTCTTTGGTATCAGACTCTACTGCGGCCATAGCCCAATTATACACTTGTCTAGGCTCAATTAAATCATAGAGATCCAAAAAGTCGTTCATATCCACTACCCATTCCCATACATTCTTCCCATAGTTATCAAGTTTGGGAACCTCTTTACGTATAGTAGTTAAATCCATTTCTCAAAGATGAACTAATATTACTCTTATTATTGTTTGTCTGTTTATTATATCGCGTGATTTCTAATTGTATATATTTTTATATTTTATTATTATTAACACGCGTATTAATTATAAATTTATGTTATTTTTTATATATAAATATAAACTATTTTATTTTAATAAATTTAATTCTTAGAACTACTTATATTATCGACTTTGGTGTAGAAGGCCTTTAGCTAAGAAGTTTTTCATTCAACAGCCGCGATCTACCCAAAGCGGTTGGTGGAAATATGTGTATTCTTCAAATTAAATAATTAAAATAATATAATTTAATAGTTATATATAATTTATTATTATTATTATTATATATATTAATTTATTATTATTATTATTATATATATTAATTTATTATTATTATTATTATTATTATTATAAATATATATATATATATATATATATATATTTTTTTTTTTTTTTTTTTGTATAATCTCTATCTATTACTCATCTATTTTCATAAATTTGCTTGTTGTACGCCCGGATTCTCCACCAAAAACTTGGTACAGAATTTTATTATAAGTACCTTTTTCTTTATTGTTTGGGACACTACAACAGTTATAAATAACAAATTTATATTCTAGATGAATATTTTTTGATTATATATTATTTTATTATTTTGTTTATTATTTTATTATTTTTATTACAAGCTTTATTATTTATAAGTATTATTTATTATTATTTTATATTATCATTTGTTTTAAAAATAGGTATAATCTTAGAAAATAAACTAATATTATTATTAATTCCTTCACTAAATCTAACAATAATATTATTTATTCTTCTATTATTATCACCTTATCTTTATTTTATTTATAATATAACTAATATAAACTAACTAAAACTAACTAAAAACTAAAAACTCTTCTTTTTCCTTTTTTTATATATATACGCGTCTTTCTCTTCCTTATATAATTATATTTTTATCATCCTTATATTAAATTATAAAAAGTTTATTTTACTTTAATAAATTATTTATAAGTTATTAATTTAATTTAATTTACCATTCTTATTATTACTATCGTTATATAAATTTATTAAATAAAAATATTTAAATCCATATATATTATAAGGGTTATTTCATTTACCAAATATATGGATTTATTGCATTTTTCTGAATGTGGTGTACCATTCAAGCAAGTAAAGTCAGTTTGTCCGAGTGGTTAAGGAGTCAGACTTGAAATCTGATGGGCTCTGCCCGCGCAGGTTCAAACCCTGCAGCTGACGAATTAATGCCGGGATGGCCGAGTTGGTCTAAGGCGGCGCACTCAAGATGCGTTTTCGAAAGAAGCGCGAGTTCGAATCTCGCTTCCGGCAAAGATTATTTTTGTCCAATGTATCAATAAATATAGGCTATTTTATCCAATATAATAAAATATAGATATAATTTAAAAGTCATGCCGTGTACCTTTTTACCGTTTGCAATTCCTATAAAAGTCAAGGTATGTTCTCTTTACACCTCTAATTTATTATCCCATCGTATTAGAAAAAAAGGATAGTTTTATAAATCATGAATGACTTTTTCATTATTTCATCCCAGAAATAAATAGACAAATAATTAAATCCTTACGGCTTCTTTTTTTTTTTTTTTTAATTATTATTATAAATTAAATACTTTTTTTAGAATTAATATTATATTGTATTATAATCTCTAAATTAATCCTTTTTTTTATTATTAATTAAAGTTTAATAGAATAAAAGAAAAATTTTTTTTAAGGAATTCTTTTTTTTATTATTATTATTAATTAAATACTAAATTAAAGTATTTAATTAAAAATAGAAACTTTATAAATAGTCATTTAATTAAAATCAATAGATATTGCGGCAAGTAAAAAAAGAAAAGATTAAATTAAAAGAAGGTATCTTTTTAAATGTATTTTCTATTTTTAATCATTAATAATTATTATAATGAGTACTTTTAACTTGATTCTTTTAAATAAAAAAAAAAAAAAGAAATATTAATTTCTAATTATAGGATTATTATTTTTTTATAAAAGATAAATCTTTTTTGAATTTCTACCTATTTCACTTTTACAAAAGGAAGGACATGAATTTTATTTTAATACCTTAACCATCTTTCAACAACAACAAACAACAACAAACAACATCCTTTAAAATGTTTTTTTTTTTATTTAAATTTAAAATTTTTTTAAATAATCATTTTTTTAATTAAAACTTTTTTTTTTTTAAAAAAAATAAATATAAAAAAAGTAGTAATAACAATAATTCTTTTCACTATCAAAAATAGTCTATTTATTTTAATAAATAGATAAACTTTTAAAATAAAATGTTATGTTTTTCATAATAAAAGTAAATTATAAAACAATTAGCATCACCATCTTTTTTTTTTTATTATTTCATTTTGTCTCAAATCATTCAAATATCTTCCTTTTGAAATGTTGGCATGAACCATAAAATTAAGCTTTGTATTCTATTTCATTCTTTACACATTTGCCTGCCTACGTTGTACCTATGTTGTTGTCCAATATCATATGGAATAAGAAAAAAATTTTTTTTTTTGACTTACTAGAAATTCGCCATAAATATTTTATCTGGAGCCACATTTAAAGTGTAATTTTTATATCTCATATATTATTATTTATTTTAATATGTTTAACAACTATGAATAATATATTTTAATACTATATATCTGAATATACTAATAATATATTATAATGATATTAAAAATTTCCCATAAATTTTATTATTAAAAATGTCTTTAAAAAATTATTATTGTAATGTTTTTTTATCTAAAAAGTAAAAATTTTAACCAATAATATATCATAAAATATAATGAATGAATCATTAATAAAATAAATAATTTATTCTATTAAAATAAATAGATACAAGAGAAAATTGTAATTTGATCTATAAAATTTTTTTTATTTCATTTAATCCCTATTGAATTATTTAAAAAAAAAAACCTTTTTCTTTATTTCGTTTAAACATTATTTAAAATCTACTTTTTATCATGCCATCCCCTACCATTTCTTTAATTAACTGACCATATCTTTACTATTATTTATTATTTCAGTGTATTAACTTATATTAGTAATGTATTTCATAATGTATTTATAATATAAATAAAACAATTACTATTGTACTACCAATTTTAAACTTTTTCATATTTGAATTTGTATTTACGTATCAAATCAATTAAATAATTTTATTCATTTTACAATGATGATTGGCTATTAAAGACATTTTGTATTTAAATAATATTAATTTATTATTAAATACATTATCCAACACATTACATTAACTTTTATGTAGTATGGAAATAAATCAGAATAAATAAATTATATATTATTTTATACGGTTACTTATTGAATATCCTATACCAGTTTAATGTATACATATTATTAGTTTTATCACTATTATTACTCTAATTATTATTATAATTACTGTTACTAATTATTATTATTATTATTATTATTATTATTATTATTATTATTATTATTATTATTATTATTATTATTATTATTATTATTATTATTATTATTATTATTATTATTATTATTATTATTATTATTATTATTATTATTATTATTATTATTATTATTATTATTATTATTATTATTATTATTTTATCACCTATTTATTCATTCATGTTTTATTATAGAAATTTTGGGTAATGTATTCCGCTGTATGTGTGGCCAACAAAACTCTATTGTATGGGAAAAACTAAGAATGAACATATAAATCAGAAAAAGAATTTCTAGGCAATGCACATTACAGTTGAAGATTACAATACAATAATAAATTTAAAAGTTCTTAAACAGCCATATATATGCTAAATCATACTTTTTCATTGTAATCCTAAAGATTTTTTTTTGTTATACAAGAACATGCCATATTCTATTCAGGCTTTATGATTTTACTTCTTTCTTCCTCATTACCCTTTTCTTTTTTTAATATTCTTTTTGTTTTGAATTTTTTTATTTAGTATTTTTAATTTAATTTACATATATTATTTAATTTCTATAATATATTAAATATATGATTTAATAAAAATAATAAAATAATTTATGAATTATAATGTAAATATAATCTATATTCATATATTATAGTATAAGCTTGATATATAAAATAATTGTGTAATGATAATGTAATATATTATAAATCTATTTCTATTTTATTAAATATATTAATCTATAAAATAATATAAATTAAATATTATATTTGTATTCATCAATTGCATATATAATTTCTAATAAATATTTATATTATTGATATATAATGTATATTCTATTAATATTTTAATTAAATTTATATTCTAATAATATATTATTGATATATTATTGATATTTTTTATACTATAAATGTGTTATTATCATATATTATTAGTAAAATGTAAATAAATTGATGATTATCAATACTAGTGCAATCCTTTTTTTTTTTTTATAATAAAATAAATAATAAAATTTTACCAAAGAAATCATTATATATTATTTTATTAATTATTTATAATAAATAATAGCACAAATCGTTTTGTCCCTACCCATACAGTGGTTTTGGTAGGGTAAAAAAAAAATTATAATTAATATTATTTGACATTCCTACATTTTATTAATAAATAAAATTTATTAATTTTTTTTTTTTTTTAAATAATTTTTTTTTCTTTTCTTTTTTTGACTTTTTTTAACTTTTTTTCAAAAAAAAAAATTATTTTTCATATTTTATCTTATATTAATTTTTCTTTTTCCTTTTTTTTTTATATTTAAATATAAAAAAAAATAGTCATCAAAAATAATTAATCAATTCTATTGATTAAATCTTTTTTTTTTATTATAAAATATTAATAGACTTTTTATTCTTCTTTAACCTTATTACTATTTTTAATTTAATTTATAGGTATATAAAAAAGGAATTAATAAGTGATTCCTTTTTTATATATACTACATAAAGAAGAATATAAAGTTTTTTTATATATAAAAAAAAAGACAAAACGGAATAATAGTTATATTCCAAAAAAAAAACATCACCTAAAAATTATTGTAAAAAAAAAAGGAAAGAAAACATAAATAGAAAAATATTTATTCAAAAATAAAAAGAAAAGGATTATAAATAGCCATAAGTCAAATACCATAAGTCAAAGACATAATATTATTAAATATAATACAAAAAATATCTTTTTATTGCAAGAAACCAAAAAAAAAAGAACAATATATTGTATTTATTAATCAAATTATACAAAAAAAAAATCATTTATCATATATTATTTGTAAAATATACAGTACCCTAATTTTTAACAATATTTAACTATATTTATTCAGAAAGAAACTATAATAGTTTATTATTTATATTAAACACAAAAAATCAAATATTAAATTATATATACAGATTAATTATCCTATTTTTTTTTGGATAATATTTATTTTTTAGATATTAAATACATTTTGTGAAATAAAAAATTCATTACAAATTTATAATATAAAGAAAGAAAAATATTAAATATTTTGTAGTCGTTTAATCTTTTTAATTATTATATAAAAATAAATTAAACGCAAGTAAAATATTATCTTAGAAAAAGAAAAAAGGTTCAAAAAAAAATATAAGAATATAACCTTTTTTTTTAGAGTTAAAATATATATCATTTTAAATAGATTAATAAAATAAAAAACATATATCAAAATGGTTCGCGGAAAGAAGCCACAACTTTCTGCCTCTAAGGAAGATATAAGAGCTTTAGATCCATTAACTAATGAAACTATTGTCTCAAACCTTAGAGATAGATATTCTAACAATGCTTTTTACACTCGAATAGGGTCGAATTTAATAGTCGCAGTTAATCCAAACCGGCGAACTGATGCCATTTCAGAAGAAACTGAAATGGCTTATCTCGAAGATGCTATGGATACTTCTAACGAAAGTTCAAAGAAGAAACTTCCTCCACATGTCTATGAAATTGCCTCCAAAGCTTACCTTCACTTGTGTAGAAATGGAGAAGATCAAAGTATTATATTAAGGTAAAGTAAAGGTTTTTTTTAAATAAAAAAATAAACTAATTATTTTTGAGGAATAATTATGGTTTTTTAAAATTAAAAAAGAAAAATAGATTTGTAAAAAGGGAGGAGTGTGTAATAAAATGCTAAAAATGTTTTAATTGAATAAATAGAAATCGAAGGAATAAAAAGTTTTAATTAAATAAAGAGAAAACGAAAGATTAAGATAATAAAAATAAATTTTAATAAAATGAATAGAAAACAAAAAAATAGAGAACAATATATAAAATATTGGAAATATATATATTTTTTTTTGAAAGTTTTTAATTGAATAGAAATAATAAAATTGAATGGTAAAAGTAACAAAAAGGTAGAATAGGTTAAATTAAAATGCAAAGATTTAATATGGAAATGATAAAATAGATAAAGAAAAAAATAGCATAATTATCATTTGTTTTTAAGTTATTAATATGTTTTGATTATTTATTAATTTAATAGAGGTGTTTCAGGAAGTGGTAAATCATTTACTAGAGATATGCTTGTTCAATATTTATGTGATCTTAGTAAGGGAAAGAAAAAGTCAAAAGTTAGAACTGGTATTAAGAATTCAGCTGTCATTCTTAATGCTTTTGGTAATGCCAAGACTATATTAAATCCAGATGCTTCTCGCTATGGTAAATATACAGAAGTTCAATATGATAATCACGGTAAAATTATTGGTGCAAAGATTTGTGATTATTTATTAGAAAAAAATAGAATCACTGATATACCAGCCGGTGAAAGAAGTTATCATGTCTTTTACTACTTATTTGCTGGTGCTTCTATAGAAGAAAAGAATTACTGGAGATTAGGTGAAGTTACTAATTATTATTACATGGGTGATCAACGTTCTATTCAAGCAACAGATGAAACAAAATTCAAAGAATTAACTAATGCAATGAAGACAGTTGGTATTGGTAGATCTGCCCAAAATCAAATATTCCAACTTTTAACTGCTATACTTCAACTTGGAAATTTACAATTTGTTGATTCAGGTGATATGACACAAGAACCATGTCAAATTAAAAATCTTGATTTATTAGAAGTTATTGCTGAAACTCTTGGTATTCACCCACGTAACCTTGAAACGGTTTTAACTTATAAAACTATGTATATTAAACGTGAACTTTGTTCTGTTTTCTTAAATGCTGAAACAGCTATTATTCAACGTGATTCTCTTGCAAAGTGTCTTTACTCTCTTCTCTTCCGTTGGATTGTTGATCATATTAACAATCGTTTATGTAAAACCGAAGAAGAAACTGCCAATTTCATTGGTATTACTGATTTCCCAGGTTTCCAAAATAAGGAAGATAATCAACTTCAGGAATTACTTTCTCATTACATGAACGAACACACCAATCAATTCATTAATCAACAAGTCTTTGAAATTCCATTAAGTGATTACAAGAGTCAAAATATCAGAGTACAAGAATATCATTATATTCCAAATGAAGAAATTATTCAATTATATGAAAAGTCAAATGGTATCATTAACGTATTGGACAGTGAATGTAATCGTACTCGTAAGAACCAAGACCGTCTTTTAGGTAAGATTAATGCTTTAGCTGAAGGTTCTAGTATAATTAAGCCAGCTAGAAACGGCTTCACCATTCAACATTATGAAGGTGATGTTACTTATGAAATTGAAGATTTATTAGAATCTAACTTGGAAAGTATGAATAGTGACTTTGTTTCATTAATTCGTGGTAGTGGTGAAATGCCAGAATCTAACAATGAATTTATCAAAAGTCTTTTCTCTGATAAGGCTGTCACCACTCAAACTCTTAACAGCACTAGTACTAATATTGTCGATGCTCAGCAATCCAAGCTTCCATCTCGTTCTCCATCTACAAAACGTAAGCAAAGAAAGCTTGAAAAGAAGAAGCAAACCGAAGTTGTTCCAACTGTTGGTAGTCACTTAACTTCCACCATGAATGAATTATTTGATTCACTCTCTGAAACTAACCCATGGCTTGTAATGTGTATTAAACCAAATGAAGATTTAAGAACTTATAAGTTTAACGCTAACTATGTTGACGAACAAGTTCAAATGTATGGAATGGAAGATATCACAAAGATTCGTCAAGATTATGATTATACCTCTTACTTTACTTTTGATGAATTCTTGGAGATTTTCGAACCAATTGTTGAATCTCTTCAACTTCCAAACAATTCACCAAGAAATAAGTGTATTTCCTTTGTTAACGTTTTCAAGTGGGGACCACAAGATGTTTTAATTGGTCAAGATAAGCTTTTCGTTTCTGAAGATGCATGGAGAATCTTGGATAACGAAGTCAGGGCTATTGAAGAAGCCATGAAGCCAAAGAAAAACAGAATTTCAGATGGTATCCATGGTGATTCAAATAGCCGCTCTGGTTTAATTGAAGGTTATTCTGATATCCGTGAAGGTAGTGAATTTAGTGAAGATGAAATTTTGACCGAAGATAATATGTCTCAATTCGATTCGGAATATCACTTCAATGATCAAAATACAGATGCTCTTGTTGAAGATGTTAAAAATCGTGATGAAAATATTATTCCACAAGAACAACAGGAAGAAGAAGAAGAATCTTCTGAAGAAGAAGAAGAAGAAAAAGAAAAAACAACTTTAGCTCGTAAACAATGGGTTTGCTTTACTTGGTCTGTTACTTGGTGTTACTTCCCATGTTGTCTTTCATGGTGTGGTGGTATGAAACTTAAAGAAATTCAAATGGCTTGGCGTGAAAAGGTTGCTCTTTGTATTATTATTGGTTTATTGAGTGCTTCTATTATCTTTTATATTGTTGGTCTTGGTCAAATTATTTGTCCAAAGCAAAATGTAATGACCAGAGAAGAACTTCGTAAATATGATAAACCTAGTAAGGCCTATGTTGGTTTACACGGACGTTATTTAGATATTACTGATTTCCTTAATAAGCCATCTCATATTATTTATAAGGATACTGTTGGTTTTGATGATTATATTGGTCAAGATTTAACCTATATGTTTTATTCTCCACTTGATTTATGGGGTATATCTTACTGTTTAGGTGTTGGTGCTAATCCACGTGATAACAACATGCAATGGGATTATATTTATGGTGATAAGGAAACTACTGCTCGTCGTAAGAACTTTGAAACAAACGTCGAAAATGGTTCCACCTATCTCCACCGTATTAACAATCCAAATCCAGATAATAGAGGTCCATCAAACGTTCCAAAGGATTATGTTCATTACTTAATTAAATCTTACTTTAAGGGTTACCTTGTTATTTCCAAGGATCAAATTAAGCCAGGATCCTCCAATGAAAGTAATGTCAAGTATGTTGTTATTAAGGATAATGTCTATGATATTACTAGTTATGGTGGTGGTAACAACTTCTTAGGTAAATTCTATGATGAAGTTTTAACTGAACCATCTCGCGATGTAACTGATCTCTATGAGAAATATGTCAAAAAGTATAGAAGTAATGAAGGTTTAGAAGACTATTATTCACCAGAGAGCTGTCTTCAATGTATGAAGGATATCTTCTTCTATGCTAAGATTGATCATCGTAATGATCTTCGTTGTCAATTGACTAATTACATGCTTTTAATTGGTTCCATTGTATTAGTCAGTGTTATTGGTGTCAAGTTCTTAGCTGCTCTTCGTTTTGGTGGTAAGAGAGATCCAGAAGAATATGATAAGTTTGTTATTTGCCAAGTACCATGTTATACTGAAGATGACGATTCTCTTCGTAAGACCATTGATTCACTTTCTACAATGCAATATGATGATAAGCGTAAACTTCTCTTCATTATTGCTGATGGTATGATTATTGGTAGTGGTAACGATCGTCCAACTCCACGTATTGTTTTAGATATTCTTGGTGTTGATGCTAGTGTAGATCCTGAAGCTTTCGCTTTCCATTCCATTGGTGAAGGTCCACTTGAATACAATATGGGTAAGATTTACTCTGGTCTTTATGAATGTAAGGGTAGATCTGTTCCATTCATTGTAGTTGTTAAGGTCGGTAGTCCAGCTGAACGTTCAAGACCAGGTAATCGTGGTAAGCGTGATTCTCAAATGATTTTAATGCGTTTCCTTTCCAAGGTTCACTTTAATTCTGAAATGACTCCTCTTGAATTAGAAATCTACCACCAAATGAAGAATGTTATTGGTGTTAACCCAAGTTTCTATGAATATGTTTTGATGGTTGATGCCGATACCAGAGTTATGAAGGATTCCTTAAATCGTATGGTTGCTTGTATGATTCACGACTCTAAGATTATGGGTATTTGTGGTGAAACTAGATTAGAATCTGAAAAGAAGAGTTGGGTTACTATGATTCAAGTTTACGAATACTTTATTTCCCATCATTTATCAAAGGCATTCGAATCATTATTCGGTTCTGTTACTTGTTTACCAGGTTGTTTCTCTATGTATCGTGTTCGTACACCAACTCGTCACATTCCATTATTAATCAGTCCAGATATTATCAATGACTATTCCGAAAACAAGGTTGATACTCTTCATAAGAAGAATCTTTTATCTCTTGGTGAAGATCGTTACTTAACCACATTAATGTTGAAGCACTTCCCTAACTTGAAATTAACCTTCACTCCAGATGCAATTTGTAAAACTAATGTTCCAGATCGTTTCAATGTTTTGTTATCTCAACGTCGTCGTTGGATTAACTCTACGGTTCACAACTTGGTTGAATTACTTTTCTTACCACAACTTTGCGGTTTCCTTTGTTTCTCCCTTCGTTTTGTTGTATTCCTTGATTTATTCGCTACTTTGACCCAACCAGCCACAATTATTTACTTGATCTATTTAATCTACGTTGTTATTGTTAAGGGTGATGATCTTCCAGTTCTTTCCTTGTTGCTTTTGGTGGCAATGTATGGTTTCCAAGTTATTATCTTCTTATTAAAGAAGCAATGGCAACATGTTGGTTGGATGATCATTTACATTTTAGCCATTCCACTCTTTGGTTTCTTCATTCCACTTTACTCCTTCTGGCACTTTGATGATTTCTCATGGGGTAATACTCGTGTCGTTATTGAACGTAAAATGCGTAAGAAGGGTAAGAAGAATGATGTTGAAATGTATGATCCAAAGCAAATTCCAATGAAGAAGTGGGAAGATTACGAACGTGAACTTTATGAACAACAAGAAGAATCATCAAAGGATTCTCGTGCCTCTGACTTTAATGTTCAATCCTCTTATGCTCCATCCTCTATTACAGCCGTTCCACCACCTCAATTTGAAACCAACTACTCTCCATCTATTCCAGCCGGTAGTGTCTATGGTGGTGAAATGCCAACTTCATATTATAACGGTTCAGTTTATGCAGCAAGTGCTTATCAACCAAGTACTCCAGCAGGTCCATACAGCTCAATATATCAATCTCAAGCCTCTGGCTATCCAAATACTTCAGGTTATCCAAACACTTCAGTATACAGTAGTAAACCAAGTGGTATGATGCCATCAGATGAAGAAATTGTTCGTGAAATTCGACAAATACTTTCTACTGCTGATTTAATGAATATTACTAAGAAACAAGTTCGTGAACAATTAACCAACTACTTTGGTGTTGACATGGCACCAAAGAAGAGCTACATTAATTCTGTCATTGAATCAATATTAGAAGGTAAGATGTAAGCGTTCAAAGCTTATTGAAACATTTTACAGTATCTACTATCTTTATGTAGAAATCCACTTTCATTCTTTTAAAATACCAAAGAAAAAAAGACATTTAGTTTATTATAATACCATATATTAGTTAAGAAGCGTTAAAAAGAAAAAAAAAAAAGAACCTTTGTAGTAAAAATGAATTTAGTATTTATTTTATCATCCACCACGTTAGAAAGATAACACTATAGAAAAAATAATAAACTATATATATATATAATAGTATCTACTACAATATTATGAACAAATAATACCTCAAAAAAAAAAAAATAATCTATTATAGTAATATTATCAAACAAATCTATTAGTAAAAAAAAAAAATAATAATAAACATTAGCACACACATATATATACACATTACATGAAAAAAAAAAAAAGAAACAGAAAAAAAATCAATATTTTATATTTTAAAAAGCATCCAAAAAAAACAAACATAAATAGCGTTTAAAAAATAAAATAAATTTTTATATTTCTTTTTTTTTTTTTTTTATTATTATTATTATTTTTTTTTTTCATTTTTTTAAAAAAATATTTAATACTATATATTTTATTATTATCTCTTTTATTTTTAATTTTATATATATATCTTAATTAATTAGTATTTTTAATATATTATTATCTTTAAAGAAATAAAAAAAAAAAAAAATTGTAATAATTAAATTATTATAATATTTTTTTTATTTCAAGAAATTAAAAATAAAAAATTTTTAAAAATAAATTAATAAAAAAATTATTTATAGTATTTATCATAAAATATGAAAATAAATATTTAATAAAATTAAAAAAAAAAAAAAAAAAAAAAATAGGTTATATAGTTTTAAACAAATTTTGTGTGACTATTTTATTTGTGTGTGGGTGTGTTTGATTAAAAAAAAAAAAAAGTATTCTCATTTAATATCGAAATTTTATTTTTTTTTAACTTCCGAGTACATTTCACCCATCAATCTCAGAATATGGTTTAAAGAATAATTTCATTAGACCTGAACAATTTGGTTTTCGAAAAAAGGAAGAAAGTATCAGTCTTTTCATTTCAATCCAAGAAATATGCCGTAGACGTCAATTAGATAATAAAGAGACATATTTGGCCTTTTTAGATCTCAGGAAAGCATACGATTCAGTCCCAATCGGTAATATTCTCCATAAATTAGATTGTTTAGGAATCCGAGGTAAGAGTTTACAATTTATCAAAAATTTATATTTAACATCTAAGGCTAATGTCAAATTAGATGGACAATTCTCGAAATCTTTTGATGTGAAGAAAGGAGTTCGTCAAGGTTGCCCTCTTTCTCCTATTCTCTTTAATCTCTTTATTAATGATATATTTAAAGAGTGCGAAGATCTAGGAGTCAGTTTAGGTGACACTCGATGCTGTGGTGGACTTTTTGCAGATGATATAGTTATTTGTGCTCCAACAAGAGGATGCTTAAAAAAGATGCTTAGAAGAGTTAATGAATGGGCCTTGTATAATGAAATGGAATTTGGTATTCAGAAATGTTCAACGATGGTGATTCGTCCTGAATCAATAGAAAATCAGAACAAGAGAGATCCAACATTTTACTTAGCAGGACAACCCATTCCAACTACTGATTGTTATACTTATCTTGGTGTTCCATTTGATAAGAATTTGTCCCTTAAACCAGTAATTAAAGCTCTTAATAACAAGGTTTTGAAAGGACTTTTCTCAGTCAGTAAATTCTTAAGAAATCCTAATATTCCTATTCCTTTCAAAAAACTAGTACTTAACTCACAAGTGATTAGCAGAGTTTCATACTTTGCACCATTACTTGGATCCAACAAAGCTAGGTCTAGGATTGCTCAGAAGCATGTTAACAAAGGAATACGATGGGTTGCCGGAGTTCATAAAGCTGTATCGTTTATATCTTTATACTCTATTTCAAAAGATTTGAATATTCCTCCTTTGTCAGCCAAATGTGCGTTAGCTCAGGTTAGATGTTTTAACAAATGGAAAAACTCAAATTGTATTATCTCATACCTTGTCAATTACATTCCTAAATTTAGAAAATACACGTGGTGCAAATCAAGTAGGACACTTGATAAAAAACTAAAGAAACATGGAGATGTTAAAGCAGTTAAAAACTTTTATTGGAAAGATCTCAAAGGGAATTCAATCAAAGTGCAATATTATGATGATAATAAATTTATTGAAACTAAATATTTTATTAAATTATGTTATGAGTACCCAGAGTTTGCCTATGGCTTCTACTGGCTATTGAAAGCAAGAAGCGGATACAAGTTGGATGCTAGAGTTGCCAAAGCTGCCAAATTTGTTGATCCAGTTTGTCCTAACTACTGTCCATGTTGCAAGTGTGGAGATCAAAGTATTAAACATTGGTTATTAGATTGTCCAACATTTAGAGATATCCGTATTAAACATTATGATTCCATAGTCCAGCTATTAAATTTTTTCAGTCAACGTAATTCCAACAGTCCTATTAATAATAATGAAATTGATAATGTCAGCAGAGATAGCAATAACAGTAATAGTAATAGTAACAATAATAATAATAACAATAGTAATAATAACAATAGTAGTAATAGTAATAATAGAAATAGTAATAATAACAATAGTAGTAATAGAAATAATAATATTAGTAATGATAGCAATAGTGATGATAATAATTCTAATTTAGATAGTAATTTAGTTAATGATAGTAATAGTTCTAATAATCCGGTGAATATTAATGTGTATGATTATTCTAGTGTGCAGTAAAATATTTAAATTCCTTCTTGGGGGAAGAAGTTTTAACAATATTAATTACAATTCAAGGGAATGGAAAGAACTTTGTAAGCGTCAGATTCAATCTGGTACTAACGAAGGAACACCATTCTTGACGGTAACCGCGGAACTTCTAACCAAAATCATGCCTTTTGCTATTGGCCAGCAATGGTCAATGTTCAAAAGGTTTGAAGCAACATCCAAGAGCGTCAATGCTGAAGAAACAGTAAGACAGGCCAGGAGGGCCAGCGCAACCAATGGAGATCATAATTTTGTTCCATGACAAAATTTTGATCTTTGGCTCGGTGTCCCATTGGAAGTCAAATACAATTATTATACTTTAGTATGATAGTGGCTTTCTTACTTTAATTAAAATTACTAGAATACATTATACCCAATTTTTATTCATTTGTGTTTATTTAAACATATTTTTTTTATTTTTATTTTATTTTAATTTTTATATTACATGTATTATAATTTTAATTAAATTAATAATAAAGTTTAAAATATTTGATGCCGTTAAAAAAAAAAAAAAAAAAAAAAAAAAATTCATCCTAAAAAAAAAAAAAAAAAAAAAAAGATACATCATTTTTTTATTTAAGTTGAATAAAAATTTATTCCGAACTATTTTTTATTATTATTATTAAAAAGAAAGAAATTCAATTAAATCTCTTTCATATTATAATGATAATAATAAATTTTATTAGAAATTAAAGATTTTTATTAAATGATGTTATGATGAATGTCCAAGAATTTTCCTATGGTTCATTACTTGACTATTAAAAGCAAGAAAGCCGATAAAGGTTGAATGCCTACTAAAGTTGCAAAAGCTTTTAAGTTTATAAAAGTTAATAGCTTTTGAATTATAAAGAATCCGTTGTTAGTATATATTGAAGGCTATTATTTTTCTAATAATGTTTTCCTTTATATCTTTAATACCTTTATTTTTTTTGATAAATTCCTTATACAATAGGTAGGATTCTTTAGGAAGGAAAAAGTTGGAAGAAAATCTTTTAACAATAAATTTTGATTTTCTTTATTTAATAAAGCATTTTACTTATTGTGCAGCATTGGTAGCTTCAAAAAAAGGTAACCTTAAATATTTCTTAAGGACGTACAGATAAATAAATGAATTTCGTTTCTATTATACAAAAATCAATAGTTATTAAAAAATTTTTTTATTCAAACGATTGATAACCCCCCATAAGATAATTCTATCAGTAAGGAATTGAATTCTGTGAATTTTATTTTTATTGAAATAAAGTAATAATAAAACATGTCATGAAACTTTATTTAAAATATAGTCATTCATTTTTACATTTTTTTTTTAAAAAAATAAAATTAATTGGAATTCTAGGATTGGTGAGAAAACTTTTTTTAAAAAAAAAAAAAAAGGAAAATTTTCTGAAATTATTGAACTTTTTTTTTTTTATACATGCTTATTTGATAAAAATAGGAATAGGAATAAGAAAAAGAAAAAGATCTTCATCGAAAAGGATTCCAAGATAAGTATAGTAGAAAACCTTTGGAATAGAGTATAAACCAAATTAAAAATTTGAAACTACCTAACTAGCTATAGCTAGTGAATCTAGTTACAAGCTTATATATTCCAAATGATATTTCATTTTAAATTTATACAATTAATATTTAGATTAGTTTTTTTTTTTTTAAAAAAAAAAAAAAGATTCTTCTTACTAGAAAAGATAAAAACAATATCATCTGTAAAAATAAGATGGAGAATATTCTTTTTTTTTTATATATATATATATTATAATTGATCCAACTTTTTTTTTTTTTACATTATTAAGTACTTGATTCCAAAAGTTATTTACACATATTTTGAAATTTGTTTTACCCTTTTTTTTTTTTTCTGCTATACCCAATTTTATTAAATATATAAAAAATACAAAAAAAAAAAAAAAACCTTTTTTTTTTTCCTCTTTTACAATGATCAAATTTTTTCATTATTTGATTTTAGAATTTACTGCTTTTTTACTCAATATAGAATTTTTTCATTCCGCTTTCCTAACCGTTTTATTGTTTTATTATAAAAATCTATTTATCATTTACTTAATCTTCTTAAAAGGTGGGTTAAGAAAAGGTTATTTATAATTTATTTTTTTTTACCCATCTTTCTTGATACAATTCTAGCTTATAATAAGGAAAATGTAAGCAGTTTTTCAATTCATTGAGGTCTTATGTTTCATATAATGAAAAATTCATAATTTTTCTTACTAAAAACATTATCTCTTTATATGAATAAGGACTTTGGAAGCTACTTTTTTTTTTTTTTTTGAAAAGTTTAAAATATCTGATAAAAATTAAAAATGTTAACATCGTACATACATACACTCTGACAAAATAGTATCTTTAAAAATAAACAAACTAAAAAAGGATACATATATATTCTACACAGTATAATTTGTAATGTTCATTGAGGCCGCACAATTGTTTTTAAATATTCTTTTATTTTTTTTTTTTATATTACTTTTTTCAGAAATTAAATGTTTTTTATGTATTATATTATGTAAAACTTTAAATATTGTACCAATTTTTTGGAGGGTTAAGATTTAAAAAAGTTAACATATTTATAGTATATTATAAAAACAAATAAAAATATTATTGAAAAAAAAAAACTCTATTATTTAATCCCTTTGTTTATAAATCTTATAATTAATTTATTTTTCAGTATTAATTGTCAATGAAAAGCTTTATTTTTTTTTTTACTAAGAGCTAACATTAAAAAGGGTAGTAATATGTTAAATAATTAAAAAAGCTACTATTATACTTTTTGAATATATTTATGTTTAACTTTTCAATGGAACAATCAACTCTAAAAGGGTTATGTTAATAAAATATTCATTATTTTTTTTTTTTAAAAAAATAGAAAGTATAGCGTGTATGATTTATATGAATATAGACATAACACAATAAAAATTTATATATATATATTATAGATTTCCCTATGGATGTGAATATTTATTTATTAAGGAAATAATCGCATCCATAATAAATACTATATACATAGATACTTTATTCCCATCAACCATCACCATAAATAATTTTATATTTTCATTTTAATTTCGCGAATACTACTTTTCTTAACCAATATTTTGACCTACAAGCTTTTCGAAAATAAATTTGTGGGTTAAAAATATATATGTAATGTTATATTTGTATTCTTAAGTTTTAATAGAATATAAGGTCCTTCTAATTAATTATAGATTATTAGACTAGTAGTATTAATAGTATCCTAATAATAAGTGAGTACTCTATTTAAGACAACTTTACCAAATTATAACCTTTCTTAATATTCTTTTTCTCTTGATATTAAGAAAGGTTAATATTATAAATATTATTATAAATATTATTTAATATGATTATTATTCATACTCTTACTATTATGCAAAGTTTTTTTTTTTCCTATTAAAAAAACATAAACTTTAAAAATTATAAAATCTTAATATTTATTTTCCATTCTATTGTTAATATAGATATTCTAAAGATTTTAATTAAATCTAATATATTATTTATTATTTTATATATTGTTCATCATTTTAATCTTTATAAATTTATATTTAATCGATCGGTTTTTTTTTTATTTATACGGAAAAAAAAAAATACATTTGATGGTAAATAAAGGTGACTCACCTCCTCCTCTTAAAATTAACATACAATATTACTTTGCTATTAATGAAAAATAATAATAATTAGAATAATAATTAGAGTAATAGTAATGATAAGCATTTTATTATAAATCTTTCAAACCTACTTCATACTTTACTATTAGAATTTTATTAAAATAGTACATAGAAAATATTTATATATTTAGTGTAGAAGGAGAATTCATGCCATTAGAATAATACTTTTTTTTTTATTCTCCATATTTAGTAAATTAATCTTGAAATAATATTAGTTTTTATGGTATAAAGTTTTGGATGATTGGAAAAAAGGAAAAAAAGAATCATTGAAATATAATAAATAAACTATTAATCACATGTATATTATTAATTTTTATTATTAAATAATTTATATCCCGTGTTTATATAAGATCTACATAAATTGATTTATATCTATGTAATCCAATTTAATCGAAATATTAAATTTATAACAGCGGTAAATGAATAAAATAGTAAGATCATCTGTAAAATATAAATTTATAAAAAAAAAAAAAAAAGTAATATGGCATTTCTAATGAAACTATTTAATAAAAATGGTACTAATTTTTTTATTTCTATTCTTTGTATTTGAATAAGTTTATGTTTTTATTATTAAAATAATATAAAAAAAGATAAAGTTATTTCGTTTGTACACTTTTAAAAAGATGTAAAGTTTTGAATCCTTTTTTTATGATGTTGTCATTTTTTTTATATAAATTAAAATCAACAAAATTAGTCGTATTAATTTTTTTAATATAAATAAATTAAATATTTATTAATTAACAATTTATTGTATATTAAAGTTAATTATATTGTTATACAAAAATTAAAATTAAAAAACTTTAATCTTATTGATTTTTGACCGCCTTGCTGAAGTGGAGTTAAAAAAATATATAAATTTATTATTATAATATTTATTAAATAAAAGCATTATGAATTAGAAAAGATATTAGGAAGAATAATTACCCAAAATCATTTATGGTTATGAATCTTTAAAAAGTTGACCATATCATTTATATAAAAAAAAAAAGAATACATATGATGATGATGATGATGATGATGATTGCTATTTTTTAGTAAAGTATAAAACTATTTTAATTCATCAATTATTACAATTTAATAGAAGTAATAATTTAAAAAGACCTATAGAATAATGAATAAATAATAATTTACACAAATTATTCTTTATTCAACATTTAGTTTTATGTTTAACAAAGCTTTCAATCAAGCCTAGACACCTTTCATGTTGATCAACCAAAGTTTTTTTTTTAATTTTATTATTTATTTATTTATTAATTTTTTTTTAATATAATGAATAAGCGTCATGAAGGTAGTATATAAAAAGTAATAATAAAAGATATTTAATTTATTTCTCTTTTATAATATTAAATCCATTTGATGATTAATTTTCCTATAACTATAAATAATTAATAATTAAAAAATAAATTTCATGATTGTTCTCCCATTTTTTTTATTATTAAAGTTTAATTAAAATTTATTATTATTTATTATTATTATTTATATTGGAAAGATGAATTCAATAAAACTTTAAAACTATTCCTTTTTATTTTATTTTTAAAGCTAACATAAAAAGATAATTTTTTTTTTAAAAAAAAAAAGAAAGAAGGAATGATAAAAAAATAAAAGAAAAAAAAAAAGACTAAATAAATATAAATTAATAATACTAAATATTATTAATAAAAAGAGATGTTTTTTTTTTTAATTGGTATTAAAAGTAGATAGGAAGTAATAACATTCCTTTTAAATTTATATTATTTAAAATTTAAAAACAATTTATACCCTAAATAATATGAAAATTATAAAAAAAATAATATAATCAATTTATATATAATTTCCTTTTTTTTCATCAATTTTTCATTTATTTTTTAATTGTTTTTATCTTATTTTATCTGCTGCTGTCCTTTTTAAGGTTTAATTAAATAAAAAATTATTATTTTTTTATATTGAACTTTTAAAAGAAATGCATTTTTTTTAAAAAAAAAATTAAAGTTTTAGTTATTAAAATTATAACAGTTTTATTTATGTTATAAATGAGTTATACTTTATTTCCTATCTACAATGATTAATGATTAATAAAATAAATTTACACGAAATAGTTGTGATATAGGGATATTTAATAGTAAAATACAATAAATAAAAATAATTATTTAATTTTTATTTCATATACATTTATTGCTAATTTTCAAAAAAAAAAAAAAATGTATATATAGATATGCATATAATTTTATATTAAAAAAAAAATTAATTTTTAATTTTAATTCAATTTTTCCCTTTTTTCTTTTTTATTGTAAAATGCATCAACACACTTTGTCCTACACTTCATCTTCCATTGAAATAGAGTTTGAATGTTTTTTTTTCTTTCTCCTTTTACCTAAATAATAAAGTTTATTTTTTATTCTAAATTTTATTCTATATTATTTTTGATGTAATTAAAAAAAGTATGATACCAAAATATTTATATTAAATATTTCTTAATCATTGCATTTATTATTATTCTTATTCATATTTTTATTTATTAAACAGGAATATCAAATAGCTCATAATTATTAATTTAATATTATATTTAATTGAACTTCATCTTTAATTATTAATTTTAAATTTATTAATATTTAATGTATATCAATTGATTTGATATTTAACGGATATTATAAAAAAAAAAATGTTAATATTTAATATGAATCCTTATTATTATTTTTTTTTTATAAAATTACATTTACTAAACTTGATTGTACTTTTATTTTATATATTTTCTATTTTTCTTTTTTCTTTTTTACCATTATATATATTATATATGATTGTTATGCTTTTTTTTTTTTTTTTTTTTTTACATTGTTATATGATTAGAGAGTATTATTTTTTAATATAAAAAATGTTTCCATTTTTAATATATAATATCATATTTTATTAAATTTTTAATATAAATTTTCAATAATTTTTATATTAATTAAAAATAATATTTATTTAATTCTATCCTTTTTTTTTTTTTTCTTCTTTCTTTAGTTCATATAAATAGCTTTGTTTTTTTCGTTTTCTTGTTTTATTTTCTAAATTATTTTCAAATCAATCTTTTTAATAATTAAAATTTAATATTTAATCTTTTTTTTTTATTTGAAGAAGAATTAATTAATAAATTTTAATTTTTATCTTTTTTTTTTTCCCTTTTTTTCACTGGTTGAAAAATTCTTTTAGTATATAAAAAATAATTTGTTAAATAAATATAAAAAACTTTAATTATTTGCATTGTATATATTTTTTTTATTGTAAAAAAATATTGTAAAAATAAAAATGAAATCCATAAAATTAATTCAACTTTTGGCTACAGTTGGACTTGCTAGTGCCCAAAGTTTCTGTAGTTCTGCAAAGCATTCTGGTACTAGTGTCACTGAACGTAGTAACAAGGTTGGTTCCATTGGTGGTATCGGTTATGAATTATGGGCTGATAGTGGTAACAACAGTGCTACTTTCTATTCTGATGGTTCTTTCTCTTGTTCCTTCCAAAATGCTAAGGATTACCTTTGCCGTTCCGGTCTTTCCTTCGATAGTACCAAGACTCACGACCAAATTGGACATATTTATGCTGACTTCAAGCTTGTCAAACAAAACATTCAAAATGTTGATTACTCCTATGTAGGTATTTACGGTTGGACTAGAAGTCCACTTGTTGAATTCTACGTTGTTGATAACTGGCTCAGTCAATGGCGTCCAGGTGATTGGGTTGGTAACAAGAAACATGGTGATTTTGTTATTGATGGAGCTACTTACACTGTTTATGAAAACACTCGTTACGGTCCATCTATTGATGGTGATACTCAATTCAAACAATACTTCAGTATTCGTCAACAAGCTCGTGATTGTGGTACTATTGATATTACAGCTCACTTCCAACAATGGGAAAAGCTTGGTATGAAGCTTGGTAAGATGCATGAAGCTAAGGTTTTAGGTGAAGCTGGTAGTAATGGATCTGGTACTAGTGGTACTGCTGATTTCCCATATGCTAAGGTTTACATTGGTAATGGTAACAACCAAAGCAACAACAACAATAACACTAGCAACAACAATAACAACAACAACAACAACCAAAGTTCTTCATCTAATGCTTCAAACACTAACTACTGTAGTTCTGCTAAGCACTCTGGTACTAGTGTCACTGAACGTAGTAACAAGGTTGGTTCCATTGGTGGTATCGGTTATGAATTATGGGCTGATAGTGGTAACAACAGTGCTACTTTCTATTCTGATGGTTCTTTCTCTTGTTCCTTCCAAAATGCTAAGGATTACCTTTGCCGTTCCGGTCTTTCCTTCGATAGTACCAAGACTCACGACCAAATTGGACATATTTACGCAGACTTCAAGCTTGTCAAACAAAACATTCAAAATGTTGATTACTCCTATGTAGGTATTTACGGTTGGACTAGAAGTCCACTTGTTGAATTCTACGTTGTTGATAACTGGCTCAGTCAATGGCGTCCAGGTGATTGGGTTGGTAACAAGAAACATGGTGATTTTGTTATTGATGGAGCTACTTACACTGTTTATGAAAACACTCGTTACGGTCCATCTATTGATGGTGATACTCAATTCAAACAATACTTCAGTATTCGTCAACAAGCTCGTGATTGTGGTAAAATCGATATTACAGCTCACTTCCAACAATGGGAAAAGCTTGGTATGAAGCTTGGTAAGATGCATGAAGCTAAGGTTTTAGGTGAAGCTGGTAGTAATGGATCTGGTACCAGTGGTACTGCTGATTTCCCATACGCTAAGGTTTATGTCGCCTAAACAGCATAACTAAATAAATGAATATATAATGCAATAATCTTTTTTGTAAGAATATATTTTTTAATATATCCTTAAGAGCAAATTAAAAAAGAAAAAAGTGGAAAAAAAATTTATAAAAATGTTAATTTTAGTTAGTATTTTTTTTAATAATTTATTAGTAAATACTGAAATATTAGAATAAAATAAAAAAAAAAAATAATTTTTAGTATTTATTCAAAAGTAATAGAAATATTAATTTAATATAAAAATTTCTTTTGAAAAAAAACTAAGAACAATAGATTAAAATTATAGAAAAAAAAAAAATACAAAATGTAAATAATTTCTTTATAACTAAATATTATAAGATAATGACTAATTTTGTCTATTATCCTATATTATTAATTAACATTTTAATTGTAAAAAAAAAAAACAAAAAACAAAAAACAAAGCAAAATAGAATAAAAAAATTGATTAAAAAATACATTCACTTTTTCCCTTATATTTTTGAAATTTATTTTTAAACATTTTATTTAAATCGCCACTACTTTTTTATTTAAAAAAAATTAAATATTGTGTTTATAAAACTGTATAGATTAGATTAAATTTCAAAATTTACTTCTAATTTAAAAATATCAAGGTTCTCAATACTTTGATTTTAAAAGTTTGAAATTTGACCGTAACTATCAAACCTTGGTTATTCAAATTCCTTCTTGGGGGAAGAAGTTTTAACAATATCAATTACAATTCAAGGGAATGGAAAGAACTTTGCAAGTGTCAGATTCAATCTGGCACAAACGAAGGAACACTATTCTTGACGGTAACCGTGGAACTTCTAACCAAAATCATGCGTTCAAAAGGTTTGAAGCAACATCCAAGAGCGTTCTTGCTGAAGAAACAGTAAGACAGGCCAGGAGGGCCAGCGCAACCACCCTCTTTCTCCTATTCTCTTTAATCTCTTTATTAATGATATATTTAAAGAGTGTGAAGATCTAGGAGTCAGTTTAGGTGACACTCGATGCTGTGGTGGACTTTTTGCAGATGATATAGTTATTTGTGCTCCAACAAGAGGATGCTTAAAAAAGATGCTTAGAAGAGTTAATGAATGGGCCTTGTATAATGAAATGGAATTTGGTATTCAGAAATGTTCAACGATGGTGATTCGTCCTGAATCAATAGAAAATCAGAACAAGAGAGATCCAACATTTTACTTAGCAGGACAACCCATTCCAACTACTGATTGCTATACTTATCTTGGTGTTCCATTTGATAAGAATTTGTCCCTTAAACCAGTAATTAAAACTCTTAATAACAAGGTTTTGAAAGGACTTTTCTCAGTCAGTAGATTCTTAAGAAATCCTAATATTCCTATTCCTTTCAAAAAACTAGTACTTAACTCACAAGTGATTAGCAGAGTTTCATACTTTGCACCATTACTTGGATCCAACAAAGCTAGGTCTAGGATTGCTCAGAAGCATGTTAACAAAGGAATACGATGGGTTGCCGGAGTTCATAAAGCTGTATCGTTTATATCTTTATACTCTATTTCAAAAGATTTGAATATTCCTCCATTGTCAGCCAAATGTGCGTTAGCTCAGGTTAGATGTTTTAACAAATGGAAAAACTCGAATTGTATTATCTCACACCTTGTCAATTACATTCCTAAATTTAGAAAATACACGTGGTGCAAATCAAGTAGGACACTTGATAAAAAACTAAAGAAACATGGAGATGTTAAAGCAGTTAAAAACTTTTATTGGAAAGATCTCAAAGGGAATTCAATCAAAGTGCAATATTATGATGATAATAAATTTATTGAAACTAAATATTTTATTAAATTATGTTATGAGTACCCAGAGTTTGCCTATGGCTTCTACTGGCTATTGAAAGCAAGAAGCGGATACAAGTTGGATGCTAGAGTTGCCAAAGCTGCTAAATTTATTGATCCAGTTTGTCCTAACTACTGTCCATGTTGCAAGTGTGGAGATCAAAGTATTAAACATTGGTTATTAGATTGTCCAACATTTAGAGATATCCGTATTAAACATTATGATTCCATAGTCCAGCTACTAAATTTTTTCAGTCAACGTAATTCCAACAGTCCTATCAATAATAATGAAATTGATAATGTCAGCAGAGATAGCAATAACAGTAATAGTAATAGTAACAATAATAATAATAACAATAGTAATAATAACAATAGTAGTAATAGTAATAATAGAAATAGTAATAATAACAATAGTAGTAATAGAAATAATAATATTAGTAATGATAGCAATAGTGATGATAATAATTCTAATTTAGATAGTAATTTAGTTAATGATAGTAATAGTTCTAATAGTCCGGTGAATATTAATGTGTATGATTATTCTAGTGTGTGCAGTAAAATATTTAAATTCCTTCTTGGGGGAAGAAGTTTTAACAATATTAATTACAATTCAAGGGAATGGAAAGAACTTTGTAAGCGTCAGATTCAATCTGGTACTAACGAAGGAACACCATTCTTGACGGTAACCGCGGAACTTCTAACCAAAATCATGCCTTTTGCTATTGGCCAGCAATGGTCAATGTTCAAAAGGTTTGAAGCAACATCCAAGAGCGTCAATGCTGAAGAAACAAGTAAGACAGGCCAGGAGGGCCAGCGCAACCAATGGAGATCATAATTTTGTCCCATGATAAAATTTTTATCTTTGACTTGGTGTCCCATTGGAAGTCAAATACAATTATTATACTTTAGTATAATAGTGGCTTTCTTACTTTAATTAAAATTACTAGAATACATTATACCCAATTTTTATTCATTTGTGTTTACTTAAACATTTTTTTTTTATTTTTAATTTTTTTATTACATGTATTATAATTTTAATTAAATTAATAATAAAGTTTAAAATATTTGATGCCGTTAAAAAAAAAAAAAAAAAAAAAAAAAAGCAAATTGAGGTTAAGAGGTTTTAACAAATTTAATTTTTAATTAATGAATTAATGATATTTCAAATTCAAAAATAATAAACAGAGTATTAATACTAATACTAATACTAAGAATTTTTTTTATTTTAATATAAAACATCGGTCAATCTAGATACAAATTACAATATCTTTTATTTTTATATTTTATCAAATATTGAATGCATTTTTTTTTAAAATTAGAGAATTATCTTAAAATATAAAATAAAATATTATTAAAACTTAAAAAACACTTAATAATTCTTTAAAATTTTTGTTTTTGTATATGTTATAATTCTTTATTTAAAGGATTCATTTACTTTATGCTTTAGTTATTAATGAAATTGGATAAAAAAAAAAAAAAGTAATATTACATAATATTAATGATACTAAGCTTTTTTCTAACAAGTTTTAACCCTTCATTAATTATATATTTATATTATATATTTAAATTTTAAATTTTAATAAAGTGTATATACATAATTGAATTATAATTGATGTATTGAAAATGGAAGGTATGATAAAACAATATATTATTTTTTAAAAATTAATCAAATTTCATTAATTTTAATATAATATTTTAATTTATGTATTAGCATAATAAAATATATAAATATATTAAAAAAAAAAAAGATGATATTAACAAATATATACATATACATTTAGTAATAATAGTATGACATAACTTTATATATATTAATTATAAATAATGACATGCTCTTTTTTAATAAGATTTTGATATAATATATTTCATTTCATGATTATTATAATGATTATAATGATTATAATAATTTTATTGAGTTTCTGTTTTTAAAAACTCTTAAAACTCAATATAGTTTTAACATTTCATTTTAATATTTTATTGTTATATGTATATATCTAGTAATAAAATAAATTTATTCAAATAACGAATAATTCAAATAGTCAAATATTATTATTTGATAATAATAATTATTAAAATAATATATTTCTCCCTTTTTTTTTTTTTTTGTTATTATAAAACTTTTTTTATAGCATTTTATGCAAATATAAAAACTATTTTTATTATGAATAAAATATTAAAAGAATTTATCATATAATAAGTTTTATTCTTTCAATAAAGAAAACAATATTATGATTTAATAAAGTGTAATAAATATCGATATATTAAAAAAAGTAAATAAAAATATAATATCTTTTTAATTAATTAAAAATCTTTTAAAGTTATGAATATATACTTTATATATTTACATTTTTTTTTTTTTTACTATGATAAATAAAAAATGTTGTAAAAAGAATAGCTTAATTATAAACTTTAATGTTAAAAATACTTTTAGTTTTTTTTTTTTATATTTCATTAGTAATTATACTATTCTTTAAAATAAAGTGGTAATTCTATAATTCAAATATTAAACTTTTTTTTTCTTTCAAATTATATTAAATTAAGTTTTGTGATAAAAATTTAAATTAAAGCATATTAATATATATTTAAATGAATTTTAATTTATTTTAACAATATCATAAATCATAAAATTTAATATAAAATTTTATTTTCAATAAATAGAATACTTTTTTTTAATTTATAAAAAGATGTATATAACTCCTATAAGGTATATGAAAATTAATGATTTATATCATTTTAATATATATAATAATGAAATACCAACGACATTGAAAAGTAAAATAATTAAAAGTATTTTTTCTTTTATAAAATGTACTATACTATCTATATTAGATTATAACTTTAAAAAAGAAAATATAGTCATTTTTATCTGTTGAATCCCTTGATTCTTACACTAAAGTTTTTATTTATAATGAGTAAAAAAAAAAAAAAAAAAAAAAAAAACTCAAAGGAAGTCAAAATTATAACAGATAAAAATATTCCTATTAAAATAATGAGATCCAATAAAAATAAAAAGTTTTTAATAAAAAAAAAAACAATTATGAATAAAGTTTTATTTATTTTGATTATCTAGAAATCTAGAAACCTCTAAACGCTTCATTTATATTTTTTATTAGAATATATTAATAAATTATTTATTTATAATTAATAATTATTAATATTTAATCATTTATTTATTAATACTAATATAAATAAAAATTACTTTTTTAATTAATATTACATAAACCTCTATTGTATCTTTACTATCATTTTAATTATTTTTATTAATTAAAACTCAGGTATTTGTTCATTTTAAATAAAAGAGAATAACAAATGAATGCAATGGTAGTCGAGGTATTTATCATTCTATATGTTTTAACATTTTATGTATGTTATATTTAAGTAGTATATGTTAATTATATTAAACTTTTTTTTTATATAAAATAAAATCTAAAAAAAAAGTTATAAATATTATAAATAGAATGACTTTAATCATTTTAAATCTATTCCCTTTTACAGCATATTTTGCTGATTTAAGATATATATACATAACTTTTAATATATTAATATTTTTTAAGGTATTAACTATTGTGTAAATCCCATCAAGATTTCAAGGTTTGCATTTATAAAACATCTTTCTATTTTCCTCATCATCGATGTAATAAATTCATTTGATTTGTTAGAAATACATATATTTTGTACTACAAACTTTTTGTTTTACATTAAAAAAATAAAATAAAATTTTATTCCCCATTTGTCATAATTAAACTTTAATTTATAATAAAACAATATTAAGAACAATATATATACAATATTTTAATTTAATTATTATGTGCCATGTTTACATTTAATAATCTTATTTTAATTCACCATCATTGTTAAAACATCTTTTCAATATAAAATATTTATAATAAAAAGTCATATTTTATCTTTAATTTATTAATAATAAATAAAAGATTTAAAGATTATTGAAAATTTTATTTTTAATTAAAGTGGATGTAAAAATGAAACACCACCTTTTTTTTTTATAATATATATAATATATAAAACGATATAAAATTTTATATAAAGTAAAAAAAAAAAAGAAATTTTATGTACCTAACTATTATAATATTAATTATTTTAGTTCAATGTTTTTTTTTTTTTTTCCTTCAATTTACCATTATTCATTGCATCATAAAAAAGCTTTTTTTTTTTTCTTTTTAATAAAATATTAAATATTAAAGGTGTATATGTAATTTTATTTATTATCATTTTTTTATTTCCGTTTTTTTGATATTCATTAAAATATATTAATTTATTAAAATAAAAAATGTAAATAATTTAAAATTCTATCATTTAAAGTTATTCTAATAAATTTAATTTATTTATCGATTTATTTTGTCTTAAATTATTAATTATTTTTTTTTCATCCTATTTATATACTTAATATATATACTATTTATATCATCGTTTATAATGATAGTTTTAATATTTAAGCTATTTACCATTTATATTTTTAATATACCAGAAATGTAATCAATAAAATTTATTAATTTATACATAGATAAAAATTTTAAATCATGATACAAATTAATTATTTTTTTAGTCTTTTTTATTTATTACTTAATAAAATAATAATATAATAATATTAAAACTTTAGTATTATTTAATGATCATTTCATTAAAATGCCTTTTAATATACCATATTTTCTTATTATATTGAAATGTATCCATTTTTTGTTAATCTATCCTATTTTTTTACCCATTACTATATGACATAAGGTTTATAATTTAATTTATAAAAAAATATTAAAATTTGTGAAAATATTTATGTTATATTAAATTTATAACATAATTAAAGTTAAGCGAGTTTAATATTTAATGTTTCCTCTTTTTTTTTTTTATATAAAAAGCTTTGTTTTTCCTTTTCACTTTTTTTTAAAATCATCTTTAATTATTAAAAAGTAATTTTAATAATTAAAATTTTCACTGGTTGAAAAAAAAAATTATATAAATATTAATAAAATATAATAAATTTTGTAAATAAAAGTTTAAAAAAGAAAAATAAAGTTAAATTTGTTATATTAATACATATGAATTATACAAAATTAATTCAATTTTTGGCTACAGTTGGGCTTGTCAGTGCCCAAAGTTTCTGTAGTTCAGCTAAACACTCTGGTACTAGTGTTACTGAATATAGTAATAAGGTCGGTTCCATTAGTGGTATCGGTTATGAATTATGGGCTGATAGTGGTAGTAACAGTGCTACTTTCTATTCTGATGGTTCTTTCTCTTGTTCTTTCAGAAATGCAAAGGATTACCTTTGTCGTACTGGTCTTTCTTTCGATAGTACAAAGAGTCACGACCAAATTGGTCACATGTACGCTGATTTCAAACTTGTCAAACAAAACATTCAAAATGTTGATTATTCCTATGTAGGTATTTACGGTTGGACTAGAAGTCCACTTGTTGAATTTTACATTGTTGATAACTGGCTCAGTCAATACCGTCCAGGAGATTGGGTTGGTAACAAGAAACATGGTGATTTTGTTATTGATGGAGCTACTTACACTGTTTATGAAAACACTCGTTACGGTCCATCTATTGATGGTGATACTCAATTCAAACAATACTTCAGTATTCGTCAACAAGCTCGTGATTGTGGTACTATTGATATTACAGCTCACTTCCAACAATGGGCTAAACTTGGTATGAATCTTGGTAAGATGCATGAAGCTAAGGTTTTAGGTGAAGCTGGTAGTAATGGATCTGGTACTAGTGGTACTGCTGATTTCCCATATGCTAAGGTTTACATTGGTAATGGTAACAACCAAAGCAACAACAATCAAAACGACAATGGCAATAATTTCGGCAACAACAACAATGGTTTTGACTTTGGTGGTTGGAACTTTGGTGGTTGGGACTTTGGTGGTAACAACAATAACAACAACAACGGTAACAACAACCAAAATGCTGCAACATCTAATAATGCTTCAAGTTCTGAATATTGTAGTTCTGCTAAACACTCTGGTACTAGTGTTACTGAATATAGTAATAAGGTCGGTTCCATTAGTGGTATCGGTTATGAATTATGGGCTGATAGTGGTAACAACAGTGCTACTTTCTATTCTGATGGTTCTTTCTCTTGTTCCTTCCAAAATGCTAAGGATTACCTTTGTCGTTCCGGTCTTTCCTTCGATAGTACCAAGACTCACGACCAAATTGGTCACATGTACGCTGACTTCAAGCTTGTCAAACAAAACATTCAAAATGTTGATTATTCCTATGTAGGTATTTACGGTTGGACTAGAAGTCCACTTGTTGAATTCTACGTTGTTGATAACTGGCTCAGTCAATGGCGTCCAGGTGATTGGGTTGGTAACAAGAAACATGGTGATTTTGTTATTGATGGAGCTACTTACACTGTTTATGAAAACACTCGTTACGGTCCATCTATTGATGGTGATACTCAATTCAAACAATACTTCAGTATTCGTCAACAAGCTCGTGATTGTGGTAAAATCGATATTACAGCTCACTTCCAACAATGGGAAAAGCTTGGTATGAAGCTTGGTAAGATGCATGAAGCTAAGGTTTTAGGTGAAGCTGGTAGTAATGGATCTGGTACCAGTGGTACTGCTGATTTCCCATATGCTAAGGTTTACATTGGTGATGGTAATTCTGGTAATTCTAATTCTAACACTGGTAACTCTTTTGGTGGTAATACTGGTAATACTCAAACTGGAAACAACCAAAGTAGTAACAACCAAAGTAATTCATCTGCTTCTTGCCCAGCTTCTATTACTAAACAAGGTTACAAATGTTGTAAGGCAGGATGTGAAGTTATTTACACTGATGCCGATGGTGATTGGGGTGTTGAAAACAATGAATGGTGTGGTTGTGGTAACAGAACCACTAGCTCTGCTTCAGGTACTTGTTCTGCAAAGATTACTAGTCAAGGTTACAAGTGTTGTAGTGCTGGATGTGTAATTTACTACACTGATGCTGATGGTGATTGGGGTGTTGAAAACAATCAATGGTGTGGTTGTGGTGGTGGTAACTCAAACACCAACAACAATAACACTAGTAACAACAATAATAACAACAATAACAACCAAAGTTCTTCATCTAATGCTTCAAACACTAACTACTGTAGTTCTGCTAAGCACTCTGGTACTAGTGTTACTGAATATAGTAATAAGGTCGGTTCCATTAGTGGTATTGGTTATGAATTATGGGCTGATAGTGGTAACAACAGTGCTACTTTCTATTCTGATGGTTCTTTCTCTTGTTCCTTCCAAAATGCTAAGGATTACCTTTGTCGTTCCGGTCTTTCCTTCGATAGTACCAAGACTCACGACCAAATTGGTCACATGTACGCTGACTTCAAGCTTGTCAAACAAAACATTCAAAATGTTGATTACTCCTATGTAGGTATTTACGGTTGGACTAGAAGTCCACTTGTTGAATTCTACGTTGTTGATAACTGGCTCAGTCAATGGCGTCCAGGAGATTGGGTTGGTAACAAGAAACATGGTGATTTTGTTATTGATGGAGCTACTTACACTGTTTATGAAAACACTCGTTACGGTCCATCTATTGATGGTGATACTCAATTCAAACAATACTTTAGTATTCGTCAACAAGCTCGTGATTGTGGTAAAATCGATATTACAGCTCATTTCCAACAATGGGAAAAGCTTGGTATGAAGCTTGGTAAGATGCATGAAGCTAAGGTTTTAGGTGAAGCTGGTAGTAATGGATCTGGTACTAGTGGTACTGCTGATTTCCCATATGCTAAGGTTTACATTGGTGAAGGTAACTCTGGTAACGCTGGCAATTCTTTTGGTGGTAATACTAATGCCGGTAATTCTGGCAATACTTCTAACAACTCTGCTACCACTTATCCAAAGGGTAGTGGCTTCAAATTCTACACTCAATGTAAAAACAGAAATCACTGGGCTTTAACTTATGATGATGGACCAACTCAATACGCTGATAGTATCTTAGATCTTCTTAAGAAATATGACATTAAGGCTACCTTCTTCCTTGTTGGTGACATGTACATTAAATCTTATGATTCTGAATGGACTAGAATTGTTAAGAGAATGTACAATGAAGGTCACGTTGTTGCTTCTCACACTTACAGTCACAACGATTTAACTCAAATGTCTTCTCAACAAATTATTCAAGATATGCAAAAGCTTGAAGATGCTGTTTACGGTGCTATTGGTAAGAAGCCAGCCTTTATGCGTCCACCATATGGTTCAGGTAATGGTAACCAAAATGTTATGAGTACTCTTCAAAACTTTGGTATGACTGCTGCTTGTACTTGGCATGTTGACCCAATGGATTGGGATAATGGAGGTAACATTAACTATGCTAAGCAAGTATTTGGTAAATTAAACGGTGAAGGTGTTATCAGTTTGAACCACTTAAAGTACAATGGTGACAGTCTTCAAGGTATTATTGATTTATCTACTGCTGAAATCGAATTAATGTTATCCAAGGGTTACAAACCAGTTACTATGGAAGAATGTCTTGGTATGAGTGCCTACAAATAAATTTGAGAAAATAAATCTATTTTAAATATTATCAAATTTTTATACATATAAATTTTTTTAAAATTCTTTTTTTTTTTTTAAATTCTTGTCAGTTAACATTACTATATATATTTAAGTATAAATAATTAAATGATAAATTATAATTTAAATTTATTTATACATAAATACATTTAAAAATTTTAAAATATGTAAATATATATATGTAAACATATATAAAGAATAAAATTAAAAAAAAAAAATAAAATAAAAAAAAAAGAAATATTTTATTTTAATATGTGTTAATATTGATATTTAAAATAAGAAAAAAAAAATAACAAAAAATTTCAATTATTAAATTTTTAATTGAACTATTCAAAAAGCATTTTATATAAATAATATTTTTTAGAATTATTCTTTTGTCAGTTTTTTAAAAAAAAA
Source organism: Piromyces finnis (assembly GCA_002104945.1). NCBI lineage: Eukaryota > Fungi > Neocallimastigomycota > Neocallimastigomycetes > Neocallimastigales > Neocallimastigaceae > Piromyces > Piromyces finnis. Next base: position 252,510 of record MCFH01000022.1, read on the forward strand.
AATACTTTAGCTATGCTAATAAACTAAAATTAATACTTTTTTTTTTTAAAGGAAAAAAGGCTTATCTAATTTTATTTTTTATCTTCAGAAAGTTTATGATTACTAAACTTAACAATGTAGGGATTCATAATATAAGCCTTTATTTCCTTATTAATCTGTATTTTTCTTGGAAAGTGCAAACAATTATCAATGGTAAAACTTTCAAAAGAGTTCTCATTTATTATAATGTGTACATACACAAGTTAAATCATCTCCAATAAGAAATTTAAATTCAGCATTACCAACAACTCATTTTTTTATGAGGGATTGAATTAACTATTATAAATATAATATTAAATTAAAACCATTATCACAAATATTATTCAACTTAATTTATTTTGATAAATGTTAAAAAATGTGGTGTTAATGTTGAAGGTAACAAAAAAAAGAATGTTATGTTGTGCTGATTGTAATTAGTGACTTTTATACAATGATTAATTTTGTATAAGTCCCTTAGGTACAGTATTAGATCAATTGCTTTTGTTGAGAGTGTTGATGTAGAAAGGATAAGGAATAGAAAAAATTCTGATACAGAATTAAATGATAATAATAATATATAAGAAATTATCATTGAGAAATGTGATTTTTTTTTTTAACGGCATCAAATATTATTAAACTTTATAATTAATTTTGAGAAATGGGAAAAGTTAAGAAGGTTCGTTCTTTCGTCCTCTTACATTTTTTTAGACTAGAAAGAGAATACATTTCTTCTTGTATTTATTTATTTAATTTGAAATATTACATTATATTACATATTGATATAATAAATGATAAACAAAAATAAATAAATATAAATATAAAATAAAATATAAATATAAAATAAAATAAGATAATTATTAAAGTTGCATAAAAGTTTAATGAACTCTACAATTAGTACTGTGTGGGATTGGTCCCTACCTAATAAATTAAATGAAATAAAAAAGAGAAGTAACATCAGGTATGATAGTGTGGTGTCCACTGAACTCTCCCATGAGCTCACAATGTTTTCATTCGAAAAAATACTAACATTGAACCCTGTGTACGGAACATTGAGAATGTTCCTTTGCCATATCGGTACGACGTCGGCGCTCTTGATTACGTTAGGTGTCTTACTAAACCTATCAAAAAGTAGCTTCATAGAGCTATTAATGATAGGGATTGTTTTAGTAAGAAAAGCCGCGAGACCCTCTACATATGGAACATGAGACCCCGATGAAGTGTAAAGCTGTTCATTCAAATGTCTTTGTTCCGCCTTATCGATTTGTAGCTCATCATAAGCTAAAGTTTCACCAAGAAGGATCGTAAAAATATAGTTATAAATTGTTTTTCATACTTCCGTTTCGGGGAGTAAGTATGTGATGAATTGATTATTGTATTTATTTCGTCATCTTACATGTAATTTTCTTTTATTAATTTATGTTTCATTTTAATTATATATATTATTTTATTTTTATTTTTTTTTATTATATATAGTGTATTTTTAATTAAATTAAAATATTAAGGAATAAAACTGACATATTTCCAAAATCTAAATAAAAAATATATTTTTTTAATAAAGTTTTAAAATATTTGTTCTTTTTTTTTTTTTTTAAAAAAAAAAAAGAATTTTTATTTTTATTTTTTTCTTTTATTACTTTTATTATGAATAAAAGATATTTTATTTACATATTTATTGAAATCAAAAAATCAAAATTTTATTTATTTATGATAAAAAAAAAAAAAAAAAAAATTAAATTGAATATATACATCTGTAATAAAATAATAATAAAAAAAAGATTATACCTTTATAATATTTAATAAAAAATATTTTAATTATATTTTTATATTACAAGAAATAATAATTATTTTTTTTTAATTTTAATCTATATTTCTAAAAATATGATTATATATATCTTATTATTATTCTATTTCCTTTTTTTTTTTTTTTAATGTTTCTTTTTTTAAAAAATTAAAAAAAAATTTTTTTTTATTTAACAATCTCTATTTTTAATTGGTACTGTGGAAATTACGTTATTTTTATTCACATTACTACCATAAGAATGATTTAAATCTTGAGCAGAATTGGCTGTTTCATAATGACATTTTATAATCTTATTGAAAAAGTTTTCTGAATTATTACTAATACTACTTTTTGTACTGGTCATTTTACTTTCACTGTTAATAAGACTTAATCGAGTTATATTTCTCATATTAGTTTCATTTGTCTTTTTTTGTAAGTAAGCTTCTTTTGATTCCAAATCATCAACACCAGTAGTAAATATTGAAATATACTTCCAGACATAAACAAAGAAGAAATTGGATAAACCAAATAGTAGTGCTGGTCCAACTTTTGTCCAGAAATAAAGTTCTTTACTTTTAAATTCAGTAAAGTAAAATGCAGCAAAGATTAAAAAGGCAATAACATCAAAAGAAATACAAAAAGTTAAACTAATAATATCGGTTTTTGTAGCAGTAATATTCCATTCGGCAAAAATTAAAATAGCAAAGATTAATATTTCAATCCCTTTATCAGCAATATCCACAGTTAATATTAATTTTGTTAAATTATTTGTACAATCACAAGTTTGGAAATTTTCTAATCCGTCTGATAAGTAGAGAAGATGATTATTGACTGTAAATGGAAAGAGAAGGTATAATACGCAAAGTAACAATTCAAAGAGAATATGATAGCAAAGATAGTTTGAGAAGTTTCGACTAATATGATTTGAAATTCTATTTGATTCTGGGAAGAGAACAATTAATCGTAAAAGTAGTGGTGAGAATGAAATTGGTAAACCGAGAGTAAGAGCAATAAAACGTAGATTACATTTAACTTGAGTCATTTCTCCAACACTTATTACAGTGTAACATAAAATAAGGAAAGTTCCATACAAGAATACAGCCCAATAATTATTATTTAAGAAAACAAATAAAACGTTTATTTTTCTATGGAACATTAAAATGTATGATACAACGATAAAAAATGTAATAATTAAAAATAATGCTGAGATGAATAATCCTGAAGGTGAGTCTATTCTAACAAAATGATTGAGTGTGAGGTCATCGATATGTTTAAGAGTTTCTTCTGAGGTTAATTTATTTTTGTACAAATAATTATCGATAATATTTAAAAACTCGTTGCTAAAATCGTCGTAACTGTCGTAGTAATTTATTGGTTTATTGAAAAATTGAAGATTTGAAATTAATTCGCAATCAACTTTTTTGCATACATTATTATTAGTAGTGGTTGCATTTTGAGAATATAATTTTACTAAAGGACTGTACATATTCCTTGAAGATGCAAGATATTTTTGCATATCTTCAGAAAACAAATAGTCTAAAACAATAGACATTTTATGATGCTTATCCTCATCGACATATTTAGAAATACCAATATTGTATCCATAAATACTACTGCCATATGTTCCTGGATTGTTACCGGGTATTGGAATGAAATTAAATATCTTTTTATATTCTTCACTCATTGGGAAATTAAACATTCTTGCAAAAACAACATTTCCAGTTAATATTTTTTGTATAACTTCCGTTTGCTCTAATTGGAAATATTCCTCTATTTTAATAATAATAGAAATAGTTTGGTAAAAAAAAAAAAAAAAAAAAAATAGATATATTAGTTAAAATGTTTTTTTGTATAATAAATAAAATTTTTTTTATAGTATATATATTTACTTGAAGAATAATTATCTAATAAATATTTTAGCATTGTCATTGCTTCTATAGAACTTTTGCTTTGATAATCTGGAATTTCATCACTCTTTTTATTTTCTCTGTAAGAAAAAATCATTTCTTGAATAGTATTTATAGTAACATAATTTTCTAATTATCAAATAGTAAGCAAAATATATTATTTAAAATAAGAAATATGACTATTAGAATAAATCATTATTTTATTTTAAAAAAAAAAAAGCAAAAAAAAAACATTTTATTTGTTAATTATGATATATACCTGGTAAACCTCCTATATATCCAATCAAATCTTTATTGATTTCTTTTTCTTTGCTATATATATATGAAAGTGTCTCGTTAAGTTGTTTCCAAGTTTCCGGTACAGGTAAATTGTATTTTTCTAATAACTCTTTATTATAATACATATTACCATAATTGGCTAATAATGGCTAGCATGGGATTTTCATAATTTATATAAAAAATATAATTAATAAAATTTATTTTATTACATTGTATTTAGTGATTATTAATTATTATATTTATGTTAAAAGTATTAATAAACCCACATATATGTATATGGGTATATTTTAAATACATACTATACCGACTAAGGAGTCATCTCTATATCCAACATATTTTATAACACCTTTATTATATTGTTCAAGTGTATTAAGAGAGATAAGCTTTTTCATATTAATTAAATTTCCTCCAACACTGTAAGTATGATGAATATTATATAATATAAAATCATATTCTGTAGATTTTTTTGCTAATATATCTTTAATTTCTAAGCCATATTCAGATTCATCTTTATCAGAATAAACCATTTTTATATTGTATTTTTTAGATTGTTTATAACGATCTCCTTTAATACTATTACTACCATATTCATTAGTTGATATTTCATCATATTTTTCAACTACACTATCCAATAAGGGTTTGTATATTGAAGGGGCAAAAAAAAAAAAGTATCTCCACTTCTACTAGCGGCACTAATTGCTAATACATCTTTTAAAAAATTATATATAAAAAAAAATAATATTTTTTTTAATTATTAATTTAAATATTTTAATATTTATTGATAAGGATATCATGTTTCTGTTCTATTATTATTATTATTATTATTATTATTATTATTATTATTATTATTATTATTATTATTATTTTGCATATAAATTTTATATTTACTTGATAGTATAATAAAAAATAGTAACACTAAATATTTGATTTTCATTCTTCTAATAATATCTTTTATTACTTTTTTGATTTTTCTAATAAATATCTTTTTTTTTTTTTTTATAATTTTTTTCAAGATAAAAACTATGTTAAAAATTTTTGAAAAGAAAAGAAATAAAAAATAAAAATAAAAAGCAAAAACAAAAAAAAAAAAAAAAAAAAAAAAAAAAAAAAAAAAACTTTTTAAAGTTTAACTTTAAAAAAAATAAAATAAAATGAATAAAATTTTTAAAGTTTTTACATTAAGTATTAAAATCTTATTTTTCTTCAACTTCTTGAAAATTTTAAAATATATTTTTGATTGTTTAAAATGGTTATTTAAACAATAAAAAGTAAATAGAATTACATTTATTTAAATTTAAAAAATTCAAATTATTTTTATCTTTTTCTTTTAAAATAAAGAACCAAATCACATTTTTAATTATAAATATTATATAAAGAATAAATTTACTTTTTTATTTTTTTGTTTTTTATTTTTTCCTAAAATTAAACAAAAAATAATATTAAAAAACATATCATTTCTTAAACTTTTTTTTTTTTTCTTAGTATTATTATTTTTATTAATAATATTATAAATATATAACAATTTTTATAATTATATATTTTTTATAATTTTTTTTTTTTTCATTTTTAATTTTAATTTTATTTTTATTTTAAATTATTAAAAAAAGTGTTAACTAATTCTTTCGAAATTATATACTTATTACAACAAAACTTATAATTATAATTTATTTGTTTGTTACAATTTTCATTAATACAACAATATAAACCACAAAAAATAAATAAAAAAAAAAAAACTATTAATATTTATTATTATTTTATTTTTGTTAGAATATTAATATTGATTAGAGTATAGTTTAAAGTTATCAAAATATAAATGATTAGGTTTTTTATTATCTTTTTTTTTTTAATTATTTTTTAATTATTATAAAAAGAAAATATTAAAGAGAATAAAACCAACTAATAAAGCAATTTTCTTATCATATGAAATTGATTCACCAAAATTTGATTGTTCTACATTGATATCTTTATTATTTGAAGAATTTTCATTTTCATTAGAATTATTATTTATAATATTACCGTTTGTTACACCTCCGTCGGATACAGAATTTGTTGATGAATCAAAATTATTTTGTATTTTATCGTTTGAACCGGCAATTCCAGAGTTTGGATTACTTGTAGTACCTACTTTATTATTTACATTTGGACTTGTATTTATTTCATTGGTTTTATCATTGATATTTTTAATAGCATTAGTATCCGTACAGGTTAAAAGTTCATATTGTAATTTGAAATTTTCGGAAAAACTTTCAATTTTATTAGGATATTTTAAATTATAATATTTTTCTTTTGCTGCGACATAGCTATTTGTTACTTCAGTACAAACCTTACTATGACATGCATTTAGTATATAATCATTTTCATTTACTGATGTATCTGTAGAGATATCAATGTAATATTGACCAACAGGACATCTTTTATTTGTTTCATCAGCTTGACAAACAGCTTTAGCTTTTTCACGATGATAATGAATTGTGACTATGTCTAATTCATCATAATCTGCATTTAATACCTTATCCGGGTTATTATAATAATTTTGACATTTTTCAGAGGTGAAAATTGCATTACAAAATGTTTGACTTTCTTCTTCAGAAGACGGAATAGAATTACATTCACCATATGTGTTCAAGTAACTGTCTGTGGCTGAATTAACAAAATTTATAATACTACCAAGTGATGATAATGTCGTTAATATGAAAATAAATGACTTCATTTTTCTAATATTACAATTTTTATAAAAAAAAAATATTTATTTTTTCTTTTTTTTTTTTTTTTTTAAAATGAAAAAAAAAAATTATGAAATAAAGTACAATATAAATATTAAAATTCAATATAATGAATTTATTAATTCAATATATGTATATTTTTTAAAAAAAAAAAAAAACCTATAATTAAAAATATTAATTATAAATTATAGATATATTTACAATGACTTAATTTATAAATATTTAAATTTCAAAGTTCATTTTTTTTTCCTCTCTTTCTTTTATTTGGTATAAACCATTAATAATTTTTATGATAATCAATAATAACAATAATTAAATAAAATAATGTATAAAGAAAGAGAAATTTTATTGAACATTTATTTCTTTAATTATTAATGTCCATACTTCATTTTATTCTTTTCATTATATTTTTTGATACTATGATTAATTGGTGTATTAATTAAATCAACTTTACAAATTATAAATAAAATTAAATAAAAAAATATCTCCCAATTAATATAAAAATCTGACAGCAGTAAAAAATAATAATAGTTAAAAATTTTTATTTTATTAATGTTTTTTTTTTTTTTAAGAAAAAGTACATTTTTATGGTTTATTTTTAAAAAGATATTCTATTAAAATTATACTTTAGTTTTTTTTTTTTTTTTTTATCCAATTTATTCATAGGAAATATTGTAAATACATTTATTTTTTAAATTTGAATAATGTTTAATTGTTTAATTATTATTGATTATTAATTTATTCAAAATTGTAGGAAGGATTCTTGTAAAAAAAAAAAAAAAAATATTATTTATTCTTTTCTTTTTGACTTTTAAAAAATTTTATTTGTTTTTCATTGTAATATTAAATACCTTATTTAGTTTAATAAAGTGTACATAGAGATAGATTTTAATTAAAAAAAAAAATTAAATCATATTAATAGGACGACGGATGGTTGGTGCTGGGAATTCATTATCAAGTCGTTGTACGTCTTCTTCACTTAACTTAATTTTATCACTAAGAACGTCATAATTATCACATAAATGTTTGATTTGTGTAGATTTAGGGATTGTTATATAGTTGGGTTGGGAATGAACAAATGCTAACATAATTTGATAGATTGTGCAATTGTATTTTTCGGCAAGTTCTAATATTAATTCATTTTTAAAAATAGAACGATCTCTTACAATTGTTCCTGCTCTTGCCAAAGGTGAATATGCCATTAATGGGATACCAAATTTAACAAGTTCAGTATCTGCTTCTCGAGAAGCAATATGATATAATACTTGATTAACTACACAATTTTCACCGTTTGGTATACTTAAAAGTTCTTCCATATCTTCTACATCAAAATTAGATACACCCCAACGTTTTATTTTTTTTTCTTTTACTAATTTTTCCATACAATAAACTGTTTCACGAAGAGGAATACTACCACGCCAATGTAATAAATATAAATCTAAATAATCTACCCCTAAACGTTTTAATGAATTTTCACAACTACGGAAAATATTTCTTTTTCCAGCATTGAATGGATAAACTTTTGACACAATGTAAAGATCTTCTCTTTTTACAATTCCATTACTAATTGCCTTATTTATAGCTTTACCTACTACTTTTTCTGCACCACCCTCACCATACATTTCAGCAGTATCAAGCAATCTTATTCCTAATTCAATACTTTTATATATAGATTCAACTTCTAAATCTTTTTCATCTTCCATTTCTCCCATTTCCCAAGTACCAACACCACCTTTTGGTATTAAACTACCATCTTTTAATTGAATTGTTTGTAAACCCATTTTTAATTATTTATAATTCATATATATAATATATATAATATATATATTTTATTTAATTCTTTTTGAATTCTCTTAATTTTAAATGAAATGTATTTTTTTAACAATATTTAATTGTTATTTTAATTTATATTTTTAAATAAAACAAACTAGTACGTTATGAGAAATTATTGGTTGAAATAATAGATATTAATAATAATATAATTTTAATAGATACATAATTTATTATTATTATAATAATAAAAAATAAAAATAAAAATAAAAATAAAAATTAATAATAATATTTATAAAGAAATAATAATAAAATGAATGGAAATATAATAAAAAACTCAACTAGATTAATAAACAAATCTCAATATTCAGTATCCACTAATTGTTTAAATAACATTTACAAAAAACTTTTTTATTCTACAAATGCTAATAATAAAGGTTTATTGGGATTAGTATTAAATCAGGATGGAAGAGGTGGTTGTCTTATTGATATTGGAGCTCGTGAACCATTAATAACTCGAAGTGATTATTTTAAAAGATTTACAAAACGTGTAGGAGCAACTTCTCTTTTTCTCGGTAAAGATATAAATGATATAGGTATAGATAATACTTCTTTAAATAAAAAAAAAACCAATAAAAAGAAAAAATCAAAAGCTGGTAAGCTTCAAATGATTGATATTCAAAAATTATTAGTTAGTCCACTTTTACCCCACCCGGATGCCGATCCTGTAGATACTTTTGAATTTGAATTTCAATTAGTTAAAGAAGCTCTTGATAATTGTTCATGGAAACTTAATGATTCATTAGAAATTCGCCGTTCAGTAATTTCTCAACATGCAGCAAGAATAGTTACTGGAGGTTTTATTATGACAGCACCAAAAAATGGATCAATTAATAATCCATATGATATTCTTAATGCCATGTCAGAAGTATCAGATGAAGATAAGGAATTACAGGACCAAGGATTTGGTGAATTGGCTACAATGTTAACTCTTTCTTTAAAAGGTAAAAGATCAAAAGCTGTTTCTGTTTGTAGAAAAATGTCAAGATTTGCAAATCAATTAGCGAAACATATAACAATTTTTAATCCTCGTTACATTTCTGAGGAAGAATATAAAAAAGAAACAAAGAAAACAGAAGTTCCAGAAGAAGATAAAGAAAAAATATTATTAAATCAAAAATTCATGTTTGATAACGAACAAACTGTAGCTGAAGCAATTGAAACTGTAGAAAGCATTGATGAAGTTAAGGTTACTGTATCTTCATTTGTTCGTTGGACATTATAAAATAAATATTTAAAAAACTATAATTTAAGAATAAATTTAATTGTATATTAAATTTAAAATAATAATAATAATAATAATAATAATAATAATAATAATAATAATAATAATAATAATAATAATAATAATAATAATAAAATAAGAATAATAATAATAATAAAAAGAAATATTTTTTTTTTTAAAAAAGTAATAGACCAATTTATATAATTGGATCAAAGGATGTTATTAAAGATTCGACAATCTAGTGAGAGTGAGAGAAAAATAGTCAATATTTTTCAAAGAGTTACTTAATCTATGAAAGAGATGTAGTTGATAGTTAAAGTAAAACAATATTATTTATAATAGAATAAATATATAAAACAAATAAAGTTTTTAAATATAATTAGAAAAAAAAACAACGACCTAACCTTTTGATTTTTTTTTTTTTTTTAAATGGATCATTTAGTATTTATTCTACATTTTATATTTAATTAATATAAATTAATTGTAATACCACCTGTAGAATAATATATATATAAATTTTTTTTTTTACAATGTATGAAATGATATATTATGATTAAATCTTAATTTTAAACAATATACCAAAATAAAAAAACAATATAATTAATATAAATTAATAAATGTATCAATATATTATTTTTTAATTGTCTTTCTTGTATTTTTTAAAACTATAAAAAAAAAATTTTTTTTTTTTCATCATTTTCTCTTCATTTTAACTTTTTATTTATCAATTTATATAAAAGAATTTTAAATAAAAATCTTGGAATTTAAAATAATTCAATTTTAAAATTTAAAAGAAAAAAAAAATGGTTAAAGATATTGATATTTCTTTATATTTAGTTACTGATTCTTCACTTGTTCCAAAAGGCAAAACTTTAGCTCAAGTTGTTGAAGAAGCTATTGAAGGAGGTGTTACCTTTGTTCAACTTCGCGAAAAAGATTGCGAAACTCGTGAATTTATTGAAAAGGCTTTTGAAATTAAAAATGTATGTCAAAAGCATAATGTCCCATTCGTTATTAATGACAGAATTGATGTTGCTTTAGCTGTTGATGCTGATGGTATTCACCTTGGTCAAAAAGATATGTCTATTGAAATGGCTAAGAAAATTTTAGGTCCAAACAAAATTATTGGTATTACTGCTGAAACTAATGAACAAGCTATTGAAGCTGCTAAGGCTGGTGCTGATTATATTGGTAGTTTAGCTATCTACCCAACTCCAACTAAGGATATGGGTGAAAATTTCAAGGGTTTAGGAAAGGAAGGTCTTGTTGACTTATTAGATACTCTTTATGAATATGATATGAAGGTTGTTGCTATTGGTGGTATTAATGCTACTAATTTGGATGAAATTGTTGATTATTGTAATAAGAACATCAAAAAGGGTAAGAATTTAGATGGTGTTGCTATTGTTTCAGCAATTATTGCTGCTCCAGATTCAAAGAAGGCCTCTGCTGAACTTGCTTCTATGATGGCTAAAATTGAAAAGGTTAATACTGAAACTCTTAATGCTGCTACTCCAGACTACGAAATTGTTAAGAAGGTTGGTGAAGCTTTATACCGTATTAAGGAAAATTCACCATTAATTCATACTTTAACTAACTTTGTTGTCATGAACGATACTGCTAATGGTACAATTGAAATTGGTGGTAGTCCATGTATGGCACATGCTGTTGGTGAAGTTGAAGAATTTGCTACTATCGCTGGTTGTGTTGTTATAAATGTTGGATCTTTATCACCAGAATTTAATGATTCTTTCTATTTAGCAGGAAGAGCTGCTGAAAGAGCCGGTACTCCAGTTGTATTTGATCCAGTTGCTGCTGGTGCTACTCATTATCGTTTAGCTACTTGTAAAAGTCTTCTTTCTTCATTTAAGGTTACTGTTTTAAAGGGAAATGCTGGTGAAATATCGGCTATTGCTGGTTTTGGTGGTGCTGTTTCTAAGGGTGTTGATAGTACTGGTACTGTTGAAAAACCATATGAACTTGTTTCTAAATTAGCTACTAAACTTAATACTTGTGTATGTATGACTGGTGCTGTTGATTATATTAGTGATGGTAAAAAAACTATTTCTCTTCATAATGGTGATAAAATGCTTGAAAATATTACTGGTTCAGGATGTACTGTTGGTAACTTAGTTGGTAAGTTTAAAATAAAATATAAAAATGAAATGTTTATCCTTAGAAAAATAAAATTTTTAATTCAAAGAAATCAATTATCCAAAAATAACAATAATAATTTTAAAAAAAAAAAGAAAAGCAATTACAATTTTTTGAAATTTAATTCAAAATTTTAATTAATTTTAAATTGCATACAACTAATTCAGAATGACAAGTTGGAATAAATTATTATTATTATTATTTTGGAGACTTTTTAAATAACCTAAACAAAAAATATTTTTTAACTTTTTTTTTTTTTTTTTTTTAAAAAAATAGGATGTTTCGCTGCAATAGAAAAAGATCCTGTAATTGCTGCTGCTGGTGGTGTATTATCTATGAGTATTGCTGCTGAATTAGCAATGAAGCAACCAATCGTTCGTGGACCAAGAACTTTCTTTGCTGCTCTACATGATGAACTTTATCTTTTAACAGCTGAAAAGTTCCAGAAATATGCAAAGATTCATGTTGAATCATGGGAATAAATTAATAACTTTTAAAATATAAAATAGATACCATAGTTTAATTTTTTACTTCAAAAAAAAAAAAAAAAATACCATATCTATAGATTTAATATTTATAAATATTATATACCACAACTAAAAAAAAAATTTCCAAAGAAAAAAATAGATTCTTTTGTTAATATTTTGTATTTCTTTTAAATAATTAATTATTATTATTATTATTAAATAATTAATAATAATAATAAAAAAAAATACATATTTCTTCTTTACTAATAAAAAAATATTATTAGAAGAAAATTAACAAAAGAAAAAGGTTTTATTTTAAAAGTAAAAAAAAAAAAAAACATTAATGTTGAATTTAAAATCAAACCAAAAAAAAAAAAATAAAATAAAATAAAAAATAAAAAATTAAAAAATTAATATTTTGTTATAATTTTTTTTTCTTTCTTTTTTCTTCTTTTCATTTTCTTTCATTGTAATGACTTTTTTGAATGAAAATTTACTTTTTTTTTCCAAGATTATTTAAAATGATGTTATTCTCTTATCATTCCTAGAGTTTTTTTTTTTTTTTTGTTTGTTTTGATCCGATTATAGGGTAAAATAAGATTATCCATATTTTATTCATTCATCGATGACATCTATTGTTTTTTTTTTTTTTTTAGGTTTTTAGATTTTAACCCTAAAAATTTCATAATATCGATTCCATTCAAAATTCGACTATAATCATTTAAATATTATATACTATCTTATATATATATATAAAAACTCCCTTAATTTTCAATGTTTGAGAATTTTAATAAATAAATTGTTTGTACCCTATGCAATCATAATTCATGTATTAATTTTTTTTTCACCTTTATTTTTTTTATACATTAAATTTTTCACTTCCACTTTGAGTATTGTTTTATTATTGGACGCCATCTACAATCAACTTAAAATTTTGTAAAAATATATATCATTGATCAAATAGATAAAGTTTTTTTTTTACCATATAAAAAAAAAGGTTTCTAATTTTTATATTTCTTTTTTTTTTAATAATAAATATTTTCTTATAAAAACTGTTTTTTCTTTCCTTTTTTTTCCCTATACTTTTTATATCATGTAAAAAATAATAGTTTATGAAGATTTATATAAATAAATTGTTATTTCTTTTTCTTTTAATCAATATCCTTTATCTATATGAAAATAATAATACCTTCTGGTTTTATTTTGAAAAGATACTGTTATACTTTTAACTTTTTTTTTATAAAATTTTTTTTTATTGTGCTTTCTTTCTCATCTTACAAATTGACTCTTACTACAACAAAAAGTATATATTATTTTTCTCTAAAAAATTTACAGAATTGAAAAAAAATAAACATCTATTTTCATTTATTACTTTTTGTTTATTATAATATAGTTTATTAATAAGAAAAAGCATTGTTTCATATTTTTAATTCTTTTGAATAAATTAAAACCAAATGTTTACTCTGAGATAAATTTTAATCATAGCTTCCTGCATTTTTTCGTTTCTAATACCATAACTTTCAGGTCAAATTTATGTTCATTTTGTGTAATAATCATTATTTAATAATATTTATTGTAATATTCAAATATTCCGAATATGAAAATATCATATTTCTTAAAAGACTTTTCCAGTTTCTTTATATAACAATATTTTTCTTTTCCATTTATTTTACTTCCTGATAATAAAATCTTTATCCCATTGTTATTATCATAAGGTGAAACTTCCAAATTTATTATGTGTTATTGAAAACCTTAAAAAGTATTTATGTTGGAGGTTTGTTCCATTACTTATTATTATAACTAAATAGTTTGTATATTTCTATTTAATACCTTATGATACAAATATAATATCATGTTTTATTCAATTTTTATGAAAAACTTTCTACACTTTCAAATATTTCCTTTTTCTAATTAAAAGTAAAAGGAAAAAGAAATTAAAAATTAAAAAGATTTATCCTCCATTATATACTTTTTTTTTTTTTTCGTTTTTTAATGAGTAATAAAAATTCATTGGCTTAGGATGATAACATTTGATGGTTTTAAAATCATTGCCATGTTTTAAGTTATTGCCATGAAAGAGTTAAAAATTTATACAAGAAAAATAAATATTAAATTTTAAAGGTTGCTTTTTTTAATTTGTACGACATAAAATTTACAGAAAAAATTAATTTTATACCAAACTTTTTTTTATAAATTTTTTTAAAAGTTATATAAAAAATCTCTTTTCAACCATAAAATATACATATACATTATGTATATACATTATATATACATTGCATTACAGTTTACATTATTATTTTCTATAAAAAATAATGTATTAAATAGTAAAAATATATTTAAATGTAATATTATTATTTTTTTTTTTTATTATCAAAAAGAGAGTAATGAATATAATAATATAGACCTTTTAACAGAGTTATGTATATAATTTAAGCATTTATAAAATAAATAGTATATTATACATATTATTCATTTGATTTTTACTTTATTTTAAAAGATATTTTATATTCAATTATTTATTTTTTATTTTTTTATTTTTTATTAAATAAAATACTTCATATATATAATCGCTTTTTTTTTTTTTTTTTTTTTTTTTTGAATATTAAATATTTGCAAAAAATTAAAAAACAAAATTAAAATGAAAATTCGATAAAAATTATGTTTGAATACAACTTTTTTTTTTATACATATATATTATTTTTTGAATAAAAAGATCATAATTTTTTTTTTTATTATTGTTATTATTATTATTATTATTTTTATTTCTGATATAAAAAAATTGGTTAAAATAACTTATTATTTTATGTAGCTTATCAAAAAGTTCTAAATTATTAAATATTGTATTAAAAATTGTTTTTTTTTTTTTTTTTTTTTTTTTGGTTATATATATACATATATATATAATGTTAAATTTTAGAGTTTATTATGATAAATTTTGGATAAATATCTAAGATCTGTAATCAGCATTAATGTGAACATATTCAACACTGAAATCACAAGTGTACATTCTAGCTTCTTCCTTACCAAGACCTAAATCAATATCAAATAACATTTCTTCTTCCTTTAAAATGGAAGAAGCAACTTCTTCATTAAGATCATGTGGTTCACCATTCTTGAAAATAGCTAACTTCTTTTTACCGTCAGCAGAACAGATGTTAAGAGAAACCTTGTTAGCTTCAATATCAACACCACTGTAACCAACAGCACAAATAATTCTACCCCAGTTGGCATCTTCACCAAAGACAGCAGTTTTGATTAAGGAAGAATTAGCAATAGCTTCACAAACAGTCTTAGCTTCTTCAAATGTACGAGCATTCTATATTTTAATGATTGTATTACATTAAATATTTTAAAATTATATTCCATAATAATAAAATATGTATCTATTTTATTTTAAAAAAAAAAAAAATAAATAAAAACATATAAATTAGCTTTTTACTTACTCTAACTTGAACTGTAATGAATTTAGTGGCACCTTCACCATCACGAACAATTAACTTGGAAAGTTCAGTGGCAAAATCGGTTAAGGCTTGTTGAAATTGAAGGTATTCTTCTGAATTTGGATCATCAATAATGATATCAGCATATTTACCAGTCATAGCAGCACCATTAGCTAAAACACAGAATGAATCATTAGTAGACATATCACCATCAACACTAATAGCATTGAAAGAACGTTGAGCTGCGAAATTTAAAGCCTTTTGTAAACATTCTTGAGAAACACGAGCATCAGTATAGATGGTGGAAAGCATAGTAGCCATGTTTGGATGAATCATACCAGCACCCTTACATAAACCGGCAATACGGTATTCACAACCATTACGAAGACGGTAAGTGTTAGAAAGAAGCTTTGGAATAGTATCAGTGGTCATGATAGAAGTAGCAGCTTCCATCCATGAATCATGAGAAGTACCAACCTTTTTAAATAAGGCAGAAATACCACTCTTAATCTTATCCATATCTAATGCTTTACCAATAACACCAGTGGACATAACTAAGGTTTCCATAGATGGGTTAGTAGTACCGGAACACTTGGTAACAGTCTTACTAACTTCACGAGCATCCTTTAAACCATCTAAACCAGTACAAGCATTGGCACAACCAGAGTTAATTAAAATACCTTTTATATATAACAGATAAAAATTATTAGTTATTAAGCTATTTTTTCAAAAATTTTAATTTCCATCATAAAAATAAAATATTAAGAAAACTAAAAAAAAAAAACTTTTTAAAATTTATTCATAAAAATATATAGTTGTAGTTAATAAAAATATTTACCTAAGAATTTTTTGTCTGGTTGTTGGCTAAGAAGTTCACGATCTAAAACAACTGGAGCAGCCTTAAAAGCATTAGTAGTGAAAATACCAGCACCAGTACATGGATATTCAGATTGAATTAAAGCAAGATCTTTAATATTATTTTTTTTTAAACCACAGTGAACACCACCAGCTTTAAAACCTAAAGGATAAGTACCGGAAGTTGGAATATAACGCTTCTTTGATTCAGAAGATATAAAATTAACATTGTTTAATAAATTTAAAGCAAGTTTTCCATTTTGGAATAACTTGTTCTTTAAAGAAGAGGAATTTAAAAATAAAGACATCTTTTATATCATATATTTATTTGAGTTTTTATTTTTTTTTTTTTGAAATTTTTTGTTTAATTGAAATATTTCAATGCATTTTATTGAATGGTATTTATAATGAATATTAATTTCCATAGTACATATATATAATTATATTAATAGGGAAAAAAAAAAAAAAAAAAGGAATGTATATATTAATTAAAATGTTCTTGGATTTCTTATTTAAAAATTTATATTTTTAAATTTATTTTTTTTTTTAAATTTGAATATATAATATATATATATACTTATAATACTTTTTTTTAAAAAAAAATAAAATATTATATATTTGTTTAATATACTTTTTTTTTTTATTTTACCTTTGAATAAAGGAAATGAAATAATTATATAGAGGTGAAATATAAAAAAAAAATAATTTTTATATATTCTTTGTTTAAAAATTAATATATAATATTTTAAAGATTAATCTTAATTATTATAGGTTATAAAATTTATGATTAAACTAAAATATATTACAATTACATTATAAATATATAATTAAAATGTAATACATAATAATTTTTCAAAAAAAGTAAAAAAAAAATATATATGTATTTTTCAAGAAGTAATAGCAACTAAAAAAAAAAAAATCAATGGTATTATTTTAAAAAATATAAAAAGTTCTCTTTAGATAAACTATTGAAATTACTATAAAATAATGTTTTTTTTTTTTTTTTTCGACACTTTATAAATTTATTTTTATTATAAAAGCATTGATGGTGGTAGTAAAAGTCAAATTATCTATTTTTGTTTTTAGTATTACAAAAATTAATTTTAGAAAATGATAGGTTACTATTTATTACATTCTTTATTTTTATGATACATTATCAATACATTATATATAGAAAAATGATTCTACATCTTTGTTTGGATGATGTATAAAATATCCCTTTCTAGAGATTACTTTAAAAAGCATATTAATTTTTATTTTTATTTTGTTTTTTAGTTTGTTTTTTGAGCTTGTTTTAATAATCCATATGTATTTTTTAATATGGTTTTTATATTGGCTAATATAAAATATGTATTATTAACATAGTATTATAGTTTTTCTTTTTTTTTTAGTTTTTTAAATTGTTAAATTAAAATTCTTTAATGGAGCGAACCTTAGCCATTTCAATTGCAGTTCCAGCCCAGTCAATAGCATGATTATGACTATTTTCACCAATACCAGCACGTAATAAAGCTTGTTCTTCATTTAAACAAGTTAATACACCGAAAATAACTGGGGTGTCGGTATCAATATTTACTCTCATAATTCCTTGAGTAACAGCTTCACAAATATATTCAAAATGAGCAGTACTTCCCTTGATTAATACACCAATACAAATAACAGCATTGAAAGGTTTATCTGCTCTTTTTGCAGCTTCAATAAGATGGTGAGCAGTGTATGGAAGTTCATATGCACCTGGAATACCGTAGATACAAACGTTTTCTTCTTTAACATTATATTCATTGATTAAAGTTTCCTTAGCACCTTTAACGAGTGGATCAACGACAGTTGAATTCCTATTTTTTTTATTATAAAATTTTTAAATTAATTTTTCAGAAAGATTCTTAAATACATTTATTTTTATAACTAAAACAGATTTTAAAAACATTTTAAATTTATTTTATATACGGATTAAACTCGGTTATTTTTTATATATATAATAAATTTAAATAAAACAAACAATCATTATAACTAATGCATATTGAAAATTATATAAATGATGTATCCATTGCAATTTAAGTTGAAATCTTTTATTTTATAATTTTATTATGAAATTTCGAATTAAGATTAATCATCCAATTTTAACATTACTATTATTGATATTATTATTGTTACTGTTTTAGTTAAAATCCTGATTAAAATATTAATTACCATCTAGTGTGTACAATTAAAATTCTGTAGTTTGAGCCATCGATTTTTAAATCGTCTGAAAGTGGTTTTAATCCCTTAATAGTTTTATCCATTATTACCTAAATTATAGTTATTTTTATATATATATTTTTAAAAAAAACTTTTTAATTAATCAATTCTCTTTTCTATTTGAATTATAAATTTAAATGTATAATATTAATATATTTCATACTTTTCAAATGTTATGTTTAAAAAAAAAAAAAAAGAGTTGGAATTTTAAATTAATAATATTAATATTTTTTTTTTAAAATGTAATACAATTTTTATATATTGTATACATTTGTTAAACATTTTTTTAAAGTATTTTTTTTTTTTTTTTTTAACTTCCGAGTGCATTTCTCCCATCGATCAGAGTTAGCTCCAATGATGGTTCTTAGAGAAACGTTGGCTCATTCCTATTGCTAGGTGGTTGTGACCCTCCTGGTCTGTCATACTGTTTCTTCAGCTTCGACGCTCACTTAATCCATGTACATTAAATGCATGTCGTTGTACGATATTTCACAACTACAATGCTAAGCCTCTTATAGTCAATTTGATCACGTGTCAACCGCCCCCTAATGTTTACACTTAAATTGATTAAGGAATATTATGTGTTTTTGGCATAGCCTAAGTCACCACTTATTAAGTTCTAATTTGGAATGTACCATGTACACTAGACCCTCTCAGGCCGGCTAGACGAGTGTTATTATCATAGTAGTAAATTAGAAAGTTCATTTATACTTACCTGAATATCATAACCCAACCCATGGCAAACCCAGTGGGAAAATCCACAGGCACTGACATCTGCGGGGTCGAACCAGAAGCCTTATGTATGCTAAGGAAACGCCTTAACAACCAGGATAAAAACTGGAACGACTTTTTTTAAAGTAATCTTTAGTAAAATTAATAATATAATACACATTTATTTAATTTTTTTTTTGAAAATATATATATATATATTCCTTGCCAAGATAAATATCATTTTTCATAAATATATCAAAATTATTAATTTAATAATTTTATTGGTATATTTATATATTTCTTCTTTTTGGATTAGGTCTTAATTTATAATTTGTTCTTATTCTACTCCAACGATCATTTTCCAAATTACATTTATATTTTTCAAATTTTTCTACCAAGCAATCATAATTTCTTTTATTGCAATTTATTCCTACAAGTAATATCTTTTTGTATTTTTTAACACCTTTTGATAATACTGCTTATTATATATTTGTTTAATAACTTGTTCTGGTAATGCCCAACCTTAATTTCTAAAATTATTACTGGGTTTTTATATCTATCATTTGGATAAAAAATAAAATCAGCACGTCCTTTTCCAGCATTTGATTCTTGTTCTATTTCATATATTTCTTTTACATAAAAGAAACTATATTTTATAATAAATCCTAAAGTATTTTCATCATATTTTGTAAAAGATGTTGCTTCATTATTATGCATAGTTTCTAATATATTTTTCATAGTTCCTATATCTTTAGTTATTGTTGCTTTTTTAACATTTCCTTAGAATTTTTCATTAAATCATAAAAGTATGTAAATTTTGTTTTTATTACATCTTTAAATACTTCTTTCAATTCATTATTTGGAATTGAAAGTTTTTCATCATGATATACATTAAAAATCCATAAGTTACCATAGCAGAATATACTTCTTCCTTTGTATTTAAACTCATATTTTCTGTTCCATTTTTTTTTAATTTTAAATATAAAGTTTCACCATTGGTTAATCGTAAAATTTCATCTCTTTACACCACTAAAATTAAAATTAATTAAATCAACTACTTCATTCAATGGACCTGTATTTGTCTATACTCTTATCTTTAGATACATTGAGCTTATCAAAAATTCCTTTGGAGTCAATATTTTTACTATAGTAAGATATTAACATATTTGTGATTGATGTTTTTCTTTTATATTGTAATGATTTAATATATTAGTTAATTATTATTGATGAAATCTCTTTCTAATAATTCTCCTTTTTTTATACAATAAGTTTAAATGAAATATTACAATAAAATGTAACTCTATATTTAATAATAAATATAAGAAGGAAAAAAAAAAAAAAAGATATGCATATAAATATTTATATATCATTTGTAAATTTAGTTCATAGTATATCTTTAAACATCATTATTATTTATTTTATCTTTCTTTCTATTTATAGTATTTGAAGATGAATCTATATATGTCTAAGTAGAAATATAAAATTAAAAGATACGTTTACTTAAATCTATATTTTCTTTATTAGGAACAGTATTTTTTTTTATTTTCATTTCTACACATACCTTTTTATTTTATTAATGCTTATATTATTCAAAAATTATAAAACCTAATTATTATTGAATAGTTAGAATAATATATATCGTGTATATAAAAATAAATATAATAAAATAAATTTTTATTTTTGTTTTTATAAATAATAGTTATTTCAAATATTACATAAAATTCACCAAGTAGATAAGCTCACTTATCTTTTCTTACTGTATTTGATTGTAGCTCATACATGTAATTATTATTATATAATATAAATTTAATTAAAAAAAAAAAAGCAATGTAAGCAATCATCATGAATTACTTCAATATTCTTTTAATATAATTACTAATCAAAATGAAAAGAATTTTCAAAATTTAACCATGAACTAATAATTATATATACTTTAAAAAAAAAAAAAAGAAAGAAGATTTTAAAAAATATATAATTATATAATCAATAATGATTTAAGTGAATTTTCGGGGCATGGTTACTAACCAAATATTTTTTCAAAAAATCCCATAGATCAGTCTAAAAAGGGATTTAAATGTTTTTTTCTTCTTATTTTATAAAAAGTATTAAATTATTTTAAAATATTTAATAATAAAAACAGTTTATATTTTAAATAATACATTTTAGAAATAAATTAAATTAATTATTAAATTAATCATTTTCTATGAATAGAATGGTCTAAAAAGACTAATGAAATAAAAAAAAGAATATCAAATACTATTATATTTCATTTCTATTTTATATTAGTTAAGAAGAATAAAAATAATGTGAATATTATAAAAAAAAAAAAAAACCCAAAGTGTTCAGGTTTGAAAATGTTACTTTTAATTATTTTTTAAACAAAATATTAATAATAAAATGGAGACATTAATAATATTAAAATGAAATGAATAATTCTATTAAAGAATTTTTTTTTATTGGATAGTTATTTTTCATGAGAAAATTAAAAAAAAAAAAATGAAATTTATGGAAAAACATTATTATTATTATTATTATTACTATTATTATATTTAATAAAAAGTAAAAAATATATATATACTTTTATTATTTATTTATTATATTCAATATTATTTATTAATATAATTTCTTATTTACTTTTCTTATTGACCTTTTATTATTAAAAGTCATTTTCTTATGACCAAAATGGTCAAATTTTAAATTTTACCAAAGTTTAAATTTTTATTTTTTAATTAATAATCCATATATTAAATGTATATTGTAAATGTATTCATATCTACATATTAATAAAATTAATATATTATCATGAGTTTAATAAATTTCGTGTAACCTTCCCTGTTTTAATATTAAAAAAAAAGAATAGGATAAAAAATATTATCTATTTACCTATATATTACCATCGTATTATAATATATATGTTTGGATATTCCATTTATATTATTAATATTTACAAGAATACATTATAATTTTATTTATTAAATTGTAAAAAAAAAATAATATATACAAATTTGGTTAAATTTAATGCTTTAATAAAAATTAATTATATTGAATCAAATAAATGGAAGAGATAGGTTTAATGGCGGTTATTTGATATTTAATTATTAGTTTTATCAAATTAAATTTTAAAACAAATTAAAATTTTATATTAAAAAAAAAAAAAATGTATAATTTAATTTAAAAAAAAAAAACTATAAAAAATGAAAAAAAAATTTTTTTTATAATTTTTTTTTTTTTTTTAAATTTTTGATATTAAGTATTAAAAATGGCTAGAGATAGGTCTTATAGCTATACATCATTAATGTCAGAAAGAACTTATAAAGGTGATGTTGATGATGTTTCTTTTGAAGAAAATAATACACTAATAAATGAAAATAATGAATTAAAAACAAATACAGAAAATAAAAATATTTTAAAAGTAGATAATAATGAAAAGATACCAAATGATTCTGTCGGAGTAGAATATGAGAATCAAAAAAAGTTAATAGAAGAAGTTGAAAAAGCCAGGTTAGACAAAAAGAAAATTAAAATTCGAGATTTAATAAAGGAACGTAAAGATACAATAGCAAAAACAGAAAAGATATTAAGTATTTTAAATACATGTATTATTCATAGAAAAACTATAGAAAATCAAATAAAAACGATTGTTAAAGATGTACCTGAAATAAGTATTTCAGACCTTAATATAAATGATGAACCTATTAAAATTGATATTGAAAAGATTAATGGTAAATCAAATGGTCCATATGATAATACACAAGAAGAATTAACCAATACCAAAAACGCTATAAAGATTGCAATAGAAGAAAAGGATAAAGCTGTATTAGAAAATGAAAAATTGAAAAGAAATATATATGAAAAGGAAGATGAAATTGAATATCTTAAAGACCAAAATATTAAACAATTATTACAATTAAAAATATCAGAAGAAAAGCAAGAACAAGTCCATTCTGAAATTGAAAAAATTAATAAAGAAAAAAAATTGTTATTAAGTAGTATAGAAGAAAAAAATAATGAAATTTCTTCTCTTAAAAGAAAAAATGAAAGTCAACAAATAATAATAGAGAAAACAAAACAAGAATTGGAAAAATCTAGAGAAGAAATTGAAGAAATTTTAAAAGAGAAAAAATCAGCTATTAGAGAAAAAGAAAGAATAATGGATGAAATAAGCGCAAAAGAATGTGAAATAGAATTACTAAAAGAAAAAAATAAAAAGCAAGCATTATTTATAAAGGAATCTGAAGAAGAATTAGAGTATACCCAAGAAGAAGTTAAAAAAACTAAAATAGAAAAGATAATGAATATGAAGGATATAGAAGAAAAGAAAAGCGAAATTAACATACTTAAAGAAAAAAATAAAAAGCAACAATTATTATTAGAAAAAAGCAAAACTGATTTAGAAAAGGTTTTTACCGAAGTTGAAAATACATTTTTATTTATCAACAAAAAGAATGAGGAAATAGAAATCCTAAAAAATGAAAAAGAAAGATCAATTGAAATAGTCAATAATAAGGTAAAAGAAATTGAAAGTATTGTAAATAATATTAAAAATATAAAAATAATTGAAAAGGAAGAAGCTAATAAAACGGTAAAGAAGATGGAAGAAGAAATAGCATCTCTTAAAAGAGAAAATGAAAGAAAGCAATCTATTATTGATGATACTAAAAAGGAATTTGAAAATACAATGAATGAATTGAAAACCGCTCAAAACGATAAAATAAATATAAACCGGAAAATAGAAGAAAAAGATAATGAAATTGTATTGCTCAGCAATTCAAAAAAGGCTCAACAAATATTAATTACTAAATTACAACATAATTTGGAAAAGGTTCAAGAAGAACTCACAGAGTCCGAAAAAAACAACGATGAATTGAAAGATGAAAATCAAAAAATAATGAACAAGGTTACGGAAATGCAAAACATAATATCAACCTTGAACAAAGAAAAAGGATCAAAGCAAAAAGAATTAGAAGAATTAAAAGCGAAGCATTCTTCTTGTAATTCCAAGGAATTCTTAAAGGTCGAACAAAAAAAAGCTGATAAATTAAATGAACAATTATCGTTTATTAAAAACAATATTAATGAAGCAAAGTTTGAATTAAAAAAATACATGAAAGATTTAGAAGTAATTTATCCTGAACTTAAGATTAACCCAAAACAATCCAATATGTATAACAATATTTATAATTTATTTGTATATTCCATTGACAGTTTATCCTATATAAAGGAATCTAACGATTGCAGTAAGCTAAATAAACATTTTAATAAATGTATAAATATAATGGAAACCGTACTTAATAAAGTTGATCATCCTTGTTCCTTAATACGTTTTGATCTTTGTGATTACGAAGGCAAAAATGGTAAAATCTATGGAAATATTAATGAAACAAAATCTGTAGTTAATTCAAGTTGTGGATGCAAGTATCATACTACTTGTTTAAAATCAGCCTTAGCTGTTCGTAATTATAATGATTTAAATCAAATAAATAAACCAATAAAGTTTAAATGTCCAAATTGTCATGAAGATACTACTGCAACGTTATTATCATAACTATTTTTATAATTAAACAATATTATCATTTATTAACATTATTATCATTATTATCATTATTATATCCCCTCAAAATATCATTTAACTTATTTAATTATTCATTTTTCATTAGTTAACCTACATTTATATTTAAAAATTAATAATTTGAATTATCATTTAAATAATCCATCCATTTTTTTATTTTAATTTATTTGTAATATATTTTATCAAAAAATAGTAAACTATAAAGTGTTGTATTTTTTATTATATATCCTAATAAAAGCAAGGTCATAGGAGTTAAATTTTAATTGAAAAAAAAAAATGTATTCACTGTCTATACTTTGTATTAAATAAAAAAATTTATTTAAAAATTAAAGCTGTATGTCAAAAGAGAATATTTTTTAGTTTACTTTTTGCCTTATTATTATATTTCTAATGGTTTGCATTGCTTGCTTTGCTTGCTTTGTTTGCTTAAATGTAGTATTCCTATTCTTTTTTTTTTTTTAAAAAAGAAAAATAGGGGTTTTTCATTCTTAACAAATTATCTATGACTATTAATATATATAAGATAACAAATTTTTAAAATAATATTTACCAATCATTTAAAAGAGAATATTACAGAAAATAGATTGTTTTTTCTGGACACAAATTTTTTTAAAAGAAAACAAAAAAGTGTATTGATGACTTAATAGAACATTTATTAATAAATAATTATATTCCTATATATTATATTTTATATTAAATAAATATATTCGTATGCATTATTAATTTATTATTAGTCATCAAAAACGACAATGAGGATAAAGTAAATAATAATTTTTTATTTTATACTATGTTGAAAGGTTTAAATAATATTTTATATCTATGTATTATTAATATAAAATAAAATAAATAAAAAAAAACAAAGTAAGTTTATTTTAATAATTTTATATATATTTTAATAGTTTTACTAGGTTTATTTATAGTGTAGTAAGAATTCTTAAATATTATAATTTAATTAAAAATATAATAATAGGTTTAACTATCAAAATTTTCTTCAAGTCATACTGATGTTTAGACAGTCACAGATTCACTATTAGAATTGTAATAAAATAAATTTTCATAGGTTTAATTCAAAAAAATAAATTAAAAAAAAAAACTTTTTTTTTTTTTACTCTCTTTCTATATTTGTCGATGCAAATGGAATATGTATAAATTGAAAAGCCTAACAAAATATTTCTTTTAATTTATTCAAAATTAAATTTATTTTATCCTTTAAATGCTTTTTTAACAGGCTATGAGAATCTTTAAATTTTGTATTTATTATTGTAGAGAATAAAATAAAAAAAAAAGTGGTTGAAATTACGTTTTTTGTTGTTTTACAAAATATCTTATATAAGTTAAAAAAAAAATTTTATTTTTAAGGTGATTTCATTTAATGAATTGAGATTCTAAAAGCAATTATTATTTTAGGATACCTTTTATAGAAAGAATAAGGATAATGGCTAGAAGTAATATAAAAAAGTCAATAAAAACGATCTATATTTTATTCTATCATTAAAAAATATATATAAAAATAAAAATATTATATATTTTCATTATTTTTAAAATTCTAAAAATTAAAATATTAATTTATTATTATGGATAATAAATTTTGAATTATTAAAACTAATATTATAATTTATTGATTTATAACATTAACATCAATACATATATAATATTAATAATTAATAAATATATTTTATCTGTCAATTGAGCATATTAAATATTAATTGCTCTTAGATATATTTTGTATGTTTTATAAAAACTTTTTTTTTTTTAGATTGAATCATTACTTTTAATAAATAATAATAAGGGTTACAATAACAAAATGTTTTTATTAAAATTCATTTTATTATTATTATTTTTTTAATAAACTTTTATTACATTAGAAATAAAGGAAAATATCAAAAAAGAATAAAATTATGTAAAGTTTATTAAAAATATATTATTTTTTAGTAATATACAAGTGATTTATATATATATATATATATATAATTGCAAAAAAAAATATAATTTATATCTTTGTGACAAGAGGTATTCCATTTTTTTTTTTTTTTTTATTTATCATCATTAATTGTTGATAAATTTTTATATTTCTTTTATATAATTATTCTTCTTCTTTCCTCCCTAATTTCTATTTTCTATAGTCAAAAACTGCTATATTTTTCAATTTAAAAAGATATTATAAAGAAGTCTTTTTTTTTTTTTTTTAAACTTTATTTTGAATAATTTTTTTTTTTTTTTTTGAAATGTAAATATGTAAATTAAACTTTAAAAAATTTTATAAACAATTTTTATTTTTTCAAAAAGAAAAACCAACAAACTCTATATTATATCATTCTCTATTTAATTTTTAATAGTTAATTTTTTTTCTATACTTTTTTTTTTTTTTTTAATTTTCTTAAATAATAATTATATATTTATAAAAAAAAAATAAAGATAATAATTATATATTTATAAAAAAAAATAAAGATTGATAATTTATACATATAAAATAAAAAAAAAATAAAGTAATACTAAAATAACAAATATTATTTATGCCTAGACAAAATCAAATAGACGAAGAGCTTCGTGATTTGAAGCTAAGATTTGAATTATTAGGTAATACTATTAAAAATAGATAATAAAAAATAAAAAGACTATTTAATAAATTTTTATAATTAACTGCTTTTTAATTTTTTTATATGCATATTCTATTCAAATAATAATAATAATAATAATAATAATAATAATAATTATAATAATAATAAATTATCATCATCATTTTTTTTTTAATATAATAAAAAGATGGAGATAGAAAAGCATATTATGAGTCATCTCAGATGACCATTAGAAAAAATAAAGAAGAAATTGCTCAGTTGGCTGCTCAAAATAAAGAATTACGTTCAACCATAGCAAAATTAAGAAAGGTAAATAATATATATTATAGCAATAATGAATAAAGGACTATTTTTATATAAATCTATTTTTTTTTTCTTATTTTACAATATTATTTTAATTACCATTTAAATTATTAATTTAATGAACATTTCACATTATGAAAATATTTTATCAATTTCAAATATAAATATATATTATATATATTATTATTTTTTTTTTAATTTTTAATCGATCGATGAACCGATTTATAGTTTGAGAAAGATATCACTCCAAAGGTTTCTATTAATATGACATCTTTTGAAAAATTTGATCATGAAGTTATTGATTCTCAAAAACGATGTGATAGATTAAAATGTGAATTGGAAAAAAAGGAAAAACAATTATTTGATTTAGAAGATACCTATTCGGATTTAAAGAAAATTGCAGAAGGAATGGATAATAAAAATAATCCCCAAATGAAAGTAAGCATAGCTATAAATTTATTTGAGAAAGAGAGAGAAAAAAAAATAATAATAATATATAATGTATATTGAAGATAAAAAAAGAAAAATCAACATTTACATTTTTTTTTTTTCATTTTATTTTAAAAAATGTTGAGATTAACAATAGATAATGAATATACTAATTAATTATTGTATTTATATATATATATATATTATATATATATACATGTATAGGAAATAAGTAATCTGGAAAATCGTTTGGATAAAGCATTAATTAAATATAATGAGGCACAATCAATTAAAAAAATGTATGAACAAATATTAAAAAAATTACAAGAAGAACAATTAACATTTGATCAACAACTTGCCTACTATGAAAAAACTTTAAAAATTAAAAAACAAGATATTGTAGAATTAGAGTATATGTCTAGAGATGCAAATCACGCAAAAGAAATAGCCAAGGTATATTTACAAATTTTTTGAATAGTAATATTTAGAAAAAAGATTTTTTTTTTTTATTTTTTTAATAATAACAATAATAATCATAATCATAATAATAATAATCATAATAATAATAATAATGATAATAATAATAATAATAATCATAATAATAATCATAATCATAATAATAATAATAATAATAATAATAATAATAATAATAATAATAATAATAATAATAATAATAATAATAATAATAATAATAATAATAATAATAATAATAATAATAATAATAATAATAATAATAATAATAATAATAATAATAATAATAATGATAATAATAATAATAATAATCATAATAATAATAATAATAATAATCATAATAATAATAATAATGATAATAATAATAATAATAATAATAATAATAATAATAATAATAATAATAATAATAATAATAATAATAATAATAATAATAATAATAATAATAATAATAATAATGATAATAATAATAATAATAATCATAATAATAATAATATTTGTTATGGTATTATTAGAATGAATTAACCAAATTTGAACAACAAGTGAACGAAGAAAGAAAACATAGAGAAAAAGAATTAGAAACTAAAAAGGAAATGGTGAAACAAAAATTAGAATTCCACGAAAAGAATGATAGAAAGGTAACAATATTTATATTATTTATTTATAAATTACATAATAAAAGTAACATAATTAACTCATGAAATAACATTTTTACTACAATTATTACTATGTATATATATATTTATATATCCAATTGAATATTAAATAATGACATAAAACATCATTTAAACTAAAAAAAAAAAAATAAATTTATAATATGAAATAATATTAATGATTTATTTATAATATTAATATATAATTATTAATGATAATTATCGAAAATAATGAATAAATATTTATTATTAATCAATTAAAAAATCCACAATTTAAAATATAAAAAAACCCCATGATATTTTATGAAAATGTATAAATATTTAATTTTTATAATCTAATTATCAAAAATAATATAATAATAATGTCAATAAAAAAAAAAAAAAAAGGTACGTCAAATGGAAGAATTAAGAAATGATGTTCAGGTAGCTCAAGAACAAATAAATAAAGATCATTTTGATGAAGCTAAAGAAAAGAAATTAGCTGAATATGAAGAAACCATGCGTTTAATTAAGGAAGCCACAGGTGTTTCTGATGTTAATGATGTTATTAATAAATTCCAATCTCAAGGAGAGACCCATTCTCATTTAAAGAGTTTGGAAGAACAAAATAGAGCAAAAATTCAAGAATTAAAAGAACAACGTGCCGCAATTATGACGGAGTACGATGAATTAAAATACAGTGGTGAAAGTCGTCATGCCGCCAGTCAAAGAATTATTGATGAATTCCAAGAACATTTAAAAGAAGCTGAAAATAAATGTGAAGAAGCTAAAAATAAGTATGAATGGGTTTCTAATTTATTAAATAATGCAAAGGCAGGAATTCAACATTTATATGAAAAATTGGAAGGAATTAAATTGGTTAGTGTTAAAATTAAAAATTATTTTCTTTAAAATTGAATTTATTATTATTATATTATAATAATTCATTTATATAGGATTATAAATTTCTAAATTATATTTGTATACTGAAAATTTATTTTTTTATTCTTTTTTTTTTTTATATATATATTTTATTTGAATTTTATATTAATAATTATATTCTAAAAGAATCCTGAAGGTGAAACTGAAGGTGCTACTGAAGCTAATAATGAAGGTGATGCTAAAGGAAGTACTGAAGGTGAAAAATTACTTGCTATGGATGATGCTGTTGAAGTTACAGATGATAATATTGCCGATATTTTAAATATTTGTAATAAAAAGCTTCAAATATTATATGAAAGTGTTCAAGAAAAACAAAAAGCAATTTTGGAGGTATGCATTTTTTTTTTTTTTTTATGAAAATATATATATATAATTATTTATATTTATTTATTTATAAATTAAATCAGTATATAAAATTAATGAATCTAATTATAAATTTTATATAATATTATATTTATTCTATTTTATTATTATTAATATATATATTTGATATAATTATTCTTTCTCTATATATTTTATTATATTTTCTTTTCTTTTTTATTTTTCAAAAAAAAAAAAAAGTCCGCACAAATTGCATCTGTACAACAAAACCAACAACAACAATCTACCGAACCTCCTGCCAATATTATTACTATTACTCAAGTTGGTTTACCACCATACAATACTCGTGTAAAATTAAGAGCTGCATCCTTTGAAGAAGATAATGGTGAAGGTAATTTTTTATTATTATTATTAAATAAATAAATAAGTAAAAAAAAAAAAAAAAAAAAAATTATGAAAATAAGAATAATATTTAAAAAAAAAAAAAAAAAAAATATTAAAAAAACTATTATTTATATTATTTTTTGTTATTTTTTATTATTATTTTTAGATAATGATGATAATGATGACGGTGGTGAAGTATTAGATAGAGATACCATTAAAAAACAATTTACACAATTATTAAATGCAAAAATGAAACAAAATAAGAAATCAAAAAAGAAGAGAAAGGATGATGATGATTAAAAATAATAAACTTTTTCCTATAATTTTTTTTTCTATTTAATTTTTTTTTATACCTAATTTAGAGAATTAAAATAATTTCATACTTCATACCTTTTTATATTTTTAAATATTAATATAATATTCTTTTTTTTTTTTTTTTTTTTTTTTGCATATCGAAATAAGCATAATTTTCATTACACATTTTACTTTTTTTTTTTTTAATTGCATTTTATTTTTTTTGTTTTTTCCTTTTTATTTTATTAAAGGTATAAATCATACATATAAAATAACTTTTCTTTATAACTATAAAATTATATATTTATTTTTCTTGTTAATATTCATATTTATAAAAATATATATATACTTTTTTTTTTTATATTGATAAAATAGTTATGTAGGTGTGAATGAAAAAGAAAAAAAAAAAAAAATGAAATTCATTACTAAACTTAAAAATATGGTTTTCATATTTCTTATAAAATAATTGCTGAATAAAAATATATTAATTCTAAATTATTATTTAATTTTTTTTTTTTTTTATTTTTTTATTTTTTATTTTTTATATGTGGTTAAAAAAAAGATAAATTAATTTTTAAATATATTTATAAAAATAAGGATAAAAAAAATAAAAAAAGAATATATTTTTATATATAAAATATTATATACATTTCAATTTATATAATATTTGTAATCAAAAAATGGGTTAACCATATAATATTATTATGCTTAAACACGAGAAGCAAGATCAACAAGGTTACTGGTACCAGTTAAGGAACTAGTAACACGTTCTTCATTCTTAAAGGTAGCAATACCGTAAGAAATGGCACTGCAAGTAATAGTAATGGTTGGAAGGATAAAAGCGGTAAGAGCACCATTGAATTCAAAAAGCCAGTTAACAACAGCAATACTATTTTATTTTTATTTAAAAATAGTTAATTAAAAATCTTTTACTTTATAATTACTATATTGGTTGATAAAAAAAAAAAAAGATAAAAAAAGACATACGCAGCATATAAAACAGCTCTCATTGAGTTCTTTTCAAAGAATTTAATAAGTTCATCACTATTTAAATTTATTTATAAATATAATTGAATAAATATATTGTGATTTTATTATTATACTTAATTACCTATAATACTTACAACTTTGGGCTTGATGGAACACACTATTATAATTAATTATTATTGAAAAATATATAAAATATATTTAATTATCATAACTTAATACATATTTATACATAAACATACATATCGATTGTTTTTATTTTACCTTTAAAAAGATTGGAATTTCAAGTAAAATAATACCACAACCAAAGACACTTTTATTAATATTTTTTAATAAATATATTTATAAAAAAAAATTTAAAATTTAATTATATTAATATGAAAAAAAATTATTATTCAGAGAAATATAATTTTATTACAGATCGAGGATTCCTTGTAAACTTTCAGCAGCATGTAACATAAGAATACCTAAAATGTTTGCTGGAGCAAAGATAAGGAATACTATATTATATAAAAAAAGAATAAATGTTAAATATTTTAATAATCTTTTATACAATATATCTAAAAAATATAATATCTTTTTGTGTATTTATTATAAACTTACATATGGAAGAAATAATGGCGAACCTTTAATATTTCATTATTTTAATTTAATATAAAATAATTAAAAATTATTAATTTTTTTTTTTCTTGAAATAAAAATTAAAAGCTTTTACTTTTATAAAATAATTTTATATCAATACCATTGACCGTAAATGGTACATTGTCCTGAGGTTAATTCTTTAACAAAGTCGAATTTCATTTTGTATCTTTACAAAGTAAAACATTGATAATACGTTTTTTTTCCGTTTTTTTTTTTTTTTTTTGTGATTAAATAAAATCCATTTAGAAATATGTATGTATATATATTTGTTTTTATTTATATATACATATAAATAAAACATTTGTAATTGAAACCATTATAATAATATATAAAAATATAAATTAAGGTTAGTGTTATTCGATTCATCTATATTTATTTTAATTTTTATTTACAAAATTAATTATTTAAAGTATATTTATTTCCCCTCTTTTTTTTTTTTTTTCATTTAAAAAGCTTTATTTTATCACTTTGTTTAACATGAAGAAAAAAAAAAGATCAATTTATTTATTTATTATTTTGATTATAACAATTTCTATTCAAAATTCTTTTTTCTTTTTATTTTCATTTCAATTTTTGTTTATATTTATTTATTTATAATAAATTTATTATTTATTTATATTAATAATTTCCTTTTTTTTTTCCTTCTTTTCTTTTTTTTATTCATTTTTATAGTTTTACCTTTTATTATTTCTATAAGTAATGTTATAATTGTCTTTTTTTTTTCTTTTTTAAAATTTTTTAATCTTAACTCTACTTTAAAACACTAAATTGTTTTCAAAAAAAAAAAAAAAAAAAAAAAAAGTAAAATTGATTTATAATAATAATATAAAAATTTATATTATCAATAATAAATAATAAATTGATAAAATATTGTATTAAATTTAATATTTATTAATATTTCTTTTTTGTGTATATGTACATTTTACAAATAAAAAAAATTAATTTTATTATTAATTAATATTTAGATTAATATATGAGAAATATAAAAATTCAATTCATTTCAATGGCTGTCTATATAAAATATTAAAAAATATATTAAATATAATATATATAAATAATACTATATTAAAATATAAATTTAAATTGTAATAAATTAACTTTATTTGATATTGTTTTAATTACATACAAAGTAATACATTATATTAAATAATGTATTTTAGTTAAGAAAAATCTTTTTTACCATATTTGGAAATTTTTAATATAAATTATATTTATTTCTAAATTTGTATTAAAAAAAAAAAAACGGTTCATTTTCATTTTCACCAACAACAAAAATTAAATTAATATGGAAAGAGTACTGAAAAGGAATCTTTTTCAGAGTATTGCAGTCAATAAGTTAAAAAGAAAGGATATGAAAAGATATTTAAAGAATAAGGCGATATATCTATTTTTTGATTTTGAGATTATTATAAATTTTGTTGTAAAAATTATATCTCAAAATATATTGTCTTCCGCTTGATCAATTTCATAGTATAATCTTTCCACATAGGTAATAATCTCTATGACTCTTTTTCTATTTCTTTGAGTTTCTTCATTATGGGTTCTTTGTATTTCATCTTCTAACTCTTTATTACAACCACTAGACAAACCATCTTCCTGTTATTTTCGTTAAGGCAGTAAAATATATATAATAATATTTTGAAGAATAGTAGTAACTGATTAGATTATGCTTACTTTATAAAAAAGGAAATATTATTATTTATTTCCTTTTTTTTTTTTTATCGTTTATTTAATATTTATACGATAACAATATCTATAGTAATTATGAAAATAGTAATAAAATTATATACCTGTTGATCGAATTTTAGTAGATGGAAATCATGAGTTGCATTTAATGAATTTAATATAATTTCTTTATCACTTATAAGCTAATATGGAAATAAAACATCAAACAGTATAAAAAAAGGGGAAAATATTAAAATAAAGTATAGATCAAGTATATTCATTTTTGCTTTTATAGAAACATAATGAATTCTATATTAAAGTCCATATGCTCTATTATTTGACTTAACATTTATTATAAAAAAAAAAATTTTTTTTTTTCATAATATTACCTCTCGAAGATCATCATTTTCTATTGAATCCATATCACTTTTATGTATACGGTCATAAGCAGACATAATACATTCTGTATATCTTTCAAAATAATTATTTTCTAACTCACGAATACGAGCCATAGTATATATTAGGAATTATTAAAAATAATATTAAAAAAAATTATAAAAAAAAAAAAAAATCGTCGTTAAAGTTAACAACTTTTATTTTAATTATTATACGTTGATTTTGTTTTCTTAATTTTTAATAGGAATACTTGTTTCCTTTTTTTAATATATAAAATAATAATTTATTTATTAAAATATGAAAAGGATATTTTGTTTGTCCACATTCTAACATAGAATTAAATAATTCCTGTAAATTTTTTTCGTATTCTCTTAATATTTCCTATATATATATAATATTATTTTAGAAAAAAAGTAGATGTTGATATTAAAATAATGCTATATACATATTTTGAATTGATATTTTTAATTAAAAAAGGAAGTAGAAAAAAAGGAGGTATAGGTTTATTAGAGTATTAATTTTTTGACACCTACTTCAAATTGTTCAACTATGGTCATTTCTAATGCCATTAATTCATTAGACGTTTCATCTACATCAAATTTCATTGCTTTCACAGCTTCATCAATTTCTTTAACATCTCTCATATTTGATACTGTTCTTATAAACTGTTTTTTTTTTATGAGAAAAAAAAAAGGAAATATAAATTTTAATATTATAAAATGATAAGTTTCAAATAGTGAAATAATAATTAATTATAATTGTTTCATATATTAAATTATTATTTAATTGATATAATACAGCTTTTTTCCTATGTTCTAAATCATTAACAAGTTTTATTCCTTTACTGTCTGTTTCTGCTTTAGCATCTTCTATAGCTTTTGTTATTAATTCTTTTTCTTCTTGAACCTCTGAATGCTTCTTTAAAATAAAGTCCTTCATTTCAATAATAATAATTTCAAATTTGGCTCTATAAGTGTTTATATGAAAGGATAAACGCAATTTAAGTTAAAGATATATTTTTTTTTATTTTCATTTGGGGTAATAATAATTATATTATTATTATTGATCTATATATTTATTTTAATTTAATTTAATAAAATGTTCATATATTCATTTTATATATATATATATATATATAAAGGATATTCCTCATTTAGATCTTGTATTTTTTCTGGTGCTAAAATATTTAATTTATGAAAATCTGGATCTTGTTCAAACATATCTTGAAATAACATATCAATATTTTTTATATGTGCTTCCTGGTATAATTTATAAAAATTATATATTTATCAATTGTATATTATTAATATATATATCTAATAATAATGTAAAAATATTTATTATTATTATTTATGGTATGATAATAGAAGGTTATTTGACGATTCATTTTATTTATATTATATTTATTTATATATTGTATAATAAATTCCAAAATCTTTTATATTTGTATTCCTTCATGTTAAATTTCATTATAAATTTTTTAATAAAGGATTATTATTAACATTGAAATAACTAGTTTATTTATTCAAATTTTTATTCCTCATTATTATTACTGGTCTGATAGAATATAAGTATTAACTAATAATCAAATTGTATAAAAATTTTTTCTATTTTCCACATTTCCTTACAATAGGAAAATATTTTATTATTTATTTTTGATTTTAGTGTTCCATATAAAAATACAATTTTTTCTTTTCTTTTTTTTTTTTTTTTTGGATAATAAATGCTATAACACCTTTATTTTAAATGTATCATATATATTTTATATTAGACAAAAAATTACTTCAAATAATTGTTCTAATTTTCTCCTTTGTTCTAGTTTTTCTTTTTTACTTTTAGTAATTTTTTCTTCTTCTTCCAATGCAATTAAATCATCTAAATATATTGCTCTACTTTTTTCAACCTTTATAATATTCATCACGGATTAAAATAAAATATGATTGTTTTTTTTTTTTTTTGAAGAATAATATAATTAAAATAAAATATTTAAATAAAATACAAGTTGATAAATAAACTAATATTACTATTTTAACATTTAATAGGTCAAATATTTATATATTATTATTTACTTCTTCTTGATTAATTAATCGATAATCTAAATATTTGAGATTTTTAAGATTTGCTAGTATGTATGCTTTATAATTTTTATCATTGCATATTTTATTTCCAGCAGCATTCAATACTCTTAGATTTTCAAATCTAGTTAGGTATAGAATCTTATTAAATCATATATATATATAATATGTTTAATAATGACATTTCCAAAATATTTAGAATTTAAAAATATTTTTTTTTTTAAAATTATTATTTGCCATTGCTTATACAATTTTGTATTATAGATATTTACATTTTCTAAACTACTTAAATTATTGTTCCCTATAGAAAATACTGTCAACTTTGTTAGTTCATCCATATTTTCAATTTTTGATATTCTATTATTGAATAATGATAAATCTGTAAGGTTTACTAGTTCATTAAGTCCTTCAATCACCGTAATATTATTAAATGAAAGATCTAATGTGAAAAAAATAAAAATAATTTTTTATTATTATTATATTTTTAATTTCAATTGTATTATATATAGTTATTAATATATTATCTTTTTATTATTCATACCAAGCCATGTTAAATTTACCAAAAAATTAATATTTTCTATCTTTTCTATAATATTATTATCTAATTGTAACTTTGTTAAATTTTTGAGGGACCATAAGTTATTAATTTTTAAAATATCTGTTATATATATATTTATATAATATAAAAAAAAGTAAGCATATACACATGTTCTTAATGTTCTCTTTTATTCTCTTCCTATCCTAACTTGAAAATTATAATTATTTAAAAAATTTCCCTTTTTTTTTTTAAAAGAAAAAATATTAAATCTAATTACTAACTTTTATAATCCAATCGAATGGCTTTTACTTCCTCAGGATCAATTCCTTCCTTTTTAGCAATTTCAGCAATTTCAGGTGTAATCTGTTCATTAATAGCTGTATTTATCAACTCTTCGCTAATGACCACAGGATCAACGGAAGCATAACTCACAAATGTAATCATGGATTTTTATTTATATATAAATATATTTTTTTTTCCTTACAAAAAGTAAAATGATTTTTTATCTACGTTATTTATAATGAATTAAAAAATAAATACTATATAAATACTTTAATAAAAACTACAAGTTAAAATGTAAAGTTGTCCATTTATAATCCTAATTTTAATTATTATTATTTTAATTTTTAATTTCAAGTTATCATCGGAGTTCTTATAAAACATCATGACAGTAACGTGACATACATAGAACTATGTTTAATGTTAAAAATTATTATTAAACATAAAATTTAAAGTTTTTGTATAAAAATAAGGGAATAGAGTTAAAAAATGAAACACAATGATAATGCATATTTCTTATATAAAAGTGCAGTAATTATGGAAAACATTTTGAATTGAATATTGTTAAAGAATAAATTATTTTAAAATTCAAAAAAATAAAAAAGTTTTTTTCCTAATTTTATTTGGTGTATATCATAAAAGTCTTGTTAATCTTATTAGTAAATGATAATTCAAATTATATTCAAATTGTTGTTATTAATTTTTTTTTTTTTTTAATCATTATTAAATTGACATTTTTGATATATTTCATATCATTGGAATTTTCTATTCTTTTGAATTCAACAATTTTTTTTTTTTTTTTGAATAAGGTTACCTTCCCTGTTTCTCTTTTATTCATTATTACTTAATATAGAAAATATAAAAAAATAAAGTAGAAATCTGTTTCAGTTATTCAATAAAGATGATGTTTTACTTTATTTTAGTAGGGGAATTGTTCCAAACTATACCAATGTTTCAAATATTTGGTTTGGTTTGTTTTTTTTTATTTTTCTTTCTATTTTTTGTGGTTAGGGAATTATTTTGTTATAAGAGAATTATTATGGTAAAATTGCCGGCGGTAATTCTATATTATAATATTCTTTAATATTCCAATTGTTAGTTTATTATAGCACCATCCATTACTTTTTTTTTAATATTTACAGTTTTAAATTCTTTGTTTTCATTTCTGTGATTTTCTTAATATTTTGAATAGAAGGATAATAAGATAAATTAATAATAAATTAATTAATTTATAAATTTTTTTTGAGTAACGTATAATCTTTATATATTTATAATTTAATATATGTATATCAATATATTATTAAATAATAATAATAAAATTAATAGAATAAAAACTTTAATCCTATTAAAATAGAATAATAAAAAATAATTGATTATTAAATATAGATTAAAAGTTTTTTTTACATTTAAATAAAATTAATATATATGAATCAAATTCTGATATATAAACACTATTGATTGTTGTATAAATTTAATTTATTATTTCATGTGGAATAAGCGGAATAATAACTTATTATATTTTCTATTATATTTTATAATACTATTGTCATATATTAATTTAAATTAAAAAATATTTAATTTAAATTAATACTATTATAATAATTGCCAAAATTTTTTATTATTAAATAAAGTTCTTAATAAAAATAAAAAAATTTTACCTATAAATTTTGGTAATAACTTTATTTAATAATAATTTATATTATACAATACACAATATATAAACAATAAAGTATAATATATAGTACTAATATATATTGACATTTCATAAAATGTAGGACAAAAATTACTAAATTTTTTTATTCTAAAGCATAAATATCACCAACTATAATTAAATAAATGAATAAATAATTAGAATCTAATTAAATTTCATAAAAAAATCATAAATAATAAATGGATATATAATTAATTAATAAATAAATAATAATTTGGTAGTTTTTTTTTTTTATTTTGGCTACGATGATTTTATATTTTATTAAATAAAATTTTTGTAGAATATCACAAAAAAAATTTTTTTTTTTATATATATAAAGTAATTTAATCTTTTTTTTATTTCTTAATCATTTTCTTTTTATAAATAAATCTAATCTCTTTTAATTTAATTTTATTATTAATATTTTTTTCAATTCAGAAAAAAAAAAAAAAAAATACATTATTTATAATAAATAATGATTTATTATTAATAAGGATAACATTTAATAAAAAGTTCATATATTTAATTTAAGTTTATACATAGCAACAATCCCAATACTTAATATTAAATATATCAACTTTAATTATAACAAGAATACAAAATACATTCAAAAAATAAAAAACAACAACCTAGTAATAACAACACTTTAAAAATTTATTAAAATAATATAAAATATAGTAAAACAATAAATCAAAATAATCAATTAATTTAATATAACAAAAAAATTAACAAACTAAATAATTTAATCAAACTAAAAAATAAATAAATTAATAAAAACCAAAATTAAAATAATACTAAATAAATAATTCGATTAAAAAACAAATATAATAGATAATAAATAAAATAATTTATAAACTAATTCAAGATAAACTTATTATTTAAGCAAAATATTTATTATTATTATTAATTTTTAACCTGAAGATTATTGATTGATAGTAATAATAAAAAATTAATTATAAAATTTAAAAATATATACATTAATTTAAAATAATAAAAATATATATCCTAGATTTTAAATATTATACATAAATATAAAAATGCTAACAAGTGAAAGTAAAACAATAAATGAGCAAAGCTCAGTTAAAGATGACCAATACAATAAAAACAATAACTATGCTAAATCAATAAATGAAAAATCAGCATTTGCTGAATCAATATTTGCAAACTCAATATTTTCGGAAGACAATAACGATATAAATGAAACTATAAATGCTATGTTTTTAAATGAAAAATATATAAAAGAAATACCTGAAGAAGAAGAAATAATAGAAGAACAAGGAGAAAATGAAATTCAAAATAATCAAATTATTAGTGAAAGTATTTTAAGAGAGAAATCTATAAAATCAATTCACGAAGAATCTATCATAGAAAAGTCAGAAATAAAAAAATCCTCTTCTCAAAGCTCTAAAATTATCGAAACACAACACTCATTTATTGACCAAGCTGCAATAGAAAGGCAACAATCATTTTTTGAAGGCGAAATTGATAAAAGACCATCTTTTATAAATAATTCAATAATTGAAGAAGAAGATCCAAAATTTATAAATGAAGATATAATTGATGAAAATGATAAACATTATATGGAAAGATCTATTATTATTGAGGAACCTATTAGACAAAGTACAATTATTGATCCAACAATTACTTCATTTGAAAAATCAAAAATAAATAAAAGTAAGATAGAAAATACAAGTATGAATAAAAATGAAAATTCTAAAATATTAGAAACTAATGATACTCAACTTGAAAGAAATAATAGTGAGAGTAATAAATCTGTAATAAGTGAATCAAATGTATCAACTGTTAGTAAGAGTAATAAAACATTATCTTCTGTTGATTATAGTTTAACATCAGATGCTGATCGTTCTACCACCAGTGTTAAAAGAAAGATATTAAGTATGCTTTTTATACCCAATACTCGTTCAAATCACCTTTTTAGTAGTGGTAGTAGTATTCGTTCAAGTAGATTTTTTATACCATCATCAAAACCAGTTGAAAAAAAGAAGAAGACGGTATTCACTGATTTACCAGATAATGCTATACAATTAATTTTCAAATATATTGGTGAAACTTATTCAATTGAATTTAAGCATACCTGTCAAAAGACTTATCGTGTTGGTAACCATCCAGATACCATTGCGAAATGGCTTTATTACTACTATGATCCAAAAGTTTTAACAATTCCAGAATCAGATCAACAAATTGCATTTAAAAACCGTCTTATTGTTACCAATGATGTTATTGCTTCAATAGTAAATAATATTGATGAAAATGTAGTAGAAGATTTTGATGATAATTTAAAAAATTCATTAACAGCTTATTCCTTAAAAAAGGATGATTTACATTTATTACAATCACTATTTAAGCCATTCTGTTTCAATGTAGAAGTTGGTTTAGTTAGTATTGCATGTCAAAACCAAAATCGTACATCTCAAGAATTTATTACTTATTTATTTGAGAAGGATTTTATACTACCAAAATCAACTTTTTACGAAGCATGTTTACGCTACAACACTTACGTTATTAATTGTTATCTTAATTATAACGATATTTCTCACAAGGAAATCGATGATTATTTCAAGAGTATTGAAAAGAGACCATTCCATCCAATGATTGCTGCAGCTCGTTCTGGTGATATGTCTTTGATTAAAAACTTGATTGAAGACATTGGCTGTAGTGTTTCTTTATTTGGTTATTATGCCTTTATTAAAGCTATATCCCATAATAAACTTAATGTTGCCAAATATATTTTTAATTTGTATCCACAACTCGACTTAAATGATAATGAAATGATGAATATTGTTTCTAAGGCTGCAGAAAGAGGACGTTTAGAAACTATTCGCTTAATCAAATATGTTTATGATAAACGCTATGGTAAATCTAAAACAGTCAATGTATTTAGAAAACCTGGTATTTTAGCAAATGCCATCACTGCATCTGCATTAGCGGGTCAATTGGAATGTTGTGTATGGCTAATGGAAAGAGAAAAGAAGTATATTAATGCAGAGTATGTTAATAGAATTCTAGAATGTTTTAACAACCACTTAAAGGGTAAATCACATTTACCTTTACTTCATCGTGCTCGGTTCCTTCAATATCTTAGTCGTTTTCCAGTCGATTTTAAGGGTAAAACGGGTTATGATCTTTTAAAAATTTCAATTGGTAATGATGATGTTGATTCCATCACTGTTCTAATCGACAATGGTGTTAATTTTAGAGCCGATAATGAACAGCCCTTACAATTGGCCTGTGGATTAGGAAAATTAAAGGCAATAAAAATATTATTAGATAAAGGTGCCCAGCCAAATAAATATGTTATTAGAACCTTGAAAAAAGGAGTAATCATCAATGGTAATATTATTCGTTTAGATCGTGAAAAGAAGAATGAAGTTACTAAATTATTAAGCAACGTCCAGGTAAATATTAATTTTCTTTAACCGCTAGATTTATTGTCATAAAAATTCCATTGAATTTATTTTATTTATTCTTTTTATTCTATAATTAATATTTGTTATTTTTAGACTTCAAAAAGATTTTCCCTTTCATTCCAGAAATAAAAAGTAGAATACAAATGGAACGCTTAAAAACTAATAATAAACAAATAAATTGTCATTCATACATAGAAAAAGTTCATATAACTAACAAAAAATGTCATCCAAAATAAAATTAAATATACATTTTTTATTTTTTATATAGCATAAAAAACACAAAAAAAAATTACTAATTCGCTAAAGACAAAACAAAATAATAATAATTAAAAGAACAAGATTTTTATGTACAATATACAAAATCAATTCGATATCAATATCAATATAGAACAAAACAAAACAAAAACAAAAACAAAAAAAAAAAAGCGACAAATACAAATACAATACAAATATATTTATAAAAAAAAAAAAAAAAAAAAACTAATCATTTATATATATACTTTATAATAATCGATATAAAGTTATATGTAATTCATTAAAGATTAGACAAAAAAAAGAAAAATTATAGAACATTAGTGATTAATATATTTTTTTTTTAAAAAAAAAAATTTTTGTAAATAAAATTATTTATTTTTTTTTTCATTTAAAAAAATTTATAATAAAAATAAAAAAAGATAAAAAAAAAAGCATAGTCACAATATCCTATAATTATTTTTTTTTTAAATTAAAAAAACATAAACACTATTATTAATATAAATATACCAGTTTATAAATACTATCAATACAATCAGTATAAATAATAATATCAAAATATATTAATAATAATATCAATAGAATATTTAAAAAGAGAAAAACCAAAAAATAAAAATTATATATATATAAAGTAGATATAACAATAAGAAAAAAGTAATGATATAATTTTGATAATTTTTTTTTTTTTTTTCGAAATAGTCTTTTTTTGATAAAAAGATTTCAAAAAGAAAGAAAGAAATTTAATATTAATACTTTTTTAAAATTCTTATAGAATATGACTTTTTATATATATTATTATTATTAAATAATATTTTCTCTTTTTATAAAAAAAGAAATAAATATAACAACAATTTAATATAAACAACAATGATGATTATATTGTTATTTTTTTTATTTAAAAAGTAGTCGTAATAAAAAGAAAATATTTTTTTTCTTTTCTTTTTGAGAAGTATATAATATTATTTGTATTTATAAAGAAAAAAAAAATTTTTTTTTTTTTTACCAAAGCTTTTTACTAAAAATTTTAACAATAATCATTAATATAAGCAATAAATCAAAATATAATATAATATAATAACAATAATAATAAATACAAAATAATAATAATAATATCAAATTATCTTTAATAATAATAAAATAATAAATACAATAAAAAGAATCATTAAAATATTAAAAA
This sequence comes from Piromyces finnis, assembly GCA_002104945.1. NCBI lineage: Eukaryota > Fungi > Neocallimastigomycota > Neocallimastigomycetes > Neocallimastigales > Neocallimastigaceae > Piromyces > Piromyces finnis. The sequence continues at coordinate 297,184 of MCFH01000022.1, forward strand.
AAAAAAAAAAAAAAAAAAAAAAAAACTGATAAAAATATTAATAATAAAATTTATAAAAAAAAAATACTTTTAAAAAAAAAATAGTTAAAGCTTTTGAAATTAAAAGTTTTTTTCTTAATTTTTATTATCTTGTTTAGTTTTAATAATTTTAAAAAGTTGGATTAATTTTTAAGGAAAAGATTGATTTTAAAATTGTACTTTCAATGTCTATTATTGAAATTTTCATTTTATAAATAAAAAAAAAAAAAAATATCTATATAAATTAGTTTTTTTTTTTTTTTTCTATTATTATTTTTGGTGAATAGTTTTCATACTTTTAAAGTTATTTATAGAAACAAATAAAATATAGTATTATATTTTTTTTAAAAAAAAAAAAAGAAAAGAAAGAAAAAGAGACAAATGATTTATCATTAAAAAACCTAAGAGTTATTAGTAGGTTAGTTACACAAAGAAGCAACCCTTGTTCAAGGAAATACTATTCCATTAGCTTTATCAAGAAAAAATATTTTAGCTCAAGCTAGAACTGGTTCAGGAAAAACTTCAGCTTATTGTTTATCAGTTATACAAAAAATCATTTTAAGTAAAGAGGTAATATACCATATATATATAAATAGTATTTTGTTTAAATATATATTACAATTCCTATTAAACGGACGTTAATGCACTTAAATTGTTTTTAAGAAACCTTGCTGTGATATTTTAAGAATAAAAAACCATAAGCGAGAAATACAATTTTAAAGATTTAGAGAATGAAGAACTAGAATCAAAAATAAACCAATATTATTACAGATAAAAATTAAAAAAAAAAAAAAGTTAAAAATAATTATTATATCGAAATACTAATTAACTAATTAAAAAAAAAAAAACTGATAAAAATATAAATAATAAAAAATTTTTTTTAAAAAAAATTAAAGTATGAAAATAAAAAAAACGTTAGTTGTAATTTTTATATATTTTCTATCATTTCGGTAGGTTATCTCTTTTTTAATACTTAAAATTTTCATAAATGGAGGGATTAATTTTAAGGAAAAGCATGGAATATTAATTTCAATATTAATATATTATTGAAATTGTAATTTTAATATGCTACAAGTATAATTATCATTGTTATACTTTTACATTACTTTTAAAAAGAAAATAACTATTTTGATAATTATTTCCATGTAATATTTATCCTTTTTTTAAAAAATATATATATATATATATATATTAAAAAGGTAACTTTTTAAAATTTTAATTATTTTTTCAAAAAAAAAAAAAAAAAAAAAAAAAACATTTTTAATAGTAATATATTAGTAATTGAATAGTTGATTTATTTATATAAATATGATTGGTAGAAAAGTGAAAATAATTGAAATAAATAATTATTAAAGTTTTCAATTTTTTTATTAATAAAAAAAAAATTATATATATATATAATATAAATTGTTATTAATATTAGAGAAAAGAAAAAAAAAAAAAAATTATAATAGAGCATATTAAAAATTGTTTTTTTTTTTTATTCTTATTTAATATCATTTTTATCATTATTTTTTTTGTAAATAGTTTTCATACTTTTTAAGTTATTTATAGAAACAAATAAAATATATATTATCGTAATAATAGAATAACATTTAAAAAAAGAAAAATGACCAACTTCAGTGATTTATCATTAGATTCAAGACTTTTAAGAGCTATCAGTAAGCTTGGTTACAAGGAAGCAACCCTTGTTCAAGAAAATACTATTCCATTAGCTTTATCAGGAAAAGATATTTTAGCTCAAGCTAGAACTGGTTCAGGAAAAACTTCAGCTTATTGTTTACCAGTTATACAAAAAATCATTTTAAGTAAAGAGGTAATATACCCTACCACATATACTATATATATAATAATATATATATATTTTCGAATTATCAATCATAAATATAAATATAAATATAAAAATGAATAATATAATATTATTTTATTAAAAATTGGTGAAACTATATTATTGTGTTTTAGTATTTTATTCAACTATTTGAAATTTGTAATTTGAATTTTAAAATTATTTAAATTTTAAAATTAATAAAATCTAATTTCATTACTATTTTAAATATTTATATTTAAATTAATAAAAATAGTTATTACCAAGTAATTCAAAAGAACGTAACAATGTTAGAGCTATTATTTTAGTTCCAACCAGAGAATTAGCTGATCAAGTACACAAGCATATTAAGGAATTAACTATTTATTTACCAGATATTACTTCCATTAACATTTCTTCTGGTGAACAAAGTCAAATAAAGTAATTCTATATATTATTATTAATAACAAAAATTAAAATAGAACCAATCGAGGACTAATAAAATTAAATTTAATTTTTGAAATTATACCATTTATCCTTTTTTCAAATTTAATTAACAAATAAAAAATAAAAGCTCTTTATTATCAGAAAAGCCAGATATCATTGTTGTTACTCCAAGTCGTATGCTTAAACAATTTGAATTAAAAGTAAATGTCTAAATAGTTATATATATTTTATTTTAATCCAATTATTACATTATGGATTAGCTTTTTCTCAAACATGACAATATGTTATTTGTTTTAAATTGAAATAATTTTAATTTTATAAAATGATATTAAAAATAAAACTTATTTTTATTATACGTAATACTATATATAGAATGTCGAATTAAATGAGGCATTTGAATCATTTGTTATCGATGAAGCCGATTTAATTGTTTCTTTTGGTTATGATGAAGATTTAAGAAAAATATTAAACTATTTACCAAATCTCTATCAAAGTTATTTACTTAGTGCTACTGTTGACGCCGTAAATATTTTCGTCATTTATATTATACTAAATTATATTTATACAACGTTATCATATTTTACTATAATATTAAATATTTATAAATTATATAAATATATATTATTATTATTATAAAAGGATGTTAATGCTCTTAAACAAATTGTTTTAAGAAATCCAGCTGTATTAACTTTAAAGGATGAAGAACCAGAATCAAAATTAACTCAATATTATTATAGGTAAAAATCTAGAAATAATTATTATCCTATTTAAATTCATTATCGATATTAATAATAAAATATCGGTTTCATTTCAATAATAACAATAATATACCTATCCTAACAAATCTTTTTTATTTGATATTATCAATTATAACAAAATTAAAATAATAATAATAAAATAAAAAAAGATGTACCGATAAGGAAAAATTCTTACATGTTTACTTCTTATTCAAACTTAAAGTTGAACCATTTGGATCACATAAAACATTAATTTTTGTCAATGATATTGATAGATGTTATCGTTTAAAACTTTTCTTGGAACAATTTGGTATTAGAAGTTGTGTTTTAAATAGTGAATTACCAGTTCAAAGTCGTATTCATGCAGTCGAAGAATTTAACCGTGGTATGTACAATTATTTAATTGCTACTGATGAAGCCGGTGATATTAAGGGTAAATCTAAAACTCAAAATCCAAAGAAAAATGAAAAGAAAAAGTCTGGTAAAAAGAAGAGTGATAATGAATATGGTGTTTCCAGAGGTATTGATTTCCAAAATGTTAAGGCTGTCATTAATTTTGATTTCCCAGAAAGTCAAACTTCTTACATGCATAGAGTTGGTCGTACTGCTAGAGGTGTAGGTAATGAAGGTTTCTCTTTAAGTTTTATAAATACTGATAATAAAGTTAATGATCAAGAAGAAAAGGTTTTCAAAGAAGTCGAGGAACATTTTGAATGTAAGTCAATTATACGAATTTTTTTTTTTCTTTACCTTTTTTTTTTTCTAATCTATAAATCAATATTAATTTTATTTATCCATGTTTTTATATTTTCTCCAAAAAAAATAATAATTGTTATTGTATATATAAAAAAAATAATGGAATATTAGCTGTCAACCAACAATTATTACCATTTGAAATTGATAAAAATGCTATTGAAGGTTTTAGATATCGTGTCGAAGATGGTATTCGTGCTGTTACCCGTGTTGCTGTTCGTGAAGCTAGAATCAAGGAATTAAAATCTGAAATTATTACTTCCGAAAAATTAAAGGCTCACTTTGAAGATAATCCAAAAGATTTACAAGCTCTTCGTCATGATAAAGCACTTCATACTGCTAGAGTTCAAGCTCATATGAAGCATGTTCCAGATTATTTATTACCAGATTCTGTTGATGGAGAAAAAATTAAAAGTCAAGCTGGTCCACAAAAGGTTTATTTCAAAAAACAAAGATATAACCCACATAGAAGAAATCAAGTATGTATCAATTAAAAAAATAATACTATTTATATCATTAAAAAAAAAAAAATTCTTTTATTAATATTTTTTAATTTATTTATTTCTATATTATATTAATGAAATATTAGAAAAAGAAGTCAAACCCATTAACTTCCTTCAGTTACATGCAATAAATTAATTTATATTTAATATCCTCATTCCATTTTTTTATTATTATTATTATTTTATCAAATTATTAAAAAGGAAATCTTTTAATTTTTTTTTTTTTTTAATTTTATTTCTATAGTAGAGTAATTATAAATTTTATTTATTCTTTTTTAGTATTAAAAAAAAGTATTCATTATATCAGTATAATATTATAATATCAAAGTAATTTTATACAAAAATAATCTCTCTAATTTAATTTATTTTATGAATTATATCTAATTTTTATTTTTTAATTTATCTCTAACACATATAAAAATGATTATGGTATAATAAACAGAAAAAAAAAAAAACTAGTTGTAAATAGTTTTAATCCTATTATAAATTATAATTTTAAAACATTTTCTTTTTTTCCTTTTTCTTTTTCATTTAGTTTTTTTTTTTTTTTTTTAAGATGCTAATAATGAGTAGTATTACTAAAATAATTCTTTGAAGCACTTTTTTTGTTAGGTTTAATAGGACACCTTCCCATTGGAAGTCAAATACAATTATTATACTTTATAATAATGGCTTTCTTTAATTAAAATGGCTAGAAAATACATTATATCCAATTTTTATTCATTTGTATTTATTTAAACCTATTTTTTATTTTTAATTTTTATTTTTTATAATTTTAATAAAGTTTAAAAAATATTTGATGCTTTTTTAAAAAAAAAAAAAAAAAAAAAAAAAAATAGTAGGTCATCTAATATAATTAAAAGGTTGTACTAATATGACAAAGGAATATTCTAAATGTTAAATACACAAGATCTTTGAGTTGACAATTCAACTAAAAAAAAAAAAAAATTATCATGGAAAAGTTTAATGAACACACTACCAGACATGATTCCTTTTTTTTTATTATTATATTTTTATTAATATATATTTTTATCCTGTTTATTTTTTTTTATTTTTAATAAAATATATTATTAATTAATGTAATTTTTTTTTTTTTTTAAAAAATTACAATGTATTCATTATAAGATTTAAAGTTATCATATTATAATAACCACAACTTTTAATATTTGATTTTAGTAATGTATAAAAAATATTGTATTTTAATGATTAATCAACTTTTACATTTGATTATTCCTTATAAATACAATAATCTTATCCATTAATAATTCAATGTCTTTTTTTTTTAAAAAAAAAAAAAAAAGAATTACATAGTATTATTCCTTTATACATTTACAAATTGTATAAATGACTATGGTTATAAAGTGTAATTTATTACAATTTTTTTTTTTATTCAACCCAAAATACTACCAGTTCAATTAATCCAATCATGTTGAAGATTTTTGGTTCTTTTAATAATGAAATTAAAAAAAAAAAAAAGTATTTTATTTTCTATTTTTTATTTTTTTTCAAAAAATAATTTTTTTGGCTTTAAAATAAAAAATTATATTATTTTATTATTTAAAAACAAAAAAGTAATAATCGTTTGAAAAATAAAAATAAATAATTTATTTGTAGTATTAACAGTTTATATTTTAAATAGTATTTTAAAGTAAAAATCCAAAATAAAGCGTTTTTTTTTTTTTTTTAATAAAAAATTGAAGTCACTTTTAAAAAAAAAATAATAAATAATTTCATATCATAAATGGTGGTTAGTATTTTTTTAGGATGGATAAAAATTAATATTCTATAATTTATATTTATAACAAAAATATTCTTTAACACTACTATTATTATCAATATTTTGAAATAGATAGTCATCTCATTGATGAGATTGATGAACAATCTAAATAAAGGTGTAATTAAACAATCAATAAAAATAGTATGCATTTGTTGGGTAGTTAAATAAAATACACAAATGGAAGACTATAACATTTAAAAGTAAATATAAAAGTAGAATGGAAACGAAGAAAAAACAAAAAAAAAAAATAATAATAATTTCATGGATTGGATTTTTTTTTTTTTTTTTGATTTATTCTATTTTTACATTTTTTATCAGAGCCACATAATTAAACAATAAAGGAAGCAATAAGCAACATTTTTACAATTAAGAAATGACAGGTAAATAAACTATAAATAAACAACAACAATAAAAAAAAAAAGGATAAATAATCAAAGAGTCATTTATTCATCAGGAAATAAAATAGTATTACGTACGTATTACAATATTTATTATTAAAAAGAGGTTTGTAAATTTCATAGCTATTTATTAAAATATAAATTAATATATATAAATATTTTTATTATTATTTTTTGTTAATATTCTGTAAATAAAAAACAATAATATAAAATTAAATATATTATATAAATAATATTTATATATGAAAATGTATAATACATCATATATTATATTATATATAATATAATATACAATTAATATAATAAATAAAAACTATCTTTTAAAAAATATATTCATTATATTTTCCAATTCAAATATATGTTTATTATTAATAATTGTTTTTTTATTAATAGAAATATTTTTACTATATTAGTAATAATAATGTTATCAATTTAAATATTATAATATATGATTTTTATTATATAAATAATATTCATAATATTATTAATTTTAATATTCGATACAATAATGAATTTTAAATTATTTTTATTTTTTTATTTATTTATTTTCAAATTTTACAGAAGATAAATAATTGCTATAAATTAGTTTTTATTTTTATTTTAAAATTATTAAAATTATATAAAAAAATAAGTATTTTTTTTTTTTTTTTACTCTTCGAAACTATTTAATTTATATATAATAAATAATGAAATAAAAAAAAAAAAATAACATTTAGAAGAATATATAAAATGGATAATATTGAAGAAAATATTAAACTATTAATTAATAAGGATAAACAAAGCCATGCCAAAAATATCAATTTGATAGATTTATTTATAAATTATATTCCACTTTCATCCCCTGAACAGACTACAAATCCATATAATATTCAAAAATTACTAAAAAAGGACTATGAAATAGAAAATGTTGACACTTCTTATTTTCATTATATTAATGAAAATTTAAAAAATATAAATATAAATATTGTTGGTCGTCCTTTCTATCGGCAAACACATGATATAATAAATTGTAATAGTCAAAAGGAAACATTATCTAAATATTATCAATTTATTGTATCTTCTGGTCAAGAATGTTATCAATTTTTAAATAATTATCCTCTATTTAAGCGGGCTTCTCTTCAAAAACCATTAATACAAAAACGCGAAAAAATTGAATATATAACAGCATTGGTAAAGTTAAAAAAAGAATTTTTTTTTTTTTTTTTTTAAATTCTTTTTAATTGCTCTATATTTATAGTTTATATTTTCTTTCTTTCTTTCTTTCTTTTTTATTTCTTTCATTATTTAATATTATTAGTATAATACAATATTTTATTGTAGAACTATTATAATCAATCTATTATTTATTTATATTACCCCGTTTATTAATATGAAATAGTTGTAATTGTTTAAAAAAAAAAAAAGGATTTTTTTTTATAAAAAAATTTAATAGTAATTATTACTTCTTTTTATTTTAGTTTAAAGAATATTAGTTTTTCTTTTTTTTTTAAAAAAAAATAAAAACTATTACACTATTCTTTTTTGATATGGTGTTAATTTTATATATACCTTGTTTAAATATTGAATTATTTAGCCAGTATCTGAAAATTCGAAAAAAGATAAAAATTTTTTAAAATATGAATTGAATCCATCTGGTAAAGAATTTTTATTGAAAACTAATAAGAATATTAAAATTTCCACAATGAAGGTTTTTATTTCTACTTTTGTTCTTTATTATTAATAATTATATTATTATTACTACTTTTTATAGTAAATCATGCTTAATTTTTTTTTCTTTTTTTTTTTTTTTTTAACTTTATAATGAAAAATATTAATTATTAACAAAATAATTAAAGTTATTCTATACACTAGATAATGATGCACTAAGAATGTTTGAATTAAATGAAAATGATATTACATTTAATAGCTTTATTGTTAGTATTGATGTTTATATAAAATATCTTTCAAATATAATTATTACTTTGTATCCAGTTAATCTAGTAAAATTAACTTCAAATTTGAATAACTATGGTCAAAATGAAGAAAAAGAAGAAGAGGATTTAGAAGCTACATTAGTAAATAAAAAAAGAAGTTATAGTGATATAAATAATGGAAATAATTCATCAATACTAAAAAAGGTAAAAATAGAAGAAAATGGAATAGGTATAAAAGAAGGGGGGGAGATCCAAACATTAGAAAAATTAAATTTAAAACAAAAACCTCCCCTTCTACGAATTATTGATAACATTTTTAATGTAAATTATTTATCTCTAAATGATTTACCTTTTTCAAAAATTTGTAATCATGGTCAATTACTTTTTATGAGAGAAAATGAAGAAAAAGATCAATATTTATATATTTTTTCTAGTGACTTTGCATTAAATATTGCGTCTCAATCTTCCTATTTTGATTTAGGTAAGAATAATTAAAATAAAAATGGTTGGAGTTTATAATATTTTATTTAATTTTTTTTAAATTTTTATTTATTTATTTATTTATTTATTTATTTATTTATTTTAAAATGTTTTATTATTAAAAAAAAAAAAAAAAGATATAAAAAATAATTATGTCCATAAAAATAAATATAAATTCTATTTTGATTACTACAGTATTAGAGTCTTTAGTAACGATAGTATAGATAACTCATATGATTATTATGAAAACTATTTCTTAAAGAAAAACGATAAAACTAAAGTTCTTCAAAATACAAGTATTCCAGTTATTTATGCGCTCAGTAGAAACTTGAGTTCTTCAATAACATTAAAAATTATTTTATTTGTTTTAAGAATGAATTTGAATTACACTAAAAAAGGAAAATATTCATCATTTTCGACTTCATCAGCTAATTCATTTTATACTAGCGATGGAAAGGACATCAAAGAAGATTTATCTTTTAAATTTAATGAAAAAACAGGATTAAGTTTTTTAAATGGAAAATATTCATCCGAACCATATCATTATTTATGGTTAAAAGATGATTTTATAAGTCATCCGTCTACTCATTTTCAACATCAAGATAATAAAAAATATGGTAATGATAACATAAACAATAATGAAGATGAAAAGGATTTATTTGCATCATCATTACATTTTTCAAATGAAAACCTTGATGCGTCTATGACCAGTTATGATATAATTCGATTTAATGATAATAACTTTAATTCCCCTAATAATAATGAACTCCATCTAACAATTCCTATTAATAATAATGGAAGGACATCAATTAAGGATTATACAAGGGAAGAGACAACTTCGAAAAATAAATTATATTTATTTATGAAATCAACAAAAAAGTTTATTGCCACTTCCTATCAAATGGATTTCGTTCCTATAATATCCATTAACTTTTTTATGAAATCTTTGAAGCAAAGAATTATTCAATTTATCAATCAGCAGCTTTATACTTCATCTTCAGAATTTCTTACTTTTTCTCGAAAATTTAATCATTTAGATCATCAAAATTCACTAACCTATCATGATTTTATATGTATACCAAGTATAATGTTTGTACTTGCAGTTAAATTATATTATATTCATCCATCTCCCAAATCATTTGCTCTTATTCGATTATTATTAATGATCCATATAAAAAAACAAACATTTTTAAATCCATCCATTGATAATAAAGGTAAAAAAAAAAAAAAAAATTAAAACATGATTAACTCTTTTATTTATTTAATATAAAAATATATTGATTACAACAACAATAATAATATATATATATATATACTATTTGTCAGATTATAACTTTTTTGTTCAAGCATTGGATGAATTTTTTAAAATGATTAAAGAGATGTGGGGTTCATATTATGAGGATGAGATTTTAAATAATAAAAATTACATTATTCATCCTCAACTTTATAATAGAAAGCCTCATAAAGATCTTCAAAATATTTTCCTTAATAAAACTAAAAAAACACTTTCTTTTCGTTCCTTTATTAATATTTTATTTGGTGATGAAATAATTAAATATTATAATGGTAATTTAAAAATTATAATTTATGTAATTATCTATTATTCAATAATTTTATTAATAATTATTTTGTTGTTAGAACCTTCATCTCATGAAATAATTCTAGGTAAAGATCAAGATGGTACAATTCAAGTTACAGATAAGAATGAGAGAAAATATATTGAAAAAAGTCCAGATAATTATGGAATTGAAGATAAAAAATCAATCTTTAAATATTTTTCTACACTTTATACAAATCATTGTTTAGCAAATTATTTATTGAAGCAATGTCGTCTCAATCCTACAGCATCATTCACTTTAGGATCTCCCCAAAACAATAAATCGAAAAAAAAATATGGTAATAATCCTCCTGTTTATTATCAAGGAATTTATTTATTTTTAAGTCGTAAGGTATAGATAAAACATATTGTTTAATAATTATTATTTTATAATGATTTATTATTTTTTCATTCCATCCATTATTTTCATTATTAATAAATTTAATAAAAATATTAAAAAAAAAAAAAAAAAAAAAAAAAAAAATTAAATTTATATAAATTAAATAGATTAAAAAATTATATGTTGAAGATATAAACAAAAAATTGGATTATTTTTTAATTGAAGATAATTTTGAAATTTTACAAGTTATTGAAGAAGATGATGATATCGAATTAGAAAAAGGAATAATAGACATTTACGAAAAAATTGATATAAAAAAAGAAAATATTGGAAAAAAGGAAAAAAGAAATGAACCTGATCCTAAAGTATCCCTTAGAAAAGCTTGTTCCCCTTTAACAAAATCGTTATTAATACGAATCTTTAGACCTTATATTATTCATCTATTTGATATCCATTGCCAGTGTATGTATTGTTGTCAAAATCAAACATTAAATAAAAATCATCATAGTCATTCTAGCCATTCTAATTATCATCAGCATTATATTTGTGTCAATCAAGTTATGAAATATTTACTCTCTGCGTCATCAATATCATCCTCTTCACCCTATGTTCTTTTAGAAAAATATAATAAAAAAATTGAAAGTCTATATGTTAAAAATGAATTCGTTTCTTCACCTACTACTACTCCATCAAATTCTCATAGATATAACCATTTTTTTTCTCTTGAAAAAAAATGGAAAAAATGTGTAAAAGAAAGAAAGATAAATGAATTTTTTTCTAACCCTCAATTTTATGATATGAATTTAAAAGAGGAGAAAGCAATTCATGATAGTATCACCTTTTTCCGGAAATATAAAGCGGTTGTTTTACAAAAATTAAATGAAGAAGCAAAAAGTTATTTATCATCAATTCAATTATCATCATCATCGACATCATCGGCTCCCACAACTTCAACGACTGCATCATTAATTCCATCGATTACTTCTTCCTCTGATAAATCCGTGAAGGAAACACAAGAACAGCGATTTATTTGTCGTATTCCAAGCTTTTTAAAAAGAAATATTAATCCGCAATTAAAAAGTAATGAAATTAATTTTAAAATGATGTTAAATGAATTTAATAGAAACCGATCGGAATATTGTTGTACATGTTATGTAAGTCTACATAAATTAGTAAAAGAAATCATCAAAACAAAACAAAACTTTTCAATTATATTAATTAATTAATTAATTTTATATATATATATATTTTTTTTTTTTTTTTGGTTATTATTTATCTTTTAGGACTATTTATATCATGGTGGTCATTATCTTTGTAGACATATTATTGCAGGACAATTGAATAATATATATGAAAAACAAAAAAGCAGGGGTAGAAAAGGAAATACAAGTACCAGTACAATATCTCATTCTCAATCATTATTATCATCCTATCCTTCTTCTAATGCTAAAATGTCTTTACTAGAAATAAAACGAAGTAAATATTCTACTACCAATCCATTCTTAAAATTATTACAATTACAATTATTAAATATTATTAAACATTAGAATAGAATTTCCAATTCTAAAACTATAGAGTGAAATGTCCATAATCCTAAAAATCAGATACAATTAGGATAATAGTTTTATTTATACATTACTATAAATAAAGAGTTTAGATAGTTTAACTTTATTAATATTATTGCTTTATTTTTGAACTATATAGAGGGAATAATTAATGTTTTTTTTTTTTTTTATAAAAAAAATAACTATATAGAAATATTTATAAAATAAAATAAAATAAAATAAAAATAAGAAAAAAAAAATTTTTTTTTATTAATAAATAATTGTTAAGTGATAATGCTTATTATTATTATTTTATTAATTATTATTATTATTTTAAAATAGATTAATACTAAAAATCTTAGAGTTTATTTAAAAATGGGAATATTAAATAATTAATATATATATATTTTTTTATTTTTTATAAATTCAATATTTATAAAAATAAAACTTTTTTTCCTTTCAAATGAAATATTAATAGTAATAGTTATAGAATAAAGGGAATAATTTAATTAGATAATAATATTAAATATAATTTAAAAAAATAAAAAGTTTTATAATAAATAATATATTATTAAAAGTATAGTATAGTATATAAAGAAAAAAACAAAAAAATAAATAATATATATTTTAAAGATAATTAATGATACAAAATGTATAAAATGACAATTAGTTTTTTTCTTTTTTTTTTATAAATGTATATATTCAATTTCATTTTCGTTTTGATGGATGATAATAAAAAAATAAATTTTCTTTTATCTTTTTTTTTTTTTTTTTCGTTATTAAAAATATTATTGATGATTATGTTAATATTATTAATATGAAAAGAAAAAAAAATAAATAAAATAAAATTTCATTTTTTTTATTTACAAATAATGATAAGGATGCTTTTTTTTTTTTTTTTTTTTTATTTATTTATTTATTTAAAGTTGAAATTAATTTAATACGGTGGCCGAAGTAGTCTCTTCATTTGTTGAATTTATTATGTCGGTTGTAATATCGGAAGAATAGGGAATAGGTTTCATGGTATCGAGATTTGTAGAGGATGAATAATTTTTGGAATTAATTTGTTTGTTGTTGTTGTTGGAGTGATGTTGTTCTTCATTGCCATCACATTTTTTTTTAAACTTTTCTAATATTTCATTGAAAGTTACATTACTACTTCCACCATTTTTATTAGATATATCTGAATTATAAATAATATGACGTGGACCATACTCTTTTTGTAAATCTGATAATGTAATATTATCATTATCTGTATTACAATTTCTTTGGAATTGCTTTAAAAGATTTTGAAAGGATTCACGATGATGATGACTACTATTGATGTTTCCATTTAGATGATGAATAGGATAGTTTGGATAGGATATATAGCTCAATGGATTATTTAAATCTACAGAACCTCCCTTTTTTGCAAAGGAGGCATAACTATCATACTGAGTATTACGAGCTTTGTCATTGTCACCATTCAAATTACTATTTTTATTATGGGATGATTTAGATAAGGTAGGTGAAGAGTTTTTATTAAATATATCATTGGTAGAAGGATCATGATTTCTATATGAAAGAGATGAGGATGATGAGGATGATGAGGATGATGAATAATTACAACTATTTTTAATTTTATTATTTAAAATTTGATGATGCACATTCTTTGCATTGTTTTCATTATCAAAGACTAGTTCTTTATCACAAAAATATTTATTATCATCATCAATGTAGCCTTGACAATCATAATCAGATTTGTTGGATGAATATGTAGGAGATCCTGCTGAAGCAGTAAATTTGTTAAGACAATTTTTTTTATTTATCTTTGACTCATTCTTGTATAGCGTGTCATTTTTTTTATTTTGAATTATTATATTCTTACCTTCTTTATCCAAACTTGTATGATAATTATTTTCATTTGTTTGATCACGAAGATAAACGTTACTCTCAGTATCCATGAGTACTTCGGTTATTTCTTCTGTGCAATTTTGACTAATATCTTTCTTTGATTCAAATGTTTCAATTGGATATTCCTCTTTCTCAGTTAAATAGCTGTCGTTTAATCTTCGTGTATTATAATAATCTGAAAAATTTTTACCTTCTTTTTTCTGTAAATCCTTTCTGTCTGTAAACGCTATTTTCTCTACTTCAAGCTCGGAATGTTTAGAAGGACTTGATATAGCACTTTTACCATCTTTAGCCGAGGATGAAATATCGGTAGATGGAATTGAAGTAATAAAAGAAGAAATATTAGTCATTTCTCCTTCTTCATTTGATACTTTTGAAAAATCTGCATTAATTGTTTCATTTTGTTGTTCAAGGAAATTTTTTATATTATGAATTTCATTTTTATATTCATCTGTATTACTATCGCCACATAATTTATAATTTTTTTTTTGTCTAACTAATTCGGACTTTGAAGGCAATATTAATGATGACTCATTATCACTTTGGTCATTAGTTGCCTTGTAATAATTTTTAAGAATATTTATATTCTTGGCATCTTGCTTTAAAAGATTAGAAAAATTATTGAGTTTTTCTTCTACTTCAATTTTAGTATTATCAAAATCTTTGTTTTCTTTATATTCACCATTATAACAAACATCCTGATTATTCTCTTTTTCCCTACTATCATATTCATTACTATTTTCTTTTTCTTTCGTATGATTTAATGTTGGTATTTCATCCTTATTTGAATTATTAAGATTGGCATAATAACTATATATATCTGTTGATGTATAGGAATGTGCCTTATTAATAAAACCAAAATTTTCTTTATTATTATCAGTTTTTGCTTTTTCATCTATTATCTTCAAGTCAAAACTATTCATAATATCTGTGGAGTTTTCAATATTACCATTATCTTCTTTTATTTCACTATTTTCTTCGGTATCATGATTATGATAATATTTATTAAAATCATAGATATTTTGATTAAAACTTTTTTTTTCATCATTCAAATCATGGTAAATGGAGCTGGTATGTTCTTGAATATCATCAAACTCTCCTACATTAGTATAGGATGGTACTTCATCTACTGAAGGTTCATCTTGCTTTATAATTTCTGATACTTTTTCCTTTTCAATGTTTATAGTTTGATTATTTTCTTTAATAAAAGATGGTTCACTGTGATCTCTATTAGTGATACAACCAAAAGTAGTATCGCTAATATTCATTTCATTATTAGGAGATAAAAGACTACCACTTTCTTTTTCAGTCGATCTGACGTTTAAATTTGAATTTGACCTCGAATTTGATTTTAAATTTGAATTTTGATTTTCAGTATAAGAATGATAAATTTCAGTAATTTGATTGATAGTATCATTGGAGTTAGAAATAATTTTGATATCAACATCATTTAAATATGTACTATAATCTTTTTTCGAATTTTCCTTATTACGTTTAAGAATACTTGTTAAAGTTTCATAGTATCTCCTTGAACTTTCTAATGATATTTCTTCTTTTAATAACTTTTTTAATGAGGATGAGGATTTTTTACATGATTTTTCCTTTTTCTTTCCTTTTACTTTATCATGGGCTTTTATTTTAGAATTTGAATTTTTAACTCTTAAATTTTCATCACTATTATTTATTGCTTCATTATTGTTAAAATCATATTCTGGATCAGTTAAAAAATTTAACTTTTGACGCTCTGCATGTGATAAGGATGAAACTGAAAATGAATGACGCTCCTTTATACCTGAACCACTATCATGAGCATCATTTTTATTTTGCTTTAATAGATGTGAAAGAGAAAGACCTTTGATTTTTCTTTCCATTAATTTTACACCTTTACGCACCCTAATAGTATTATTATTGGTATTTATTAAATTTTCTTTCGCCTTTTCAGAAGTATCTTTAGTTTCAACAGCTTCTTTATCATAATCATTCTTATTAGAATGATCACCATTAAAATTATTTAATATACGATTAAAATTACGACTTAAACGCTTATGAACCTTTTCTTTGGAATGTTTTTTAACGGGTCGTTGTTGATCAACAAATTCATAGTTTTTACTTGATTCGGATAAAACATTTGAAGAATATGATTTATCAATGGTTGTATTGAAACTTTCATCTTCGTTTGTTAATACACAATCCTCTGGTTGATATTCCTCATATACTTTAAGTTGGTACTCACCATTCTTTATATTTTTAGATTGACTACTTCTATTTATTCTCTTTGCATTCTTATAACTGTTATTTGGCTTGGGTGATGATAACTCAATGCTATCTCCGGTGTGATTATTTCTAATAATTCTATTATTTTCTAAAGGTATAGTACTTAAATTTTGTTGTTGACAACTATAATTTTTACGAGCTTGATTTAAATCTAAATGACTAATACGGTGATTATTTGGTTGTGAGGGATTTAATCCTTGATGTAAATGATGATGTGGTGATAAAGTTTGATAACTATGATCATTAGTACGATAGTATGATTGGTCTATTTCACTGTCTAAAAATGAAAAAGATGATGAAGAGTTCGTATTGAAACTTTCATTTTCCTTTGAATTTATATAGTTGGCATTGTTGGTGGTCTTTGAATGACTATAATCTTTATTTAATTTTTTTAAATTATTGTCTTTTGGAATTAATGAATCGTTAGTTACAGATGCATTAGCAACCATGGTATCTGAATTCATATCATCAATAGGCACAACTTGTAACTGGGAAGAATCTGATTTGTTTTTATTTATTACTTCCTTAATATACATTTCTTTATAAATATTATATGTTTTTTGGTATTTTTCTGATTCTAAATCATTTAATTTATTCTCAGGATCTATAAAAGCCTTAAAGTTTGCCTTTATCAAATTTTCATCAATTTCTTGACTTCTTTTACGTGCTAATTTTATTACATCATATTTATCCGTTGAAACTTTTTTTGATGATTCGGTACAATATGGAAGATTGTTTGCCATATAAATCATAGAACCATGATGAGATGCATTTTTTAATTGCTTTTGTAAATCAACTTTTTCTTGATATTGAGAATGATTCATACTTTGAATTGAATGTCTATAATTAAGTTTTGAGTTACTACTCTTTTTACTGCTATGATGACTAAAGTCGCTACGTTTTGAATCACTTTTACCTGTAAGATAGGGTAGAGCATTAGGTGGTTGATAGGAATGACGGTAAGGCTCTTCAAATTTATCTTTTTTAGATGAAGCTTTCATGATATCATAAGATTTTGAGTATTTTAATGAACGATAATTATTTGACTTGTTTCTTTCAAGTTCTCTATCACCACTTTTGGATCTTTCGTATAGACTATTTTTTATGAGACGAGCAGCACGTCCATATTTTCTTTCCTCATCCCTTATTCTCTTTTCTATTAAAATGGTATCTTCAAATGTCAATGCAAATTTATTTATAGTTTTATTAAAGAAAACAGGTTGAGAAAGTAATTCCATTCTTTTTACACCATTTACCACAACTTGTTCTGGTAGTATATTATTTAATAAGCAATTTCCTGTATATTGTAATTCTTCAACACTAACATGTAAATCATAATTATTAAGCATTAAGAATTCCATTTCTAAACTATTTAATTCATTTATAGGCAAACCACCAACTTTTGCATAATGTGAATTTAAAAAGAAGATATCGCTATTAAATTTAGCTGAAACCGTAACACCAGCGATTAAAAGTCTATGAATATTATAAGAATTGATTATAAATGGTTTTTTATTCTTTTTACATGAACTTGGAAATGATGGTATATAATCTTGAATCTGTGACATACGATGAAAATAAATTAACACAGAAAGAAAACATTCATTACCACATAATGTATATTTTAATATACGGTTAAGATAGGATTCTATTGATATTGGGGCTACATGTTTTGAATGAAAATGCGTTAGCGTAGAATTTCCATTTGGGATTTTATCATTTAATTCTACAAACTTTTTTATTCGACGTGCCACTAACTTTATTGTATTTGTAGTGGAATGATTAACTAAATCGAATTTTTGATTGACCATTCTGATATCATAAGTTATTATATACTATATTTTTAATTCCATTAAATCAATTTTATTAAAAGAAAATTAATAAATAGTTTAAATGAAAATATTTAATAATTCAAAAAAAAAAAAACCTATTTAATTATTTATAATACATTATTTTCTCATTTTAAACTCTAATTATATTTTGATTTTTATTTATTTTGTAATATGATATTTATTCACTAACTCTTGATTTATTTTTTAATTTGATATTTATTCACATTACTTAATTTTATATTTTTAAAAATTTTGAATAATAAAAACATTTATTATTAATTACATTAATATTTACCTTAATAGTTTATAAAGATATTATTAAACCAAAAATATAGATATTAATATTATTAATTTGTGAGTATAATAAGATTATAATCTATGAGACTAAACTGTCTTGTTGATTGTTTCGTTATTAAAATATATTACTAATAAATTATTAATTGGTTAATTTTATATATATAATATATATTTAACAATAAAAATATTTAAATATTTATTAAAAAAAAATGTTTTATTTTTTAAAATATCATTTATATATTATATATTGCTTACATTATATTCTGTTATAAAGAATAATTAAATTTACTATAATGAAAATAAATATTTTTTTGTTATTACCATTAATATTAACTATTTTAATTTTTAAAAATTTATATAATTTTTAATTACCTATATTTAAGAATTACAATAGAAAAAAATAAATAAATAATTTACAGAAAAATTAGTAATCTGTATATAAATAGTAGATTTTGGGTAACAGTAACAATATGATTAATACTTGATTTAATCTGTATATAAATAGTAAATTTTGGGTAACAATATGATTAATATTTGATTTCTTTTTCTATATACTGATTATAATAAAACAAAAACTTGTTTGTTTTTGAAAAAAAAAAAAAATTCTCTTATTTAATTATAATGAATTTATATAATAAAAATTAGACTACGTTTTTTTTTTCTTCAAGTTGATATAAATGAAAAGTTTGTAATAAATAATAATGTTTAGATAAAAATGAAGGGGAAAAAAAAAAATCGATTTATCCTGCTAAAAAAAATTGACTATATAATTTATATATAAATGTATTTCATTTCTATTTTCATCTTTTAATATTTTATGTTTAAATTCCACTTTATTATATTTTTCCTTATTTTTTATTATTATTAAAGATTTATGTCATTTAATTAATAATTTTTATAATTGTATGTTCGATATCTTTATTCTCTTATTTTTATTGTATTGCTTTTCATTTAAATATCTTTTTTAAAATTATAACAAATAACGATTATTTTATATTATTCAATATGAATGTTTTTAGGTAATAAGGAATATATATCTATTATTATTACCTAAAAAAAAAAAAAAAATAAGAAAAAAAAGAAAAAGAAAAATATAAAGATTTTGTTAATAAAATTTTTAATATTCATTAATTAAAATAAAAAAATATTAATTTTTATATTTATATTCATAATATATTACTATAATATATTATAATAAATTGTTTATATTTAATATATATTTCTATTTCATTTATTATTTTTTTGACTGTGAAAAAAAAAAAAGAATAATTATTAAAATTTTAAAAGAATAATTTATTATTAAATAAGGTTTACGACATCGATTCAATATAAATTAAAATTAATTCTATACATAAAAAAGATGCAAGAATAATAATACCAGAGGTACATTGTTGGGAAAAAAAAGCCCAATGGAAAAAAGACGCTTTACAAAAAAAAAGTTTAAAAAAAACTATTCCTTGAAAGAAAATATTGAAACAATAAAAAAAATGATTATTTAATTGAAAAAGTATTAGTATTTAAAATCTTAGAGTTATTTTAAATTATTATAATTTTATTATTTTATTATATATCATAGATAGTAATAATAAATTTTCAATAAAAAGCAACCAACACAATTTAAAGAGTCAAATGATTTAGTCTATAAAACCAAAATAAAAAAGAATTACTTTATGATTTTATTGTTTATTATATATTTATATTATTTGTATTAATTTTCTCATCATCTTTATTTTTTTTCCTTATGAAATAAACCTAATAAACACTCTCCAAAATAATATTATTCTTTAATCATTTATTTATTATAATTACTAATTATTATTTAAAATATTGTTACATTAAAACTATAATTTTTATATTAAAAAAAAACAAAATAGATACAAAATTTTAAAAAATTAATATTAATCCATAAATGGTAAATCATATAATCTATGTATATTTAACATAGATTTTAATTAGTATTCTATTATATTAGCATAAATTTATATTATTAATGTATTAATGTCATAAAAAGATTTATATAGAGTAGTATATATTAAATATATTATGATTTGCTTATATTGAACTAAAACTTAATTCCAATGATAAATAAATTTATTTCTATTGTTATATATATTATAAATATATTGTAAATATATATTTAAACAAAATATGATAGGACCATTTTGTTTATCATAAATAACCAGGTTTTTTTATATTATTTAAAATTCATTTAATTTCATTGGTGATACTAATTAATTTATATACGAATTGAATAATATTATCTATATATATTTATATAAATAGTATTAATCTACATCTTATTTTACATAATGTATTTTAAATACATTATGTAGATTCGTTGGTTAATGGAAAATGTAAATCAAAGAAAGGTTTAAGAATAATACCAAAGACGATAGAAAAGAAAGGAGATAAATAATTGTTACTTTAATATTCCTTAATTTTTATTTTCAAATACTTCATTCTTCTGATTTTAATTAAAATGATATATAATGTTTTGTAATAATATTAATTTTATTGATTTATTAATAATAATTGATAAAACAAAAGAAACTATTAAAAGTCTCTAGGTTGTTATTGTATTATCAATTAATATATCAATTGTTAAAAGATAAAAAATTGTCTGTATAGTGTTAAAAGGTTAAAAGATATTGTATACTTTTAATTTTTAAAATATTTTTTTTTATCTTAAAACTTTACTATTAAAAAGATAATGATTTGTAATTTGGATTATACCTACCTATTAATAAATAAAAAATATATATTAATTAGGAATAATTATTCATAATGTCATCTAATAAAGTTATCTATATCACATGTTTAAAGTGAAGAATAGAAAAATGTTGGTATTCCTATTTAGACTTAGATGTATCCATGAAAAAATTTATTAATTTTTCGGTTTGCATTAAAATAAGGACATTGAAATAGATTGACATTTTAATATTACTTTACTTTTTAAATAAATATTTATTCTTTTCTTTATCAAATATATAATGGTTATCATTACATAAAGGTTATCAGTGGAAATTCATTAATTTATAGATATTTACTTTGTATATTTTTATTACGCAGGAATAAATTGATTCTACAATAAATACAATAATATACATTTTAAAATAAAAATTTTAATAGTAAAATTTTAATTTAAAACTCTTATTTTTATTAATTATTATATCTTTGTGTTAGCATTAAAGTTGTTTATTTAACAATGATTTACTTTTATTCATGGAAAAGTAAATCATTGTTAAATGTATATATTAATAAATAACTTTAATGCTAACACAAAAACAAAATGATATACTTAAAAAGTATCATTCTACTTATGTCAATATAATTAACTTTTTAAAAAATTGATGTATTAACAAGCAAAATAAAACTTATAAATAAATGGTCTATACATAAATATTAAAACTTTATTATAAAAGGAATTACTATTCCTTATTATGATCTATACAATAAATATTAAAACTTTATTATAAAAGGAATTACTATTCTTTATTATGATCTATACAATAAATATTAAAACTTTATTATAAAAGGAATTACTATTCTTTATTATGATCTATACAATAAATAAAGCTTTATTATAAAAGGAATTACTGTTTCTTTTATTACTACTTATTTTTAAATATGTAATAATATTGGAAATTTTTATAGTTTTATAATAATAATTTTTCTTCTTTTTTTTTTTTGCTAATATCAATTGTTAATTTTATTAATAAGCAGTTCATCAGCTTCACTATTTATTATTAATAGAAAAAAAAACTGATGTGAATAAGAATTATTGGTGGTAAGCATATTTTTTGGAAATCTTACATTTTAATATTATATACTATTAAATCCATAAATAATATTTAAATAGGCCATGCCATGGATTGAAACTTTAATTTCAAAAGCAATTCATTTGAATAGTTTTAATTGAATTGAAATTATATTAAATCATATATTATGGTTATATTCTATTTTATAAATGAAGAATAAACCAATATTATTAAAAATTGATCTTTATAAATTTAAAATAAAAATATTATTAAATAAATAGAAGAAAAAAAAAACATTTATATTCTTTTATATAAGCAACTAGAGATTGTAATAATTATAATGATTTATTTATAATTAAAATTTTAATGGTTATGAATATAACCGTGAAATAAAACTTTCTACACTTGTAACATTGAATAAAAAAAAAAATACACTTTAAATATTTTGTGAGGATCACGGGACATTTAATAAAAAAAAGTACACTTTAAATGAGGATCACGGGGAATTTTACTTAATTAAAATTTTAATTAATAATATTTTGATCGTATGATCCATATTTATAATTAAATTTCCAAAAAAAAAAAAAAAAGTATATAAATATTGTATTTTGTTTTTTTTAAAAATTTTATTAATTTTAAATATCTAAGAAGAATTATAAAAATATCAATATGAATCCAGTTTTAGAATCATTATTCAAGCATCAATCTATTCGTAAATACAAGGATCAACCAATTGAACAAGAAAAATTAGAACTTATTATTAAGGCTGCTCAAGTTGCTCCAAATTGGTGTAATGGTCAACAAGTTAGTATTATTGCTGTCAAAGATAAGGAACGTAAAGCAAAACTTTGTCACTGTTGCTTTGATCAACCATGGATTAACGAATGTCCAGTATTTTTAATTTTCTGTGCTGATAATTACCGTACTAATCTTATCTTCAACAAGAATAACGATAAAGAAGGTGGTGAAAGATATATTAAAAAGCTTGATACTGTTGTTATTGGTTCTCATGATGTTGGTATTGCCATGCAAAATGCTGTTGTTGCCGCTGAATCCATGGGACTTGGAACTGTCCCAATCGGTGGTATTCGTATTCAATCTTTAGAAGTTGTTGATATCTTAAAACTTCCAAAATATGTAATTCCAATTGTTGGTTTATGTGTTGGTTATCCAGATGCTAATCCAGGTATTAAGCCAAGATTACCACCAAAAGCTGTTTACTTTGAAGAAACTTATAATACTGAAGATGTTGAAAAGGGTGTTGCCGAATATGATGAAGAATACAAGAAATACCTTGGTAATCGTTCTGAAAACGAACGTGAATCCACTTGGACTGATTCTGTTTATAGTATGTATGGTGTTGCAAAAATTCCAAATCAAGACTATGAATTATTTAAACAACAAGGTTATATTGAAATCGAAAATAAGGAAAATTGAATAAATGAATAATATTAATGTTTATATGTTAATTTTAATATTTATAAAATAAAGGTATAATTAATAATAAAATTATAATATTAAAAATGTATTATGTAAATATTTTAGAAAATAAAAATATATATATAAATAAATAAATTATAATCATAATATGTAAATAAAAATAAAATAAATGTCTCTCTCTCTTTTTTCTTTTTTTGCTTTAATCTTTAATATTTATTATTATAATTTTGTATACAAATATAAATTTTAATATTATTATTTTTTTTTTAACTTTTTCTTTTTTTTCTTATTTTTCTTCCATTATTGATACAATGAAATCATTTCTAAAACAATAAATAAATTATTTTTTTTTTAAAAAAAAAAAAAGTAATCACATTGATAACCTTTGTATGAATGGAATCTAAAAATTATACAAATAATAAAAATTAATAAATTTTATTATGCTTTAAAGTACATATCCATGATACTATAATGCATTGTAAAATACAATAATTATTAACCCTTTTTATAATATTTTATCAACAAGTTAAAACTTTTCAAAATAATAAAATTTTAAATTTGTTTTTTTTTTTTTTTTTTTTTTTTTTGATTTTGGTAGAATAAAAAATCGAATTTACCAATATTTTCATAAAATAGTTTGATGGGAAATTTATATACTCATTTAGTATATAAAATATTCATAGGAAGCTAAATTGTATAGAGTACACATAGGATATTGTATGGGTGAGTTAGATAAACTTTAGAATTGTATGGATTATTATAAAGTCATTTAGAATGCATTATTAGATGATGATGATATTTCAATATTGATGAATCTTTATTAAGTAAAATAGATTCTAAGCTATTAAAAAAAAAAAAAATTGAGCTTTTGATATATAATTTAAAATAAAATGTTCAAACTTTTTTGATTTTGGTTGTACAAATAATTTATATTTTAATTTTATTAAAAATTTAATTTACTAATAAAGTTTTACAAATTTACAAATTCTCTTAAAAAAAAAAAAAAAAAACTTTTATGATATTTCAAATTATCATCATTTTATTCATATTTTTTAATAATATTATAAAATATATTATTAATTGAATATTTTTGTATTTTTTATATTATTCTATTCTATATTAAAAATAAAAAAGCTGCGTATTATTCACATTCAACATGTAGTAATAGAATTTATATTTATACTTTTTTGATTCTAATAAAAGTTAGTTAATAATATACTTAAAAATCATATATATTTTATCTTTTATACTCATTTTATCTAAATATGTGTAAAATCTTCTTATATTAAATCATTAACAAAATAGATATCAATTCTACTATTATAAAATTAATAATAATAATTAAGATAATAAAGAATCTATTTATAATCATATTGAAATACTTTTATTACAGATATCATTTTTATGAATATAACTTTCGCCTTTAAAATCTATTTATTCAGTTTTTGGTATTATGGAATTACTAGAGTTTAATTATACAACTTTTAATGTTTCTGAATATATTATTGATAAAAATTATAATTCCTTAAATTATATATATATATATATATTTTTTTTTTAAAAAATAGACTTTTTTAAATAATATTAATAGTTAAGGTTAATAAAAAATACAATTAATATTTCAATACTATTATATATAAACTATTTATTTTAGAATAAAATAATAATTGCTTTGCTTCACTATATATTACTTTATATTATCCATCAAGTTTTTTTTTTTTTTTTTTTTTTTTTAGAAAAAAAGATATTCTTTAGTATCATATAAATAAATAAAAAAAAATAAAGAATTATTACATAAACATATTTATGTATTTAGCTATAAAAAAAATTATTAAAAATAAAAATATTTTTATAAGATTATAATATTTCCTTTATTGATTGTAATGGTATTTGTGATGATTAAAGTCATACTAAATAAGTTTAGTTTTCTTTTTTAATTAAAAAAAAAAAAAAGAAAAAGAATATAAATATAAAAAAAGAAATGTGAAAATATAAATATTATTATGATTTGTAATTTATTTTAATTAAATATTTAAATAAAGTTTAAATTCAATATTTTTATAGATTTATAAAACTATATTTTTACCTATTTTCTACTTTAGCTAAATAAACTTTGTTTAATATATTATATCAAGTATCAGAAAATAAATAAAAAAAATTATCAGGATTAAATTATCAAAAAAGAATAAAAGTTTACAAGTTTAATATAAATATATAATTATATATACTTAACTTACTATGATTATATGATAGGATAATAAATAAAATCATTATAGCCTATTATATTATTATTTATTATTAAACAGTCGTTAATGTTAAATCATTAAAATCATCAACCATGAAGTGTGTTATTAAACTTTGTTGTTTTAGTTTTTGATGTATATCATTTTATAATACATATAATAATTATTTTAAAGTTTTAATGTTTTGCCAAAACTTTATAATAGTTTTAACATTTTAATTAAATAATGACAAGATATATATATTATTTTTTTCTTATTTATTTTTTATTATATATTTAAATTCATACTCTTATATAATTAGAACAACAAAAAACAATATAGATATTTGTATAATAAAAGTAATAAAAAAAAAAAAAAAGAAAAAAAAATTTACAACTAAAAAAAAATTGGATGCTTAATAAAATACAAAAAAAATTAAAAGCATAAAATTAATAAAGTATTATTATATAATTTATTTTATTTTCATCCTCTTTTAATAGTAAATGTATTACAATAAACTATCATACTTTATTAAATAATTGTCTTTTTACATAAATAAGATTGAAATTGTAAAAAAAAAAAAAAAAAGCATTATAATATTTCTTTTATACATAAAAATAGTAAAAGTAGAAATAGAATTATAGGAGTAAATCACTATATTTGTAACTAATATGAGTAGTGATAATGTTAAAAATGATCAATCCATACTAACTAATAAAAGTAACAATATAGAGTCTTTAGAATCTCTAAATGAGAAGATAGATTATAAAAAAAATAGTTATAGTAAGGATTTAAAGGAACCAATAATATCAGAAGACTTGCTAAAACCCGAACGAAATACAAGAATAAAAAGTTTGGATTCATATGGAAATGTTGAAGGTATATAATATTATTAATGTATTTATTATATTAAAAGAATCGTTATTTTTTTTTTTTTTTAAATAATAGTATATTTATCTAAAAAAAAAAAAGATAATATATTGCTTTTAAATAAAAGTGTTATTTTATAAAAAAAAAATAATAAATATATTCTTTAAAAAAAACATTAATATTTTTAAAGTATTAGTCTTAAAAAACGTATATGACAATTTATATTTTAATTTGAAGATATCTTTTTAATTTAGTAATATTTAATAATTTTATTTTATGTTCTTTGCCTATATAAACATATATATTAATATTAATCTAAACAAAAAAATAATAATAAAAAAAAAACATTTAAAATAAAAGGAGTAGGAAATGTACTTAATAGTATAGATTCATTAGTTAATAATAAGCAAGTTTCACAAACTCCATCAAAAACAGAGATTGATAAATTAGTTTCAATTACTGATGATTCAACATCTATTTTACTTACAGCTCCTACGATGGAAGATATTATTGAAGATGAAATTATAAGTGAAGTTGAAGAAGATATTAATGGATTGATACCACCAATTACTAATAACACTAAGCATTCAAAAGTAAATAAATCTAATAATTCTGACAGTACTAAAGAAAGAGCTAATGATTCTGCATCCATCCTTACAGAGGAAGAACTTTCCTCAAAAACTAACTCTCAAAATCAAATTAATTCTTCAAAAAATGATATTGAAAGTATTAAAGTAGAAAAAAATTTAAAATTCGCTATGGACAAAGAATTATCATTCAATTATTTAGACGAAAATGAAAAATTATTTGATTCATTCATAAATAAAGAGGCTTTACTAAAGGAGTACCTAGAAATTCGTAAAAAACTTGAAAAATATTTATTATCCTTTGAACATAACAAAAATCTAGATTCCTTAGCATTTAATGGATATGAAAATTTAGTAAACAAGAGCGATTATGACGATCTACAAAGTAGTCAAAGTAATAATAATCCATTAAACAATAGCTTATCAACATCCAATTTTAATATTTCAGATAAAAATATTTTTTCATTACTTGATAAATATTTTGAAAAAATTATTGAAAATGAAAAGGTAAATAGATATAAATATTATTTATGATATTTACAATTTATATCAACATAAATGGTTAAGCATTAAAAGTACCGATTATCTAATGAACATAATAATAATATTATTTGAATTTTTTTATTTTTCTTTTTTTTTTTTTTTGTAATTTAAAAAATAACACAAATTATAATATGACCATATTAATTTAAACCTGGAATGATAATGGAATGAAAATATATTATAACCCATAGATTAATGAGAGATATAGAAAGAGGATGACGGAATTAATTGAAATTAAAGATAAATTTATTGGAAGACAAAGAATAAGAAATAATAAGTTAGAATTTGCTTTGAAAGAAGCTCTCTTTTTTTTAGAAAAACCTTTTGATGTTAATTTAGTTCAATCTCATTTTATTAATACTTTATTATCAAATTATAAAGACAATCAAGCAGAATCACAGGCCTTAAATACTTCAAACCCAAATTCTAATACAAATTCAAATTCAAATTCAAATTCTATGACCGCTCAAGCTAAAAAATATTTAAAAAAAATAAATAAAAAGCATGATAATAAAAATTCATTAAACCAAAATATAAATCCTGTACTTAGAATTTCCAAAGAAGAAAATGAATTATGCATGCAATTTTCAATTAATTATTTAAGACAAGCGTTAGACTGGATAGAAAAAGATGTAGATATAGACGGTGATTATGAAAAATTTAAAATAAAGCGGTATATTTCAGTCGATAAAATACCAAAGATTGATGAATCTAAATCTATGATAGATGTAATCTATCTTAAAATATATTAATAATATATATATAAAGAAAAAATTTTAATTTATTTGTTATATATATTTTTTTTAATATACCTTTTTAATATTTTAATTCAACTAAATTTAGGAAGATGAAAAATATCCTAATCTTAGTAAACCTCTTAGTACTGATTTAAGTGAAAATAACATTAATGTTAGTTATAGTAAAATTAAAATTAATTATCAGAAAGGGCCGTCTACTGAAGAATTAACAAATGAAATTAATTTGGAT
Source organism: Piromyces finnis (assembly GCA_002104945.1). Taxonomy (NCBI): domain Eukaryota; kingdom Fungi; phylum Neocallimastigomycota; class Neocallimastigomycetes; order Neocallimastigales; family Neocallimastigaceae; genus Piromyces; species Piromyces finnis. The sequence continues at coordinate 326,198 of MCFH01000022.1, forward strand.
GATATCTTTGATAAACCTGAGTTTAATGATAATAAAAAGTATACACTTAAAAAAAGTAATACTTTTCGTAGGGAAAAAAATGAATCAATTCCTCAATTTTCAAATTTTACTAAATCAAAGTCTGTAAATTCTCTATTTGCATCACAGTATAGTCAATCAAATATAGATTTTGATCAACTTGTTAATATGATTGATGAAATTGACAATGAAGAAAATATGGCTTTTAATGAGATAAATGAAGAGAAAAATGAATCTTCTTCTATTATATCTCAAAATAGTGATAAAAGTAATAAAAGTGTACATAAAAATGTTCCAATATTGATAACACCACTAAATGCAGATTCGGAATATAATCATAGTAATAGAGAAGGAAGCGATTCAATTAAAGATATTATGTCAGAAAAAGAACCAAGCGAAACTAGTTCTACTAATATAAATAGATCAATAACAAATATGTCTACCTGTAAAAGATCACTAAGTTTAAATGCTAAAGAGGCAAAAATAATGTCAGCAAAACTTTATAATAACCTTCTAAAAGAAAATAATATGATTAATGTCATGATATCATTAGAAAATGAAAATGTAAGAAATGATTCAAGCATGAATGAATCAAATAAAAATGTTGAAAACCTACCCTTACCCAATTCCTTCACTATTCTTTCTAACTATAAATGTATCAATAATTTGAATATTGAAGAACTTCAAGAAAATTTTAATGAGCATTTCACAGAAAACCAATTAGAAAATAATAACACTAAATTTAACTTTAGTATTAATGGAGAGAATGGACTTAAACTATTTAAAGAAATATTGAAAGGTATTAATCAAGGAGGCGCAGAAAAAATAAATAATCTTGACAAAACCAACTTTGTTACCTCGTTAGAATATAATAAGCAATTAAAAAAGATAGAAGCTCTAGAAAAGGAGAATAATCGATTGAACTATCAATTAGAGAAAAAAACATTGGAATACGATCATGAGCATATGGCAAAGGTTATGTTAGACAAAGAATTAGAAGACTTGACATCACAACTTTTCCTACAGGCCAATAAATTAGTAGAAACAGAGTGTCATAAGTTGGAAGATACAAAAGTTAAATTAAAGGAACTTAATGATAAATATAACGCTGTTAAAATTCAATTAGAAAAGAGAGAAAATGAACTAAATGCCTTAAAGAAAGTAATGATTAAAAATGAAGAGAAAAAAATTTCTAAGCGAACAAAAATGTTCCCAAAGATTTTAAATAATAATGTTAATAGTTCCACTGTAGGAAATTCTATTATTCTTTTGAATAATCCACCATTGGAAAAGCTCAATATTAACTCTGTGGCAAATTCTGAAGAATTATTATCAACTTCATATAATTCTAATAACAGTAAATTGTACAGTATGGACAATAATGTATCTTATATTTCGACTGATTCATATAATGTTTTTGCAAGTAATATATTGTCTACTAATAAAGCCAATAGTGAAGCTGTTGTCAATGTTAATTCAGAAAGTAATAAAGTAACAAAAGAAATCAATAACTTAAATACTTTAAATCTAGATATCTGCTCTGAAACAATAATGGATAGTAATGGAAGAGATGAGGATGATAAGGTAATCCATGTTAATAATAATGCATCAATCGAAGAACAATCTGAAGAAATAAAATCATGGAACTTATATTCAACTAAAGTAATTGCCATTCAAAATGACAAAATCTTTACATACATTGATGGGGGTCAATTTAATGAATTTCAAAACTACATTCGCGATTCTCTTATTAAAGTTAATAATAATAAGAAAAAGAAAAATAATATATTTTGTCTTCCAAATACATCATTTATGAAGAGATGTATTGAAGATGAAATTTATCCATGTTTATTTGAACATTTCTCGGATCAACAATCTTCCAGTCAGAGTAAAAGAAATTCTATCACTAAAACACATGTTAATTTTAAAAAAAAGCTTCAAAAAGCATTGTCATGCAACGGTATTATTATTATTCCATTTGAGCTTTTATCAAAGAATGGTAAACTCATTAAATCTACTACACCAGTGACGCCGAAAGAAAAACAAAATTTAGATAACAGCACTTCATTTAGTAGCAGTGATGAAGAAAATGGTAAGGATAATGAAACTGTAAATGAATCTAACGATTCTTATTCCTCCAAGAAAATAGAATACTATTTAGAATATGATTTTGTTCATCCATTACCCTTACCACCACGTAAAAAGTGTTGCCTTTGTATGAATTACCGAGATTGTCACTATCATATCATTTTTAAGAATATAGAGAGTAAAGATAAAGATGGTTCCTTGATTAGTCCTGATTCATCTAAATTAATAAATAATATTAATATCATTGTAAATAATAATAAATTATCGAATAATCAGGATAATTTAACATCCTCTGAAACAAATAATAAACATACAAACAATGATAAAGATTCAACGATATCACCTACAACTAATTCCAATAGTCTTTCAAATCAAATGAATAAAAAGAATACTAATTCTAATAATGATGTATCCCCAGTGACATCACCTACATCAAAAGTAGTTGAAGATTACACGGCAAAATGTTACAATATAAACAGTGATTTTTTACATCAACTAAGAACAGAAAATTGTTTTTCTTTCAACGAACAATTTTTCCTTTGTCCTATCTGTCGTGATAAAATTGTAAGTGTTGCAGATTTATATAGCTATCTATCAAGTTTAGAATCTAAATTAACAGGTAGTAGTAAAGGACAATCAAGTATTTTAAATATGTTTAAGAATGTTATATTATTAAAAAGACGAATAGCAACAGCAAAACTTGGAGCATTGCAATTCTTTGAACAAAATAATGATTTATTTAAAGATGAATCATTGACAGCTCTATATGATAACAGTTCAGAAGAATGGGAAAATTATGTTAAAATTATTTAAAAATAAAAATTTTGTTTAAAATCATAAAAAAAAAAAAAACTTATTAGTTTATCTTTTAATAAAATGTAATATAGAATTAATATATACATATATATAATTATCTTATTAATAGTTTAATATTATTAATTGTAGCATTTAAAAAATATTTTAACACTCATGTTAAAAAATAAAAATAAAATAATAGTAGTAAAAAGAAAAAGAAAAAAGAAAAAAGAAAAAAAAAAAAAAAAAAAAAAAAAAACCTTTATTAAGAAAAAATAAAAATATAAAACAAAATAATTAATGTATGATTTATTTAATTTATTAATAATAATTTCTTTTTTCATCCATTCATTTTTTTTTTTTTTTTTTTTTTTTTTTTTTTTTTTTTTCTTGCTTATGAATATACAAATATATACTTTATCCTTTCTTTAAAAATTATAAAGGTATAATTATTATTTTTTTATATTCATTTACTAATTATTAGACATTTAACCTTAATATATAGAGTAAATGAAAATAAAAATAAAGTAGAAATTGAATAATCGAAATAATTTTAAAAAAAAAAAAAAAAAAATAAAATAAAAATAAAATTTATGAAATGAAAAAGTTCTAAAGAAAAATTGTTAATTTTAATATTATATAGAAGAATTAGAATAAATTATAACTTTTTACATGTATCTTTAATTATTATATTTATAAAAAAATAAACCCATAATACAAGTATTTAAAGCAATATAAAAAATAATTATTAGAATAAAAATCCTTTTCTTTCCTATCTTCTTATTTATATACAAATCTATATTACTACGTTAATTTTTTTATATTAAATAAGATGTTGTTTTAGTTTTATGATATAATTTGAATAAAATAAAAAGAAATAGATTTGTATTTTCTTTGACTAGTTTTTAATATTGCTTAATAAATGGTTAATTTAAATTATTTTTTGTTGTAATTTTATCCATTTCAATTAAAAAGAAAATAATCCAATTGATAATACCAACAAAACTTTAATTTAATTCTTTAATCTAGCAAAAAGTTTTCTTCCTTCATAATCATAATCGTTTAATTTTTTAATAGCTTCTTGAGCTTCTTCTTCTGTTTTGAAGTTAACAATACCAAAACCTTTAGCACGACTTCCTTCAATAGCAACATCAGTAAAAGCTGGGTTTAATTCAAGCTTTTCAACTAAATCCTTAAGTTCCTTCCAACGAGTACTGAATGGGATCTTTATTATATTTATTATATAAAAATATATTATAAATATAGATATATAAAATATTATATATTACAAAATCCTATCATTTAATTTTTAACATTGATACGTACGTTACCAACAATGATGTCAACACCTCTTTGTGGAGAACGACTATTGTTGTAACCACCTCTACCACGGTATGGCTTACGACCACCATTGTAACCACGATTATTGTAGCCACCTCTATTTCCACGATAGTTATTATTGTTACTTCTGGAATCACCAGCAAATTTATCAAGCTTAACTTGAATGGTTCTACCATTGAAATCAGTTTCATTGAACATTTCAATAGCCTTAGCAGCTTCTTCTTGAGTACTCATAAGTACAGTACCGAAACCCTTAGATCTACCAGAGTTATCTAAAATAACATCAGCGTGAACAACATTACCAGCTTGAGAAAAGTGTTCTTTTAATGATTGCCATCTTTCTTCATATTTAAGATTACCAACATGAAGTTGACATCCTTCCTTGCTCTTGATTAACATATTAAAAATTTTAATTTGAAATAATGTTTATTTAATAACAATATCAAATGCATATTTTTATTAGTAATTATTTCATGATAACATACACTATTTCTATCTTCACGAACTTCAAGTTTACGACCTTCAATTTCAAATCCATTTAAATCCTCTAATTATAATTTTATATAATATTTACATTTTATATAATATAAATTATTATTATTATTATTATTATTATTATTATTAGATTATATACTTAAATAAACATGTGTCATTTGTTTAAATATTTACCAATAGCTCTAACAGCATCTTCAACACTCTTCATTTGAACAATACCATAACCCTTACTTCTACCTTGATAATCTTTGAAAACATCAGCATGTACAACTTCACCCTTTGTACTACGGAATAAATCCTTTAATTCTTGCCAACCATAGGTAAATGGAAGGTTACCAACATATAAAGAGGTACTATTGACTTGAACTGGTTCTTCTTCTTCTTCTTCACCTTTAATTGAAAATATACACATTTATAAATAATTTACATTATTTTTATTTTTTTCTAAATTTCTTATTTCTAATTAAACTTTATTTAAATAATTGAATATATACCAGCTCTAAAAACCTTAATTTCTTTTCCTTCCCATGTGAAGTTATCGTAAGTAAGAACAGCTTCTTTAACCTTTTCTTCAGAAGAGAAGGTAACAATACCAACAAATGAATTTCCCTTCTTTATAACATCAGCATGTTCAACAGGACAAGCTTTAAAAATAATTTAATATTTTAAAAATTAATAACTATATTTTATTTAAAATATATGTACATTTATTTGGATTTACTTTGATTAAAAAGATCCTTTAATTTTTGCCATGAGGTATGGAAAGGTAACTGTATTTAAAATAATTGAAAAATTTTATCATGATTAAAAATATAATTATTTTAATTATATTTGATGGAAAATTAATTTATTATCTTATTAATAAAATTGTAATGAAATAAGACAAACATTTTTAACAATAATTTGGAACTTTTTGTTTTCTGCAGACATTTTGTATGTATCCTATTTTAATTTCATATTTATATGAATTTATAAAAAAAAAGAGTTAAATAATTGTAAAAATAAAATAACTAAAATATATTGTATTCACTATAAATTTACACTTTATTAATTACATAATTTAATAATAATATATAATTATTCATGGATATATTGCTATATCTTTATATTTTTCACAATGTCTTTTTTTGTTTATTTATGATTATATATTTTTCTTATCAATTTATTTTTTTAGTTTAATTTTTAAATTCTTCGATTAATTTACTTATTAAAATTATTACTTTAACAAAACCAACGAAAAAATAAAAAAGGAAATATAAATATTATATTTTGATATTTATAATTTCTATGAAAAAAGAATAGCAAATTGTATCTAAAAGGATATTTCCCATCTTATTATTTTAAGTTTTTTTTTTTTTTGCTTTTTCTAATACTATTATAATTTAAAAGTGTTTTAATTGTTTATAAATATTACTACTTTTATTATTATTATACATATTATGTTGTTTTTATTAACCTTTATTTTTATTAATTTAATTGGTTCAACTTTTGATTGATTAATCATTAATTCATTTACTTCTTAGAATATTAAAAATAATATGAATATCGACAATAAATGTATATTATTTTATTAAAAAAAAAATAATAAAATACCTTTTATATTAATTTGAATATGAAATTACTAGTATAACTATTATTTTGAACTAAAAATCAAAAAATAGAATTAAATTTTAAGATCAAGTTTATATTTATATTATTACTTGTTAATAAATAATTAAAAGTAAAATATTAATTAATAATTAAATGTGATGAAATAAGGATAACTTCACAAATTTTAATAACTAAAATTTTTGTTAGTCTTTTAATTTATTCATCCTATTCATTTATATTATTAAATTGATCTATTTAATTTTATTATATATGTCCATTTATTTCAATTTATTGATAAACTATGACTATTTAAAATTTAAAAATTTAATTTAACTAAATATATACAATATATTTATTGATATATTATAAATATAATGTATATAATGTATATAATATTTGGTATATTAAATTATTACTACAATTATAAATTTATTAATACAATTAATGACTAGCTAAACCTATATAAATTATAATTCAATTTTCCATTATCCAAAAAATGCAGTAAAAAGGTATTGCTTGATGATAAGTACTATCTTAGTAGTAAAACAGAGTTTTTTTGTTATAAATATAAATAATATAATATTATGTATAACTTTTAAGATGGATAAATATATTTTTTTTTATTTTATAAAACTAATTTTAAATATAAAAAAGAAATAATAACTTTGTACAAAAATGTAATTAATTTTAAAAGTAAAAAAAAAAAAAAAAATCATACTTTCTTATAATTACTTTAAAGATAAGATTTTTAATGATTATATTTCAAAAAAAATAGAAATTATAATATACGAAATACTTGTTTAACTGGTGCTAATTAGATATACAATTAATATTTTATATAGAGTTCTACAATCTTCCAGAAAGAATATTTAGTACAGCAATTTTTTTTTTTTTTTTGATATGAATTATAATGTATGAAATATTTAAAATAAAGTTAATAATGAAATATATATAATCCAATAATCTAATTGTGTTTAACAAAAAATAAAAACATATTTATTGTATGCTTTTGTTTTTGCTGTTTAAAGACCACAGGCTCTGGCTAAATTTTTTAAAAAGAGCGTCAAAATTAAAGTTTAATATCCAATCACAATTACTTATAGAATCTTTATATAAGAAAATTTTATTTTTTATATTTTAATAATTAAATTTTTTTAAAAAAATAAAAGATACACTGAAACAGTGTAAAATAAAGCAATTAAATTAAATAAATAAATATTAATAATAAAAATAAAATATAATATAATAAAAATATTAATAAAAATGGAAACGAAACAATTAAAATCTTCAAATGTACATATTTCCTTTTTTTTTTTTTTTACATTAATATTTCATTATTCCCATTCTTTCTTCTGAGTAAAAAGAAAAAAAAAAAGTCTTGAATAATTTCTTCATTATATAATTTTATCGAAAAGATTTGATTTAAAATCTAATTATTTATTATCTATTTTAAATAAAACATTCAAGAGTAACGTCGCAATTTCATTATTAATATTAAATGTATTGCTTTTATAAATCAAAGTAATATATTTAATGTTAATATTAAAAACATTTATTTTCCATTCGAGACATAATAATTAACAATTTATATTGAATACTATAAAATGTCCTTTAACTTTTTTATAAAGATTTTTTTAATTTTTATTTAACATAAAATTAAATATTTTGTTTTCCTATCAATTTAATATATATTAATTTTCACTTTCTTTTTTGTTTTTAATATATGTTTAACTTTAAAGTTCTTTGCAGAAGATGTTGTTGTTTTAAAAAAAAACGAAGATAAAATAGGTGTAGTTATTAAAACAGCATTAGACGAAGATGATGAGGAAGATATGGAAACTGAAAATGTAAATATTATAATTATATATATTATATATGTTTAAAGGAAAATGAATGTATAAAAATTTTACAATTTTTATTTAACAATAAAAAAAAAGTATTATATACAGTTTATATTGTTCTCAATTAAATTATATAAAATTATTAATAATATTTGCTATTATTATTATTATATTGAAAATGTTATTCTTAAAAGATTCCATTACAACAAAAACATGTAAGAGTCGCTTTTATGAATGAAAATGAAAATTCAAGAGATATTAGTGAAAATAAGTTAATATGCATAGATAGATGTTTAAAATTAGGAGATATTGCAAGATACCCAGTAGAAAAGGGAAACAAACAACAAACGGGAACAGTAATAAATGTAAAAGTCATTGCTGACCTTCAAGCAACCTATAATGAAAATGAAATTACAATTCTAAAAGATATTGATACTATAAAATTAATTAATTATTACGACATAGAAGAAGGTAAAATAGAATTAATTTTTAATATATATTTTAGGTATTAGTAATTAAAATTAACTCAATCAAATGTAATAAATTTTATATTAAAACTGTTTATTATTAAAATTATTTAATTACATTAATTTCATCTAATGTTTAAAAGGTACATGTGTTCTTCTTAACAATTGGTTTGGTATAGTTAGAAATGTGTACGATGATGTATATGTAAAATTTACAGATGGCTCTGTGTGTAAATTATCGGTATCAAACGTTAAAATTGAAGATAAATATCAGGAATCAAGTCGTTTTGGAATCGAACGTGTATACGCAGGAGTAAAAGTTCAAGCTCTTAAAAGCGACTCATTTAAAAATGCTCAATGGATTAAAGGTCAGTATAAACCAAGTAATGTAACAGGTCATGTAATTATGACACAGATATCAAAAGTATATGTAGAATGGCAATATAAAAATTTAAAAGTTGATACCAAAGAAAATGAAGCACCTCCACCATTTTCAATAAAGGATGTTTCATCCCTTACAATTTTAAGAAGTATGCATGAACATCAAGCAATGTGTCTTGGTTGCCTCGTTCAATTTGAATCAAAAGAAGAAGCTAAAGGTAGTATATGATAAATACTACGATATAAATTATATTGAACCACATATAGAGTTATATAAAATAATATAATTTTTATTAATATTTTTATTATATTAAAATAGATTATGGCGTAGAAACTTTTAATGATATGATAAACCCATGTTTTGTATGCAGACTATTCTTTTAATAGATATTTTAACTATTAAATTAATAAATAAATAAAAAAAAAAAAAGAGAGAGAGAGAGAGAAATTAACTGAAATGTAAAATATTATAATTTTTATTATAGAAAATTATAAAAACTAAAAGTTATGTAGATGTTCAATGGCAAGATGGCTCAATAACAAAAAATATAGATACAACTGAACTATTAATATGCTATAATATAGATGAACAGGTAAAGATTAAATAATTAAATAGTAAATTAAAGTAAAGAAAAATTAATATAATATATTTAAAAAAATAATTGATAACAAAGGATTTCTGGCCAACCGATTACGTTTATTTAAAAGAAGAATTTTCAAAGAAAAAAGCGTTGTCTAAAGTTAAAGTCGGTGTTATAAAATCTGTTAATGCATTGGAAAGAGTATGTGAAGTTCATTGGTTAGAAAGTCCTGACAAAGAAAGTCTTAAAGTTGTAAGTTACAAAACTATATGAAATATATTTCATATTAAATTATTGTTATTTAATGATTAAAAATTCAATGTTTAATTTAATTGTTATATATATATTCAAAATTATAGGAAACTAAAGAACAATCAACATATGAAATTTCATCACACCCATTATACACACAAAGGTTAGGTGAAAGAGTTATTATTACAAGTGATTTAAAACCAATTGAAAAACAATGTAAAGGAATTACTAAAAAAGAAGCAGAACACGATTGGGTTGGTGAAATCGTTTCTATTAACGATCCTGAACATTTAGGAAGAGTTGGTGTTTGTTGTTGTCCATCTAGAAATATTCATTATGTATTCCCATTCCAAATATTTACTTTATCAGATACTGAAGAATATATGCATGAAGAATATATATCCGACAGTGATATGGGTGATTATGTGGTTATTGAAGATGATGATGATGAATATGATGCTGATAAATATGAAGGTTTCAAATCAGAAAAAGTTGATTCAATGGAAGTAGATGATAATGAATGGGAAACTGAAGATAGTGAATGGGAAACCGAGGATGATGAAGACATGATTAGTGATATTGAAGATGGCCCAAGAATAACTGAAATAATAAGTGATGATGAAAATAAAAATATTAAAGAAGAAGAAGTTAAAAAATCCATAGACGAAAAAATAAAATTGGAATTAAAAACTGCCCAAGTTAATAATAACAATACTTCAGACTTGAAAAGTTTCATACTATTAGAGGATCCTCCAGAAAATCATCATTTTATTGATAATGAAAATAATGTTATAAATAAAAGTTTCTATAAGACTATTATGAAAGAACATAAATTACTTTCTTCTGAATTACCAGAAGGAGAAATTGTAGTTGTTGCATTTTCATCAAGATTAGAATTATTAAGAGCTATTATTTTTGGACCAAAGGATACTATATATGAGGGTAAATAAAAATAGTCATTTTCATATAAAGAGTTATTTATATATTTATGAAAAATAAGAGGAATTTATAAAAATCTTTTACTAATTATTTTTTTTTTAATATAAAATAGGTGCAGTATTTATGTTTGATATATGTATACCAGGTGATTATCCCTATTCTCCACCATCAGTTCATTATTATTCATTAACAATTGGTATGGGTAAACTTAATCCAAATCTTTATGAAGATGGTAAAGTATGTCTTTCATTGCTTGGAACATGGCATGGTAAAGAAGAAACAGAAGAGTGGACACCAAAATCAAATATTCTTCAAGTAAGTTATTATTTGATAAATGGAAATTTATTATCATTGTTAATATTCACATTCATTGTTTCCTTAATATTTTATATCAGGTATTATTATCAATTCAAGGTCTTGTTCTTGGTGTTCAATTACCATATTTCAATGAAGCTGGATATGATAAATTAATGCAAAACACTGAAGAAAACTTTACAGCAAATTATTACAATGAACGTGCCTTCTATCTCTCCGTTCATACTATTAATCAAACTTTAAATTTATTAAATCTTAGTAATGAATCTATCTTTGAAATTTTCAGAGAACATATCATGAATTACTATTATTCTGGAAATAATATGTTAAAATACATCAATGAAAAATGTCAAAAAATTATCAAAAATTCAGAAAAAAATAAAGAAGGAAATTTAAATGTAAAAAAAGAAAAATTAGAAACTGTATCAAAAGGTTGTTTGATTTTACTAAAGGTAAATACAATTTATATACTAAATTTAATAATTAAAAAATATATCAATCTTATATATTTTAATTTTATATATATATATATATTTTTAGAATGAAGTAAATTATCTTAAATCAAAATTAGAAAATAATACCATAAAAATTTAAATATATTTTTTTTTAAATATTTTTATCGAATGGTACACCTTTACATAAAACAACCTTTAGAATAAAAAAAAAATATTTTTTTTTTTTTTAAATATTAATTTTATAATTAAATAATTAAATATAAAATTAAATTTCATTTATTGTTATGTTATAAATAAATAAAAATAGAATAGAAATAAATTATTATTAAAATATAGTTTTAATACGCTATTATTTAATAAATTAATTTAAATGATGCTTTTTATTCTCTGAGCTGATTAACAAAAATTAGAAATAGTATATTCTATATAAAATGGAAAAAACATAATTTATAATTTGTAAATCTAATGATCTAATTTTTAGATATGAATTATTTAATCACCACAATGTAACAATATAATATCAAAGTATTTTCATTTGTGATTTATTCTTCTTCATCGTTGTCTTCTTCTTCTTCATTCTCATTTTTCTGATTAATTTCATTATTGGTATCATTATTTGCTTCGACATTATTATTCTTCTTCTTTTTTGTTCTTCTTCTTCTTTTCTTTTTAGGTTTCTCAACTTCTGTATTCTCAACTTCTGCTACTTCTTCTTCTTCTTTTTTTTCATCTTCATTTATTTTCTTTTTTTGTTGTTGTTGATTATTTGGATTAACCTTTTTTTTTTTACATGATAATGGATTTGGTTGTTTTGGACCTTTTCTCTTTTTAGATTTTGGTGCTTCTTCTGGTGTATCAGTATTATTTTTTATAATAGCATTTTCATAATTATTTGGAATAGTCTTATTATATTCAATTTCTTTAACTTTATTAGTAGTTGCTGGTGATGGTGGTTCCAATATCATTACACTTCTGTTAATATATATTAATGGAACACCAGGTATTCTTCTTAAATAATCTCTTAAATTTAAATCTTGAGTTGCTACACAATAATTAAATTGATTGGTATCACCTTGAAGAAATTATAAAAGTCGATTTATAATATAAAATTTGTTAATTAATTATTATTAAATTAAAAAATGTATTATTAACACTTTTTTAAAACATTTAAAATAATTGATATTGAAAATGCTCATTCATTTATTTATTTCAATAAAACGATAATATTGATAATTGATAACAATGAAATGTTAAATAGTAAAAAATACCTAAAATTTCTTTTATACAATCAGCTGCATTAACAGGATTTCCACCATGTGGACATCTTCTCTTTTCAAGTCGTTTAGCTGCTAAGGCAGCACCCATAAAATCTTCACCTAAGCTTCTCAATTCATTAATTACACAATTGGTTGTCACTAAAATTTAATTTTAATTTTAATTTATTTTTAGAATATCAAATTATGTAATTTTTAAAATAATATATTACAATGATAATAATTATTGATAATTACTAATTCTTGTTTTTCCAACAACAGTTTCTTGTAACATTGATTTATAATCGAGTCTTGAATTCTGAGCAACCTTAATAAAATTACCATCAACTATATTAATTATATTAATAATATTTAAAAAAATTAATATGTTAAAATAAATATATATATATATTTATAAATATTGTTACATTACCAATAATTTGATATGGTTCTCTGAATCCAAATGAGTGTTGATAAACACCCATATACTTTTTATAGGTCTTTTGTCTTTTCAATCTCATTTCTTTTTATTATCGTAAGTGGAGGTACTGTTATAGTTTAAAATTTCGATAATTTAAAATTATAAAAATAAAAATTATTGTATATTTACGTATACATAATGTAGATAAATAGGTTAATAATATTACATAGTAAATTTTTAAAAATTAAAATTTAAAAATAATTTTATAATAGAATTTTTCAATACAAGATTTTAATTATAAAACATTAATAAAATAATAATAATTGACATTTAATAATTTTATTCAAAAAAAAATATGTAGTCTTATTCAAAATGTAAAATAAATATTAATAAAATAAATTATATTGAAATTTTTAATACACCCATATTAACATTTTTAATTTAAAAATTTCAACATTGCCTAACCCTATTTAATAAGGTTATTATAAAACACAAATAAATACTCACACACCAATACACCAATACACTCTAAATATCAATAATAATAATAATAATACTCAATTCACAATATATTCAATTTTTTTAAATTATATTAAAAAAAAAAAAGATTTATTTTTTTTAATTTTTTTTATATTTTTTAATAACATCTATACTATTAGCCAATCATATTTTAAAAAATGTATAATATATTATTATATATGTTTGAATTTATTTTATATATGTTTGAAGTATATTGTTCAGTATTATTAAATGTGGCTCATTTACTACTTTTATGTTTTTAGCCAATCGAGGCAATCAATTTTTATTAGTATGAAAAAAAAAATTAATGATAATTCTTTAATATTATTATTCTTCTCTCTCTTGCCTTTTATTTTGTTATATATTGAAGGTAATGCATTATGATATAAATAAATTTTATGTATATTATATAATGAAAAATATTAGATATTATTTTTATAAATAAGATATAAAATGTGGATGATAATATTATGAAAGTTATTATAAAATACTATAATATTATTTTATTATACTTTTATTTATTATGATTACATATACCTAAATGAAGAAATTGGTGGTTACAAAAGATAAATAAAGAAGACTTAATATCAAATAAAAAATCAGTAATAGTTAGTGGACGATTAAAATAATACAAGCAAATATTTCAAAATTAGTGAAAACAAATTAAATTACGAAAAATGATCTAAAATAAAAAAAATGATGGAAAAAATAAAGAAATTTTTTATTTTATATATGGAGAATAGTGCCGAATTTATATAATATAATTCTAATATTAAAAATATTTATATTAATATAATATTATAAAAATCTTGAAATGATTAAAATTATACAAATAGATGAATAACGATAAATTATCAAAGTTACAAACCACTGTTCGTATTGGTGGTAAGGGTACTCCACGTCGTAAGATGAAGAAGACCCACAAGACTAACGTTGTTGGTGGTGATGACAAGAAGCTCCAAACCGTTCTTAAGAAGATGGGTACCCAAAACATCTCTGAAATTGAAGAAGTTAACATGTTCAAGGATGATGGTAACATTATTCACTTCGATAAACCAAAGGGTGAGTGTTGATAATTGTATTAATATTATTAAAGATTTTATGTATTATAATGTAAAATAATTAGCTAATAATAAAAATTGTTAAAAACAAAAATAGTTTCTGCCTCTATTGCCTCTAACACCTTCATCATTGATGGTAAGGGTGAAGACAAGGAATTATTCGAATTAGTTCCAGGAATCATCAACCAACTTGGTCCAGAATCTATTGCCAGCTTAAAGAAGTTAGCTGAAGCTGCTCAATCTGAAGCTGCCGCTGCCGGTGAAGCCCCAGCTGCCGAAGAAGACAATGACGATGAAATTCCAGAAGTAAGTTTAGACAATGTTATAAATACATAAAAAATTTTAAAATAAATAAATATTAAATGATTTTTTTCTTTTAATAAAATAATATAGCTCGTCGAAAACTTCGATGAAGTTGAAAACAAGGCTTAAATTATCTATTAATTAATTATTCATAAAATATATAAATAAAAAAAATTAAAAAAAATAGTTTAAATTGTGTTTTATGGGAAAATAAAATTGTTTAATAGTGTAAGCATATTATTTAAAAAATAAAATCACATTTATTCAATAAAAAGCAAAAAAAAATTTTTTATTTTTATTAAAAAATAAAGTGAATGTATTAAAAATATTTATTTTATATGAAAAAATGAAAAAGATTTATTGGAAATAATTAATAGTTTTTTTATTTTAAATATATATAGTTTCTTAAAACAATTTTTTCTATTTAAATATTGATTTTGTAAATTTATAATTATAGAAATTTTATATTTTTTTCTTTTTTTCTTCTGTTTTTTGAATTTCTGTATTAAGAAGAACAGTGCCAGTTACAATTAAACTAGCACCAAACCACCATTGAAGCGATAGTGGTTCATTAAATATAAGAAGGCCAAGGATTGCCTATATTTTAATATATATAAAACTTATTAGTACTTCTGTTATAAGTAAAACTATTTTTTAAAGGAAAAGAGCTATGCATAAACTTTTAGATCCCAAAAATAATATAGTATATTTAAATTTTAAAAAATTAAGAAAAAATAAAACAGAAAAAATGCATCATAAATTGATTATATATTTACAGTTAAACAAAAGTTGGTAGCATTATTAATAACAGTAACTTGGATTGAAGATTTGGAAACATTTAAAGCTTTGGTAAAATAGGCCCACATTAATGCATTGCATAAGAATAAACATAAAAATGAAATTAATCTAAAAATTCGAAAGATCTTTTTCAAGTATATATGTATATATATTTGATAATTAGTGTGTGTTTAGTATATATAAATATATAAATCTTTTATTTATTTATATTTGTAAAAAGCAATTACTATTATATAATAATACTTACTTTTTGAAATTTTATCCAACTGTCATCACCTCTAATGTAGACCCCATCTTCCACTGAACACCAATCTGGATTTGATACAAAGAATCTACACACAAAACGATAATATTGATTAGTATTAGAATCAACAGCTAATTTTGCACATACTGAAGCTAATGCAGCTAAAGTTCCTGCTAATACTGAATAAAATATAGTAGAGATTATTGAAGTTTTTGCCATAAGGTTATTTTTTTAAAAAGAAAAAAAAAATATTTTTGCTATATTATAATTTATTATTTTGTAATTAGTATTTTTATTTAGTTTAGTTTAGTTTTTTAAAAAAAAAAAAAAAAAATGTTTAGATGATTGTTTTTAATTTTATTAATTTTATTATTTTTATGAGATATTTCTAAATTTTTACTTTTTATTTTTTTAATATCAAATAAAAATATTAAAAAAATAAAAATAAAAATAAAATTAGAAATATAAAAATAAATAAAATTTGTACTATGAAAAAAAAATGAGTATTTATTTAAAAATATACTAAATAAATTATTTTAAAATTTTGTATTATCGTATTATTTAATTTGTTTGTTTGTTTAAACATTTATATTAATGATATTAATAAATATATAAAAAAAAAAAAAAAAAAAAAAAAAAGGATTTTATTTTCATATTTTCTTTTAACCTTGGTTTTATTTTATTTATTTGTTTATTTCCTTCTTTAATCATTGGTTTTATATAATTAAAATAAGGTTTTAAAGTATAAAATATTTTATATAATATTTTATATTTTAATTAATTTATTAAAAAAAAAAAAATTGTAAAAAACAAAACAAAAAGTAAATGGCATACTGTATTATTATATTTCATATGTTCTTATCTATGAAATTATATGAAATCACTCTATTTCATAAATTGGTCAATTCTTCCTTTTCTTCTTTCACAGTACTATAAAAATAAATATAAATTAGAATTAAATAATTATAAATAAAAATTTATAATATTCGATATTTTTAATCATATTCACCTTTTCATAACCATCTAAACTTCTAAATTTATCTTCAGGTAAAACATTATTTTCGATTTCAATAAAGCAAACAGTTGAATCAGAAAGAATTTCTGTTGGAAAATCAACTATGGAATTGTTATTTAATTTTAAATTCTTTAAACGAGGCATTTTGGCGATGGAAGTTGGAATATGAACAATTACATTATTAGTAACATTAATTTCTTCACAACTTTCAAGTCCATTTCCAATATCATCAGGTAAACTAATCATTTTTGTAAATAACATATAATATTATATTTTAATATTAACTGTATAGTGTCTATTAAACAAATCATACACTTAAATATATATACTTACTTTTGGATTCTATTATTAGATAAATCCAGTTGTGTAATACTATTTAATTTATTAATTTCATTTGGAATTGAAGTTATTTCATTATTATAAAGTAATAACTGATTTAAATTTTTAAGTTTTTGAATATCTTAAAAATAATTATTATGTTAATTTTCAGAATTGAAATATGAAAATATTTTATTATATATATTAAGTTCCTATTAAATTGCTATTTAAATATAAATATACATTAATACCTATGGATATGTTAGATATTTTATTATAAGATAAATTTAATGTTTTTAAATTTTTTAATTCAAATATTTCTGGTGGTAATTCGGTAATGGAATTATGTGATAAATTCAAAATTTTTAAATTTTGTAATTGCTTTATTTCTGGTGGACTTGAATATTATTTTAATTTATAATCGCATTACATTCATTAGATATAAACAATATTAAAATATTTTATATTGATATTTAGAAGAAAAAGAAAAAAAGCATTAATTATATATTATTCACATATAAACTTCAGTTCTTAAAGTATTGTTTATATATAATTACATTCGAGTAATCCTATTTCCTGATAAATCTAAACTTTTTAAATTTGGAAATGATAAAATGTAAATTGGAATTTCCTCTATCTTTGAATTAGGCAAAGTTAGGACTCCTGTTTTTTTTGACATTTCAATTTTGGAATGAAATTGATTTGAAGTGATTTTGTTAGAAGAAGGTGTGTTTCCCATTTTTATTTATTATAATCTTCAATTGATTTTATATTAAATTTAAAACTTTTATAAAAAAATTTATAGTAATAATAAATAGTTATATATTTTTAGTTTTACTATTTAGTTAACTTTTTTTTTTGCTAAATATGTTAAATATGTTTTTATTATTAGATTTTTTTTTTTTAAATAAAGATTTACTGCTTTTGTTATCTACCGTTTTTTAATTATTACTTTTATCTTTTAAGGTAAGAGAAATTTAATTAAAACTCAATAATTAATTTTTAATTACCTCTCCAATCACACCAATAAGATTTATTTTGTAAAGAAATTTCGATTTAAAATATAAAATTTTAATTATTATTTTTTTTTCTTTAATTATTTATTAATAAAATTAAACTTATTAAAGATGGAAAAGGAGGAGGAAACTGTAGTTGAATTAAATAAAAACGAAAAGCAAAATGTTGTTGAAAATGACAAAAAAAAGAATAAAAAAAATAAACCAAAAAAGGCACCAAAAACCCCAGTTGTTGAAAAGAAATTAAAAATTTTATGTCTTCATGGTTATGCTCAAAATTTAAAGATTTTCCAAAAAAGAACAGCTGTATTAAAAAAAGCTTTAAAAAGCGTTGCCGAATTATGTAAAAATTTAACTTAAATTTTTTTTTAAATATATATTTTAAATAAATTTAATAATTGATTTGTAAAATGAACAAATAATTCTTTTCTTACAAATTTTAAATTTCAAAAATTTATAATAATAAAAAAGATTATGTTGCCGGACCACATGTATCAAGTATGAACCCAGCTGACCATCAAAAACTTGTTATTGATGAAAATACACCAGAAGGTACAATATAATAAATGTTTTGAGAATCTTAACATTAAACAAAATTAAAAAATTTAGTTACAAAGATATTTACTATTTATACAATTTAAAATTCTTAAACATTAAAAGATGAAAAGCCTTTAGGATGGTGGAATTTCTCAGATGATGACAAAAAGTATTTCGGTTTAGAAGAATCTCTTGAACTCTTATTAAAAATAATGAAAGAAGAAGGACCATTTGATGGTGTATTTGGTTTTTCACAAGGTTTATATATAATTAATTTGTTATTTATTTATTAATGTACAAGTAATAATTTAAAAATTTCAATGCATATTAATTTCATATAATCAATTTAATATAAACATTTATAATTTAAAACAAGGTTCTTCTATGGCTGCTATTTTATGTTCTCATTTAGAATTAGAAAATGAAAAAGGTAATCAAGAAGTTCCACCTACTCCAAAGTTTGTTATGTTTTTCTCTGGTTTTAGACCAGATGATGATGCCTATAATAAGTATTTTAATTCTGAACGTAAATTGAAAATTAAGAGTTTACATGTATATGGTGAAGAAGACAAATGGTTAAATCCAGGTTAGTATAGTATTAATGAAAAAAGTACTTTATATAATAAAGTATTTTTTTTTATTATTAATCAAATAATTGATACATCTTTTATTTTATATTATAATTAATATTTATAGAACGTAGTAAAAAATTAGCAACTTTCTATGAAAACCCAACTATTTTAACTCATTCTGGAGGGTAAGAATTTTTAATTTCAAAAAATTAGTCAAATAATCATAATCATGATAACTAAAAATTTATTTTTATATATATATATATATATATATATGTATTTTGAAATAATTTTATAAATTAGTCACTTTATTCCAATGGAAGCTGAAAAAAGACACTATTATGTAGATTACATCAAGCAATTTTTAGATACTAATTAAGAATTATAGAAAAACAACATTTTGTTGATATTAAAAATCAAAAATAAAATATATATATACCAGAAACTAATATAAAAAAAAAAATTAAAAATAGAACATTATAAAAAAAATATATATATATAACCAAAAAAAAATAAATAAACATTAGAACAATAAATGTTTTATTATATATATATATTAAATGAGATAGTTTTATGTAATTTTTTTAATTAGATGATGTTTATCAAAAAAAAAAAAAAAAAAGGTCATAGTTTAATATTGTCAATTTTTAATATGCAGATGTAGATATTTTGTATTTATAATATTTTATGATATGTTATTAATTTAACAATCAAAAATATGTGTTATATTCTAAACTTATTATATATTGATAAAAAGAATTAATAATTTTAATTATGCAGTAGAAACCAAAACAGATTGTATTAGTTTTTCAAAAACAAATATTAAATAATAATAATTAAAATTATTCTTTTAACCTAATCTCTTATATTTAACAATTAAATAATATAAATATTGTTTACTTGTTTGTTTGTTTATTTATTTATTTATTTATTTATTTATTTATTTATTTATTTATTTATTTATTTATTTATTTATTTATTTATTTATTTATTTATTTATTTATTTATTTATTTATTTATTTATTTATTTATTTATTTATTTATTTATTTATTTATTTATTTATTTATTTATTTATTTATTTATGTATTTTAATTTTTAAATAATAATTTTAGTATCTTCTTATTTAAAGAATAGTAATAATAAAATTGTATAAAAAATTATTTAAAAAGAATAAATTAGTAGTTCAAAAAGAAAAAATTACAATATATATATATAAATAATAAAAAAAAGATGAAAAATTCTAAAAAAAAAGATGACAGCCTATCTGAAGAAAAAAAGCAAACTTCAGGAATAAGTTTAATGAAACATAACCGTCTAAGAGTTTTATCGGAATCTTCATCAAACAAAATAATATCCTCAAAAAATGATTTAGTGCTTTCTTCAAATGGTATATTATTATTTTTCATAGAAATAATAAAATATACTACATATAAATTAAAATTGTTTAAACATGTCATTAATTTTAAACTTTTGTAATTTAAAAATGAATGATGCATTTTTTTTTTTTTCTTAACAAATAATATAAATAGATAATTTTATTTATAAGAAAGACATTACTATAGCAGAGAAGATAAATCAATTAAAACATAAAAAATACTATCTGAGAAAAAATAATGAAAATGATAAAACAAGAAGCAATAATAATGATTCTAGAAGAAATAGTTCAAATAATAACGACTTTTCAATGTCAGATAATGGTATATATTTTAAAATATCAAAAAAATACAGTTAAAGATATAATATTAATATAATATATAATATATTATTTATAAAAAAGATACCATTCAAAATATTGATCCAATAACACCGTCATCATCGTATAATGTTGATACACGACGTAGTAGTAGAGATAATAACCAAAGTAACAATGCTTTAGATTCAATTATCACAGATCCTTCAACCCTTGCTCAACCTATAAGGCAAGAGTTACAAATTAAGGCGAAAGAATCAATGTCGGATATTATTTTGGCTTGTCGTTCATTAATACAATCAAGTAATGTTAGTAACAATCTTTCAAAAGCAGTCTACAACTTTTCACTTTTAGATTCTGTTTTTTCAGATATCGATAATTCCATTACTAAAATCAATCAAAATCTAAGTAGTTGTAAACAGAAAAATGAAGATATAACAAAATCTCTTGAAGAATTAAATGAAGCACAAGAAGGTAGTAGAAGAGTGAAAGACTTAATAGTAGCTTACATTACTGAATAATGAAAAATATAATACAAACATATATTACTATAAAACTTTTTTCTTTTGGATTTTCATTAGTTTTATTTTTATTTAATATATTTATAATAACCTAATGACAAATATAATTAGGACACATTGCATAATTTAAAATACCTATAATATACCAGATATCAAACTTATGAGTTAACTGTAATAAGTTATAATAATAGCAATTTTTTTTTTTAATAGATATTTTAAACTATGATAACCTATTCATCAATAATTAATCTATTACTTATACCTTTTGAATAAAAGAAAAAAAAAATTCTATAAATGAATTAAAAATGTAAATAAAACACAAAACACTAAAAATATAATAATTGTTTTGCTTTGTTTTGTTTTTTAAGCAATTGTTCTTTATATTGAATAATGTTTTAATACTTATTTATTATAATTCTATTTTAAAAAAATATAATTTTAATGATGATTATATTTTATTTAACACAAAAATTGTTTTTAAAAAAATGAAAAAAAAAAAAAAATATTTATAAATTTCGATATATTTTGTATATAAATAAATTAATAATAGATTATTTGATATTTTATAAATGAATGATATAATGGTAAAAATAAAGAAATAAAAGATATATGATGGTAATAATTAATTAATTACTTTTTCTATTATTCATGATATTTAATTTTTATATAAGTTTTCTATATCTTTAGTAGATTTTAAAACAATATTTGCTAATTGCATAATTTCATTTGTTTTTTGTTTCACCTAAAATGATTAATATTAAATATATGTTAATTTATAATATTTTCTCAAACAAGCTTTTCAAATTTAATATAAAAAAGAAAAAATAAATTAAAAACTTACAATCATTTCCTTTGTTATTTCATCAATCTTAATATTTACTGGTGGCCAAATATTTTTTATAGCTGTATGGAGTTGAGATGGAACCCATAATAAATAAGCATCTAAGAAAAATTTTGGTTGGGTTGACCATTTTTGTAATAACTTTTGTTTTGAATCAATATTTGAAGCTGCCAATACTCTAGTTAAATCTAATACTTTAGATTGAGTCTTAGCCCATGTCTTTGTCATAATTGATGGTTTTGAATTAATAAATGGCTATATTAAAAATTATAAATTTAAAAAAAAATAATGTTATTATATTAGTATTAAGAATAATTAATATAAAAAAATAAATTTATATTTTATTCAAAAAAAAAAAAAATCTTTTTACCTCTAATAAACCAAAAAGACCTCTTTGAATAACTATTTTATGTATTGGATCATCATTCTTCTTAACTGCTACTTTTCCACTATTTAAAGTTTGTTGATTAATAATTTTACCCTCTAAAAGGAAACGAGCAAACCATTGAATCTTAGAAGCAATTCCACTTATATTAACAGTTTGAGCTTCAGATGCAGATGGGAAATCTACTTCAATAGTTGAAAGTGGCCAGTTATGTGGACCATAATTTGGTGAAACAAAACATTTAATGGTATCCTTTTCAGCATCATAATGAGGTTCCGGTTTTTCTAATATACGACCCCAACGACATAAACCACGAGTCATAAGTTTTCCAAGCCATTCATCTTTAATAATAGTAATTCCTTTCATCCAGAATTTATCACCAGTTAAATTTTCGGAAGAACGTGTATGAATTAATTCCGATTGATCAGCTGATAAATGTTGTTCTTTACCAACCATTTCTTGATAGATAACCCAACGTGGAGTAGGATGCTTAGCATAAATACTACTATTACGATGAATACCAACGAATTGTTGATTGGAGGTATAGATAGTAGTATAACTTGGTTGAGGATTTTTAATATTCTTAGGATAACTATCGTTTATATAAGCGACTTGATCTGGGAAACCAGATAAAACAATTTGACAGATTAAATTAATTTGGTTTTCATTTGGTGGAGGCATACGTGGATTCATATAAAGACTATCTAATGTTTGACTTAATTGTTTACTAATAGATACGTTAGTATCATAAAATACTGTTTTAATTAAATTTGTTAATTGATGTCTTAATTTTGAAATTTCTAACATAGCTTTTAAACGAACAAATTTTTCTTTACAATATTCATTAAGTTTTTCTTCAGAAGGATTAGTAGAACGGAAATGTTCAAATGCACCAATACTTGTTAATAATTTTATGAAATCAGAAATAGGATTTTTACCATTGTAAGCTTGCATAACCTGGTAATACTTTTTACGTAATTCTCTACGTTGAGCTTTCATTTCATTTTCTACCTTATTCTTAAGTTCACCTTTACGGTCAAGAAGTTCATTTTCGTTTTTTATATCATCATCACTTTCACTATCACTATCATTTTCATCATCTGAATCTTCCTCATTATTATTTGATAAAAGTGTTTCATCACGCTCAAATGGATCACCAACAGATAAACCTGCAACAATAGCAATAACATATGGAAGAATTGCATTTCCTTGTTGTGCAGCTAAAATTAACATTTTACCATATCTTGGAAGTACTGGTAACTTTGCAATTAATTTACCTAATGGAGTAATCTTTAAGTTCTTGGTATCAGGATCTAATGCACCTAAATAGGTTAAAATTCTTTCAGATTTTCTTAATTGGTCACGATTAGGAGCTGTTGGGAATGGGAAATTACATACTTGAGAAATACCCATTGATTTCATTTGAACTACCACACCATCAATTGGTGTTTTAAGAATTTCTGGTTTTGAGAAACCTTCAAATTGGTCATTAAAAACAGCACTACTAAACAAACGATAACAATGACCTGGACCTGTTCTACCTGCACGACCAGCACGTTGATCAGCTGAAGCCTTAGAAGTCCAACGAATTTGATAAGTTTGAATACCAGTATATGGATCATAAACTCTAGTTTTTACTTTACCAGTATCAACAACATAACGAATATTTGGAATAGTTAATGAAGTTTCAGCAACATTAGTAGCAATAACACAAAGTCTTGAGTTTTCCGGTGGTTTTTCAAAAACTCTTAATTGAGCTGCAGTAGGCAATAATGAATATAATGGTAAAACATGTAATCCACCTACCGGAACTATTTTTTTCATAGAGATGAACAAAAAATAAAAAAAAAAGGAAAGAAAATATAAATAAACGAAATTTAATATTTGAACTATTTTTTTAAATTAAAATTAATAAAATATTTTCTGAAAAAAAAAAAAAAAATTACCATCATCGTCATCTTCATCATCATCCATTACTTTATCAAATTCTTCATCTTCCTCATCATCAATATCACCATTTAATATAGTAATCTCTTCTTCTTCACTATCACTAGCCTCTTCATCTTCATCTTCTATATCAGACATATCATCTAACATTTGGGTAGTTTTAGCCTTATCTTTGTTATCATTTTCTAATTCTACATTATCATCTTCAGCACCAAATCCACCAGCACCTGTAGCTTTTTCTTTCTTTTGTAAATTATCAATATCATCTTCATTGTCTATTATATTTATTGTTATATTAATGTTAATATTATAATTATAAGGATTATTATTTATATAATTAAAAAATAAATTAATAAAATTACCACTTGATTCATCTGATGAATCCTTAGACTGATTATCTATCAACATAGCATCTTTATTACGATTAATTGGGAACTTCTTTCTTAACTTTTTACAAAGAATTTGAATTTCTTGTTGACCAGTTAAAAAGACAAGAATTCCACCGGATGGTAACTTTTTATGAATTTTGCAAATCTTTTTGTAAACATCTGTAATATAATCATCAACTGGAGTACGTTTATTGTAGTGAACAACAACTTTATGTTGACGTCCATCAACTTTAATAACAGGAGGAACCTTTGTTGGAAATAGTGTCTTATTTTGTGTAAAATCGTCAACACGTAATGTAGCTGACATAATAATTAATTTAAGTGGTTTATTTAATTTTTTTGCTAGCATACTGTCCTTATCATTACGTAATTTAACAATTCTAGTCAACCAACCAATTAATACATCAGTACCAACGGTACGTTCGTGAGCTTCATCAATAATAATAGCTGAATATTTAGTTAAAAGCAAATCTTCGACATTTTGGTTTTTAGCAGTATCCTTTGAAGCATTATTATTAGATTTATCGGAAGAAGCTGCTAAACTAAGTTCTCTTAATAATATACCATCAGTCATAAACTTTATACGAGTGAAAGGTTTAACAGTACCAGAATCGTAACGAATTTGATAAGCAACTTCACCATTTGTTAAATTCATTTCCTCAGAAATACGTTTAGCCATACTTACAGCAGCCACACGACGAGGTTGAGTAATACCAATCATACCTGTAAATTGAGGATGTTTTGGATTACCAAAACCAGCTTCATATAAAAATTGAGGAATTTGAGTAGTTTTACCGGAACCAGTTTCACCACAAAGAATAGTAACATCATTTTCCATAATAGTTTCCATGATTTGTTGTTCTTCAGCAGTAACTGGTAATTGTAATCTAGCTAATTGAATTTCATCTTTACGATAAACAGGGTCATAGAATGCTGGTCTGTATGGCTTACTAGCTTCAAGAAGTTTTCTTTGTCTTTCTTTTTCCTCTTCCTCTTCTTTTTTCTTGCGTCTTTCTTCTAATACATATTCAGGGATCTTTGGTAAATTAGCTAAAACACAAGTCTTTACTAATCCATCTTCATTTAATTCTTCTCCATTTTCATCTCTATTAGTAGAATCAGATTCGGATTCAGAATTAGATTCAGAATCAGATTCAGACTCAGAAGTATTGTTTTCATTTTCGGATTCTGTTTTTTCATCTTTAATTTCATTTTCATTTTCATTTTCGCTATTTTCAGTATTATCTTCTTCTTCTTCCTTTGCTTTTTTCTCTAATTCTTCTTGTTTTTGTTTTTCTTTTAATAATCTCTTTTCTTCTTTCTTTTTCAATTTTCTTTGTCTCTTTTTTAATTTTCTTTCTGAAATTGGTTTATCTTCGTCATCATCAGAAGTCTTCCGTTTTTTCAATGCACTACCAAATTCAATTGGTGTGAATGAAGTTTTTGAACTTTTACTACTTTTTAATGCACTACCAAAAGCTGGTATACTTTTAATAAATTTACTAGGTTTTTTATTAAATGAAATTTCTTCTTTTGGTTTATCTTCTACATCATCTCCACGTCTTTCACCATACATACCATCATATTCAACAACTTCTACTTTAGATGCTTGATTCTTATTATTTAAAGATGATTTGCTTTCATCATTATTATCACTATTATTATCATCTTCTGCACTATCATAATCATTAAATTCCTCAATCATATCATCATTATATTCCGAAGGTTCTTTTCTGTCAACATATATATCAACACTATCTTCTAAATGTATTCCTGCACGTTGTTGATTTAATGCACTTAATAATTTTTCTTTTGATGTTTCTTTTCCTCTACCTAAATTCTTTGAAGATTGAAGAAGTGAAGTTTCTGAAAATGTTTCTTTTCTTTTAATTATAATTTTAAAGTTTTTAAAAAATAATGATATTAATAATTTCATTAATTTTAAATTTTAGAATAAATATAAAATTGGTTAATATTGAATGGAATCTATTAATAATGATATTCATCATTGTATTCTATATGCTCTTTTATTTATATATATTATTAAATATCAATTACACATGGTAAACTTACGATAATTTTTCAATCATTTTTACTCGATTTTCTTTTTTCATTTGACGTTCCTTTGATATAAGAAAAAAAAAATTAATTAAATAAGCACAATAAAAATTATAAAATCTAATTGTAACATAAAATTTTAATTTTATACTTACAACAAATTTTTCAAATCTCTTACGTTTTTTAGTTGACATTTTTAACTGAGCAGGGGACTACATTCAATTATTAAATTGAAATAAAAATAGTAATAATAATGAATAATAAAATTCATAATAAATAATTAATAATTATCAAATTAAATACATTCTATTTATATTATTATTTATTATACCTCGGTATATTGAACAATTTCCTGTTCTTCATTTTTCTTTTTAAGATTTTGTTGTTGGTTGGTATTATTCATATTATTTAAATCGATAATATCACCTTCAATAGCATCAATTATTGGTGCTGAATTCTTTTTCTTTAAAGTTTTATCCTTTTTGCCATAACCATCTCTTGGTCTTGGATGAGCGATAGCATGTTTAGCATTTTGAGACGAGGCTCTTGCCTTTTGATTAAACCTTGGTCTTCTTCTACCCATTTTATATTTATATGAATAATATTAAATAATTTAAAATATATATAATATAAAAAGGAAAAACAAAATTGGGAAAAAATAATTACAAAACAATAAAATATTATAAAAAAAAAACTAAGAATTGTTTGAAATTAATTCTATTTTTTAAAAATTTCAAACTAATTCCATATTAAAAATAATTTTATTATTATTTAATTCATATATTCAAATATGAATAAATTATAATCAAAATTTAAAAAAAAAAAAAAAAAAAAAAAAAAAAAAAAAAAATATGGATAGATTAGTAACCAATTAAATCTAATTGAAATTTTAATATGTAATTTAAAGAAAAAGATTTTATAAATTTTAAATTTTCATTTTCTGTATATAAAAAGGTATATTTTTAAAATAATATTTATATATTTATATTATCTCTTGAACCTTTATCATTTGTTTTATTCTGTTTTTTTTTTTTTTTTTTTTTGTAATATACTATATACATATATATATATATATATATATATATATTTGGATTCTTACTCAATAAAATTTTGTTTTCTTCCAATATTATTATTAATATTTCTATACTTTAAGTATCTTTTTATAATAGTTTCAATTCTAACTTCTTAATCATTCTCTTTAATTATTATTAAAACTATTAATAATAATCATTATAATAAATTTATAATCACTAATTATTCCATATAAAAAAAATACTAATCTATAATAAATTTTATTTAATCTATTATAATTCTATTATAAAGAAATAATAAAGTAATTCAATGTTATTAACAAAATGTTAATAAGCATGTTTTTTAAATTTTTAACACACATTAAAATAGCACTATATTTATATTTTTTTAAAATTTATATTTTTTATTTTTAATAAATATTATTATCATTTATATTTTTTTTATTTTTAATGAATGATAAATTATATATATATATATTTAAGGGGGATGGTTATATATACAATTTTTCATTTTTATCTTTGTAAATTTTTTATCAAATTTGTTTATTATTCTTAACTTTTTTTCTAAATATTATTTGTTTATACTGATTTATTTTTTTTTTCTTTATTATTATTTAATTTTTTCTTTTATTTATTTATTTCATTTTTATGTGATTTTATTCTAAATCATAAATCACTCAGCTTCATTAAAAAAAACTTATATTTTATGAAAAAAAATTTAGTTGCATGAAGTTGGAATACCACACCAGTATCCTTGGGAGTTAACACCCCAATCACCATCAGCATCACTAAGAACAATGTAGGAACAGGTTTCACAACATTCATAACCTAATGGACGAGACCAACAAGTATCTTCAGCATCCTTAACAATACCACACCATTCTCCATTTTCGGCACCCCAGGCTCCACTTTCATCTGTAAGAAGAACCATGTAGTTACCAGCTGAACAACACTTGTAACCAAGAGCTTCGGCCCAACAACCAGATGGTTCAGTAGTACTGGTTGGTTCGGCAACAGCTGTGGTGGTGGTGGTTGGTTGGGCTGGTTCATCAAAGTCTGGGAATTCAAATGGTGGTTCATCAGCAAAGGATGGATTGGCGTTGACGGCTAATTCAACAATTTGCTTGTGGAACCATTGACCAGCTCTTGGTGAATCAGTAAGTGAGTCTTCACTAGCACAAACTGGATCATAACCAATAATGTTCTTGTTGTCACTACCATCAGATTCACCTGGTGGCTTGAACCAGTAAACAGCATCAAGTCCTGGAAGATCTGCTGGATTGGCTTCTGGTCTTCTACCAATACCGGATCCCTTAATGTTACACCAGTATTCTCCCTTGGTCTTAATGTTAGATACACCATTACGTGAAGTATCAACAACCCATCCAAAGTCAACCATACCAATCTTCTTTAATTCTTCTCTGACATTCAAACTGTATTCGTATTCACTTTGACTTGGGTTACCGGCTAAAGTAACATCAAGAGTTTCTGGTCTAACTAATGGTTGAGTGTTGGAAATGTTAGATGAGAAACCACGTAAAACTCCAGTACCAACCTTGTTTAAGAGTTGTTCAAGAATTGGAATAAGGAAACGCATGTTACCACTCCAACCTAACCATCCAACTTGTGCAAGATCCATGTAAACACCAACATTCTTCATGTTAAGCTTAGTAATGGCATAGACAAGAGCTTCCATTTGAGTATCGAATGCTTCTTCACAAACTGGATTATCATTGTGACTAACCATGTTACCCATGGCATCTGGTTCAACAATAGCAACAATTGGTCCTTCGTGAGCTGCAAAGTATCCTGCAATTTCATCAATCCATTCCTTGTACTTACCAAGATGTTCAATACCTAATTCACCTCTGGAGGCTTGAGCAGAACAATCTCTGTTTGGTAAATTGTAGATAATGAAGGAAGTTAAAACCTTCTTACCGGTCTTCTTCATTTGTTCGGTAACTTGTGCTAAAACCTTTGGAACAAGCTTGACGGAATCAGTACTAGCTAACCAAGTTGGAGTTGGGTATCTAGCAACCTTAGCAACAATTTCGGCAACTTCATTTTCTCCTTCAGCAATTAACTTGTCGTATGAACTCTTGATTTGCTTTTGGTAGTCTGGGAAAACGTAGAATTCTTCAGCATCATCATAAATGTTGTGTGGATTACCAAAGATAGTTGGTTCTGGATAAGTGAAGGTAGTAGTGGTTTCTGGTGGTGCAGTCCATCTTGGTTGTTCAACACCACACCATTCTCCCTTTTCATTAATACCCCATTTACCACTTTCATCTTCATAAACAACTTCATTATCGAAACAACATTCGTAACCATCAGACTTGGCGAAACAGTATCTTTCTGGTGGTGGTGGAGTCTTGTTAAGGTTTTCAATTTCAGTGGTAAAGACAATATCATCGTGTGAGAAACCAACATGAACCTTGTATGTACCATCAATAGTTGTTTGCCATTCATTCTTGGTAGTGTTGAAGTATTGAGTATCAGCATAGGCTACAAGAAGGTTAACCTTTCTCTTTTCACCAGCTTCAAGATAAATCTTGGTGAAGTTCTTGAAGTTAAGTTCTGGGTAAACACCAATACGTGGATCAGCTTCAACAGTTGGCATGGTAAGATAAACTTCTGGTGTAATGTAACCACCAAAGTCACTAGTGTTTTCAATAGTGAAAGTAGTGGAAATACCGTTAATAAGGTTAAGAAGACGTTGAGTTTGAATGTTCCAGTAACTGAAAGCATCATCGTGAATCTTGAATTTAGCATAAGTAAGACCATGACCGAATGAGAAGTGTGGTTCAATCTTTTCCTTATCGAACCACTTGTAACCAAGGTAGAAACCTTCACTGTATTCAATCTTTGGATAGACATCATTGTTACTAACAATATCACAACAGTAATCTTCGCGCTTCTTACCCCAAGTGAATGGTAATTTACCAGATGGTGAAACATCATGGAATAAAATATCAGCAAGACCATGACCAGCTTCCTTACCTGGCATACCAGCGTAAACTAAACCATCAACATCGTCAATAAATGGTAAGTTAACAACACCTGGAGAATAGATAACAACAACAGTATTTGGATTGGCTGCAGCAACTGCGGCAACTAATTCATTACCATTATGCCATAAATCAAGATTCTTTCTGTCACCACGATTACCTTCAACACTTAAATAGCCTTCACCAGAATTGGCAGTAACAACAACAATAGCAAGATCAGCATCAGAAGCAACTTGAGCTGCCTTTTCAGTATCTTCATCATCTTCAGTAAAACTAGTAACTGTAATACCATCCTTTTCAGCACGTTCAGTAAGAGCTGAAAGTGGATCACTAATATCTTCCATATTAGTAGTACCTGAACCCCAACCTAAAGCAACAACACCAGACATCTTACCTTGAGTACAACCATTATCGGTACATAACTTGGTTGGAAGAGCACCGTCACCAATAATAGCAATCTTACCGTATTTCTTACCAGATATTGGTAAAATATCCTTATCGTTCTTTAAAAGAACAACAGAAGCAGCAGCAGCCTTACGAACAAGTTCAGTGTGACCTTCAGTACCATCAGCATCAAGATTGATTTCTGGGAAATCATCCATTTGTCTGTACTTATATAACATAGTTAATACACGTTCACAAGCTTCATCAAGATAAGAAATATCAATTTCTTCGCTTTCAATAGCAGCCTTGAGTTCTTCTCCCCAGTAACTATCTTGAACACTTTCTCCCCATTCAGTACCACCTGGCATGTTAAGATCTAAACCATTTTTAATTTCATACTTATCCTTAGTACCCCACCAGTCACTAGTGACAAAACCGTGGAATTTAAATTGCTTCTTTAAAACTTGGTTTAAAAGATAAGTGTTATTTGCAGATGGAATACCATTAAGATCATTATAAGCTGACATAAAAGCACCAGCACCAGAAACAACAGCAGCCTTAAATGGTGGGAAGTAAACTTCTTGTAAAACACGTTCATCAATAACTGAATTTGAGTTTTCACGTCTGGTTTCTTGTTCATTACCAACAAAGTGCTTAGCAGTAGCAAGAACACCTTGACTTTGAATACCAGCAACAACATTCTTTGAAGCAACAGTAGCAAGGAAAGTATCTTCACCATAACCTTCCCAGTTTCTACCAGCAGCTGGAGAACGGTACATATTCTAATTTACAATAAATACATTTTTATAAAAATTATTAACAAATAATAAATATATATTAATATAAAAAGTAATATATTATTTAATATTATATCAACGCATTAGAATATTAGTTATTATTGTTATACACACCATAGCTGGACCTAAAAGAACATTGACACCCTTAGCTCTGCATTCTTCACCAAGAGCAACACCCTATTATAACAAAATAATGAAGCATATGTAAATATTCCATTATAAATTATACATTTTTAAATTATTTATGTTTCGTCTCCTTTCTGGTATACTAACAATATCTTTCATAAGATTTTGATCAAAAGTAGCAGCAACATTTAAACCAGATGGGAAAGTGGTTGAATGCTTAGCGGAACGAACACCAGCTGGACCATCTTGTAAGCATACACCCTTAAAACCTAATCTTTCGATTGGAGGAATGTAACCAACACATGGACCAAAACTATTACCAGTACCTTTTTTATTTTTATTTTCATTATTATTATTATTATTATTATTATATTTTAAATTTTAATATAAATTATGCAAAAAAAATAATAATAATTGCTTTAATTTTTGTAATTTCTATAATTTTTTTTTTAAGTTATTACTTCAATTTATTTTTCAAATAGTTTAAATTATAAAAATTTATAATTGTCACTAATTCTTTTTTTTTAAAAAAAAAAAAATTATATAATTACCAGTAACCATATTGATCTTTTCATCTAAAGTCATTTCTTCAACGAAGGCTTTGGCTAAATCTTCTGATTCAGACCATAAACGAGTTTTAATTTGGAAAGCATTAACCATAGGTGCTGCAATAGCACATACGGCTAATAATTTTTGATATAATCTCATTTTATTTTATTTTTTTAAAACTTAAATAATCCTTTTTTTTTTCTCTCTTTATTCTAAATTTTTAATTTTACTTCATATATATTTTTATTTATTTATTTTATTCTTAAAATTTATTCTTTAAATAATCCGGTTATTTATTTTATTGATAAAAAATAAGTATAACTACCAGAGTTATCCTATTAAAAAATTATTTTTCTAATAAAATATAAAAAAATAAGATTTTAAGAATTTATTATGAAATATAAAAAGAATAATAAATTCCTTTAATTTTTTTGTAATTCTAAGGAATAAATATCTTTTTTATGAAAATTGTAATATAAAAATTAAATTAAGTTCAATAATGGAACTGATCTACAAATATAAATTAAAAAATGAAGATCCTTAAATTTTATATATATTAGCGTTTTGTGTAACATTAATTATTCTAAAAAAATTGAAAATATATTAAATATTTTTTATTAAAATAAAATATAAACCTTAATATATATAAAACTGTAGTTTTTTTAATTAATTATATGTAGAAACAATTGACTAGAAATTAATATATAATTTAAAAATAAGAAAAGTTCTCTATTTTTTAATACTATGAAAAAAATAGTGTACAAAAGGAAAATATGTTAAAAAAAAAGTATATATTAATAATATTATTAAAATCGATTAGTTTATCTTTAATAGAAATTTATTAAACAAAACAAAAAAATGAAAAAATTATATAAAGAATTATTTTCAAACCTATTACTATAGTTATTATTATTTTGGGGAAACAATTTTTAATTACTATGATTTTTCATTAATGATAAAATTATTATAATAATAATAAATAATAATCAACAATTTGACTATTTTTTTTTTTTTTTTTTTACATTATATCACAATATTTCTATACTTTAAATCTTCATTAATTAATAATTAAATAATTATACTTTAAAATAATTTTTATTAAAATTAATTGATTATAATAACACAAAACAACAATATTTAACATTTTTATCATATTTTATTTGAAAATAAATTAAATTTTTAATTTCAATAAATTAATCTTTTCTGAAAAATATTTAAAAGTTTATGTTAAACAGTATATATATTGACTAGAAAAAAAAAAAAAAAAAAAAAAAAAAAACAGAAAATAGTATATTTATATATTGTGTTAATCTTTTTTTGAAAAAAACACATTTTTTGTTTTATTTATTTTACATACTAACAGTTATTAATTAATAACCAAATTTTTATATTTATAAAAAAATATATCATTTTACATTTATTATTTCCTAATTATTTATAACATCAGTAAATAAAAACAATTTTATAATCTTTTTTATTAAATTTATAAACATTTTGTTTCTTCTTTCTAAATAAATAAAATAAACTATATGCATTATATTATAAATTAAACACTTACAGTAATATTGACAATCACTAAAAACTTTAAATATTTAATTAATTTTTTTTTATTCTTTATTAAAAATATATTATAATATATTATTTTTCTTTCTACATCTTTTAAAACTTTTTTTTTTCTTTTAGCTTTTATATTTTATTTTTTTATTTTAAAATTATATTTTTTTAATTTATACTTTTACTCTTTTAAATTTAATGTTTTTATATTTTCATATTCTAAATTTTTTTTTCTTTCCAATTTCATATATATTTCTATTTTTGTATGTATATATAATTTATAAAATAAAAATATTTTTATATAAACTTATTTAGTTGCATGAAGTTGGAATACCACACCAGTATCCTTGGGAGTTAACACCCCAATCACCATCAGCATCACTAAGAACAATGTAGGAACAGGTTTCACAACATTCATAACCTAATGGACGAGACCAACAAGTATCTTCAGCATCCTTAACAATACCACACCATTCTCCATTTTCGGCACCCCAGGCTCCACTTTCATCTGTAAGAAGAACCATGTAGTTACCAGCTGAACAACACTTGTAACCAAGAGCTTCGGCCCAACAACCAGATGGTTCAGTAGTACTGGTTGGTTCGGCAACAGCTGTGGTGGTGGTGGTTGGTTGGGCTGGTTCATCAAAGTCTGGGAATTCAAATGGTGGTTCATCAGCAAAGGATGGATTGGCGTTGACGGCTAATTCAACAATTTGCTTGTGGAACCATTGACCAGCTCTTGGTGAATCAGTAAGTGAGTCTTCACTAGCACAAACTGGATCATAACCAATAATGTTCTTGTTGTCACTACCATCAGATTCACCTGGTGGCTTGAACCAGTAAACAGCATCAAGTCCTGGAAGATCTGCTGGATTGGCTTCTGGTCTTCTACCAATACCGGATCCCTTAATGTTACACCAGTATTCTCCCTTGGTCTTAATGTTAGATACACCATTACGTGAAGTATCAACAACCCATCCAAAGTCAACCATACCAATCTTCTTTAATTCTTCTCTGACATTCAAACTGTATTCGTATTCACTTTGAC
Organism: Piromyces finnis; assembly: GCA_002104945.1. Taxonomy (NCBI): domain Eukaryota; kingdom Fungi; phylum Neocallimastigomycota; class Neocallimastigomycetes; order Neocallimastigales; family Neocallimastigaceae; genus Piromyces; species Piromyces finnis. The sequence goes on from MCFH01000022.1 coordinate 362,142, forward strand.
TTGGGTTACCGGCTAAAGTAACATCAAGAGTTTCTGGTCTAACTAATGGTTGAGTGTTGGAAATGTTAGATGAGAAACCACGTAAAACTCCAGTACCAACCTTGTTTAAGAGTTGTTCAAGAATTGGAATAAGGAAACGCATGTTACCACTCCAACCTAACCATCCAACTTGTGCAAGATCCATGTAAACACCAACATTCTTCATGTTAAGCTTAGTAATGGCATAGACAAGAGCTTCCATTTGAGTATCGAATGCTTCTTCACAAACTGGATTATCATTGTGACTAACCATGTTACCCATGGCATCTGGTTCAACAATAGCAACAATTGGTCCTTCGTGAGCTGCAAAGTATCCTGCAATTTCATCAATCCATTCCTTGTACTTACCAAGATGTTCAATACCTAATTCACCTCTGGAGGCTTGAGCAGAACAATCTCTGTTTGGTAAATTGTAGATAATGAAGGAAGTTAAAACCTTCTTACCGGTCTTCTTCATTTGTTCGGTAACTTGTGCTAAAACCTTTGGAACAAGCTTGACGGAATCAGTACTAGCTAACCAAGTTGGAGTTGGGTATCTAGCAACCTTAGCAACAATTTCGGCAACTTCATTTTCTCCTTCAGCAATTAACTTGTCGTATGAACTCTTGATTTGCTTTTGGTAGTCTGGGAAAACGTAGAATTCTTCAGCATCATCATAAATGTTGTGTGGATTACCAAAGATAGTTGGTTCTGGATAAGTGAAGGTAGTAGTGGTTTCTGGTGGTGCAGTCCATCTTGGTTGTTCAACACCACACCATTCTCCCTTTTCATTAATACCCCATTTACCACTTTCATCTTCATAAACAACTTCATTATCGAAACAACATTCGTAACCATCAGACTTGGCGAAACAGTATCTTTCTGGTGGTGGTGGAGTCTTGTTAAGGTTTTCAATTTCAGTGGTAAAGACAATATCATCGTGTGAGAAACCAACATGAACCTTGTATGTACCATCAATAGTTGTTTGCCATTCATTCTTGGTAGTGTTGAAGTATTGAGTATCAGCATAGGCTACAAGAAGGTTAACCTTTCTCTTTTCACCAGCTTCAAGATAAATCTTGGTGAAGTTCTTGAAGTTAAGTTCTGGGTAAACACCAATACGTGGATCAGCTTCAACAGTTGGCATGGTAAGATAAACTTCTGGTGTAATGTAACCACCAAAGTCACTAGTGTTTTCAATAGTGAAAGTAGTGGAAATACCGTTAATAAGGTTAAGAAGACGTTGAGTTTGAATGTTCCAGTAACTGAAAGCATCATCGTGAATCTTGAATTTAGCATAAGTAAGACCGTGACCGAATGAGAAGTGTGGTTCAATCTTTTCCTTATCGAACCACTTGTAACCAAGGTAGAAACCTTCAGTGTATGGAACATCAATAATTTTATCATTACCGTAGACAACATCACAACAGTAATCTTCGCGCTTCTTACCCCAAGTGAATGGTAATTTACCAGATGGTGAAACATCATGGAATAAAATATCAGCAAGACCATGACCAGCTTCCTTACCTGGCATACCAGCGTAAACTAAACCATCAACATCGTCAATAAATGGTAAGTTAACAACACCTGGAGAATAGATAACAACAACAGTATTTGGATTGGCTGCAGCAACTGCGGCAACTAATTCATTACCATTATGCCATAAATCAAGATTCTTTCTGTCACCACTGTTACCTTCAACAGTTAAATAACCTTCACCAGAATTGGCAGTAACAACAACAATAGCAAGATCAGCATCAGAAGCAACTTGAGCTGCCTTTTCAGTATCTTCATCATCATCAGTAAAACTAGTAACTGTAATACCATCCTTTTCAGCACGTTCAGTAAGAGCTGAAAGTGGATCACTAATATCTTCCATATTAGTAGTACCTGAACCCCAACCTAAAGCAACAACACCAGACATCTTACCTTGAGTACAACCATTATCAGTACATAACTTGGTTGGAAGAGCACCGTCACCAATAATAGCAATCTTACCGTATTTCTTACCAGAAATTGGTAAAATATCCTTATCGTTCTTTAAAAGAACAACAGAAGCAGCAGCAGCTTCACGAACAAGTTCAGTGTGACCTTCAGTACCATCAGCATCAAGATTAAGTTCTGGGAAATCATCCATTTGCTTGTATTTGTACATCATAGTTAAAATACGTTCACAAGCTTCATCAAGATAAGAAATATCAATTTCTTCGCTTTCAATAGCAGCCTTGAGTTCTTCTCCCCAGTAACTTTCTTTTTCAGTTGGACCCCATTGCTTACCACCTGGCATATTAACATCTAAACCATTAGTAATTTCATACTTATCCTTAGTACCCCACCAGTCACTAGTGACAAAACCGTGGAATTTAAATTGCTTCTTTAAAACTTGGTTTAAAAGATAAGTGTTGTTAGCAGATGGAATACCATTAAGATCATTATAAGCTGACATAAAAGCACCAGCACCAGAAACAACAGCAGCCTTAAATGGTGGGAAGTAAACTTCTTGTAAAACACGTTCATCAATAATAGAGTTAGAAGATTCACGCTTGTATTCTTGTTCATTACCAGCAAAGTGCTTAGCAGTAGCAAAAACACCTTGACTTTGAATACCAGCAACAACATTCTTTGAAGCAACAGTAGCGAGGAAAGTATCTTCACCATAACCTTCCCAGTTTCTACCAGCAGCTGGAGAACGGTACATGTTCTATTTCACAATATTTTAAAAAATACATTACAATTTAAAATTTTTAATTATTTGTTATTAATTAATAAAATAAATTTAATGATTATATTATTAAATTTTACAAAAAAAAATTCCTACCATAGCTGGACCTAAAATAACGTTAACACCCTTAGCTCTGCATTCTTCACCAAGAGCAACACCCTATTAAATATTAAAATATAATTAATTTAATAATATTTTAAAAAAATTACTTTTTAAAATACATTTTACTAACAAGTTTCTTCATAAGATTTTGATCAAAAGTAGAAGCAATATTTAAACCAGATGGGAAAGTGGTTGAATGTTTAGCAGAACGAACACCAGCTGGACCATCTTGTAAACATAAACCTTTGAAACCTAATCTTTCAATTGGAGGAATGTAACCAACACATGGACCAAAACTATTTTCAGAACCTTTTATTTCATATAATAACAAAAAACAATTATTTTTAATATTCTTCTATTTTAACAAATTTTTTAATTTTAATATACGGAAAGTATGGGAAGAAGTAAAAAAATTTTAATCATACCAGTAACCATGTTAATCTTTTCATCTAAAGTCATTTCTTCAACAAAAGCTTTAGCTAAATCTTCTGATTCAGACCATAAACGGGTTTTAATTTCAAAAGCATTAACCATAGGTGCTACAAAAGCACATACGGCTATTAATTTTTGATATAATCTCATATTTTTATTTTATTGAATACTATTAAATTATTATTTTTTGTTTTTATTTTAATTAAATGCTTCTTTTTTTTTTATTTATTTTTTCTTAAAATTTATTATCCAAATAATCCTGTTATTTATTTATATTTTTTTTATCTTGAGTAAAATAAGTATAACTTCCAGAGTTATCCTATTAAAAAATTATTTTTTTAATAAAATTTTTTTTATAAAAAAAAACTTATTTTATTCAATAAAAATCAAATAGTAAATTTTAAGAATTTATTATAAAAATAAAATAATAATAAATATCTTATTTTTAAAAATTGAAATTTTAAGGGAAATTAGACCTTTTATATTCAATAAAAAATTTTTTAATATAAAATATTAGTTAGTATAATAATAAATTAGGTTTTGTGAAACTTTTGATATATTCATGCTCAAATATATAAAAATATAAAATAGTGTTAAAATATAAATCTTTAATATTATTATTAATAAAAACGGTGTAATTAATAATTCTATAAATTAAAAATTTATATTATCAAAAAAAAGGATTCATTTTTTAAACCATTTGTTAACTATGGAGGTTTTAAACTTTAATTATTATATAAACTTTTATATCAAAAAAAAAGAAAAATTACCCAATAAAATATAAAAAATAAATGAATAGTTTAATTTATAATTTAATATAATGAGTAATATTTTACAGTCATTATGAATAACAATACTTTATTGGTAAAAATCTTGTTTTATTAAATAAAAACAATACGAAAAAATAATACTTTAAAATAATAAAATTCTTCCCTTTTTCTATTAATATAGCTTTTTTTAATTTTTTAATTTACTAATACAATATAACTTTATCTAATATACTTCTTTGCATACTCTATATTTATAAGTGTAAAATATATTAATAATATATTGAAATTAATTTTTATATATTTTATCTATAAATTTAAATTAATTTAAAATAAACAAATATATATCATTAGTAATACAAAAACAAACTTTATTTTATATAAAAAAAGGTAATACCTATGAATATATTAAGCTTGTAATATATTATTAATTTATATATATATTTATATTATAATTTTCAACCCAAGGATCTCAATAAAATATCTCATCATGATAACAATATTTCTTATAAATATATTATAATCTAATGAAAAGGATAAACATAATAAAATTTTATTTTATAATAAACATCATTATAGGTAAAAAAAAAAAAACATTTAAAAAAGTATATTTAAATATATTATATAATTAGTACTAAAAATTATACAAAATAAAAAAAAAGAAAAATAAATGATTAAGTAATATAGAAATATCTAAAATAACTTTTTTGTATATATTTCATTTTAATATATTATTGTTTTGTTTTAATATTATTATTGAATGTATACAAAATTATAATTATTACATATATAGTTTAATATATATTAATATATGAAGGAAAGAAATTGAAAGAAAATTTATACAACTAGCATAGATGGTTTTATTGAAAAAGAAACTTTTCCAGTACATATATCAATTATATCAATTATTGAAATAAAATGGAAAATTCTGATTTATTGGTTACCACAAAAGTAGCTTTATACAATTATAACAGCCTATCTAAAATTATTAAAAAATGATAGGTAATAAAATGAATCATAAATTAAAAAAATGTTTTCAATAGAAATTTAGGGATTTATTAAGAATTATAATTGTTGTTTTTTTCTAATAATATTCTTATGGAATAAATTCTCCACATTCAAATCATTAATTTTTTTTAAAAAAAAAAATATAAATTATAAATATTGATTAATAATGATTTCTTTATAATATGTTTTTATTATGCCTATATTGTTTTGTAATGAAAGTAAAATTTACAATAATAATAAAATTAAATAAATAAAACTTAATCTTTTATTATAAATATTTCATCTGATTCTAAAAATGATTTATTTAAATATATTGTTCCTTTAATTGTTTTCCTATAGTTTCAATAATAAAATTAATTGTTTAAAGTTGATAGTAGATATAATGTTTCTTTTTTTATATAAATAAATATAATATCTTTCCTATTATTTTAAATAATATATTTTATGATTTTTATAGCATTAAGCAATATAAAAATCTAAAAGCATGGAGTTATATAAATGATCATTAATATAAAAAAGATTATATGAAAATACATAATATTATTATTCAGGGATATTAATCTAAAAATAGTAAGATAAAATTAAAATTTAAATAATAATAAAGGATTAATTTTTATTAAATTTTCCACTCTGAATTATTTTTAAAATTTAAAAAAAGTTTTTTATGCTTCACTAACAATAATAAATAATTCAATTGTATATTAAAGAATAAATAGTAATATAACATTCTTTTTAAAATCATTACTTCTACTACGTTTTAAATAAATAATAAATCTCAATTATAATGCTGTTCTTGTAGCTTTAAAACTTTATACAAATAAGAATAAATTACTATGTGTATAATAACTATTTAAAAGAAAAATATAGATGATATCATTAAATATATGTCGTTCCAGTTTTTATCCTGGTTGTTAAGGCGTTTCCTTAGCATATATAAGGCTTCTGGTTCGACCCCGCAGATGTCAGTGTCTGTGGATTTTCCCACTGGGTTTGCCATGGGTTGGGTTATGATATTCAGGTAAGTATAAATGAACTTTCTAATTTACTACTATGATAATAACACTCGTCTAGCCGGCCTGAGAGGGTCTAGTGTACATGGTACATTCCAAATTAGAACTTAATAAGTGGTGACTTAGGCTATGCCAAAAATACATAATATTCCTTAATCAATTTAAGTGTAAACATTAGGGGGCGGTTGACACGTGATCAAATTGACTATAAGAGGCTTAGCATTGTAGTTGTGAAATATCGTACAACGACATGCATCTAATGTACATGGATTAAGTGAGCGTCGAAGCTGAAGAAACAGTATGACAGACCAGGAGGGTCACAACCACCTAGCAATAGGAATGAGCCAACGTTTCTCTAAGAACCACCATTGGAGCTAACTCTGATCGATGGGAGAAATGCACTCGGAAGTTAAAAAAAAAAAAATCATTAAATATATTAAAATTTTTCCATTTATTAAATTAAATTACATAATTGTTTATGTAACCCAAACATTTTCTATCTTCTATTGTTTAAACCTTTTTTTTAATTTTTTGGTTTGTCTAACTTAATAAAAGATTTTAATTTATTTGCATATTTTTTTATTATATTATCTTAAATTTTAATGATTATTATATATAATGATATTTAATTGAACAACAAATTCCATTATGGTTTTCTTAAAATGAAAAAAAAAATAATAAATAAAATAATTATTATATTATTTATTAAGATTATTTTATATACAAAAATTTAAATTAAAATATAATATATTTGAATAATATTAACAATATAATAATAAATTGATTATTTAATAGAATAAAATTTGTATAAAAATACAACATAACTTGGTAAACATGATAATTATGATAAATAATGAAACCAATAGGAAAATATTTAATTCAAATAAAGGAGAAATTAAAAAGACAATTGGGGAAAAAATGAATATGAGTAAGAAAGATAAATTAAATAGATATTTATCTTAAAACAAGCATATAACAAACAAACTCAAATGACCAAAAATAATAGAATAAAGAATAATAATATAATTATTAATAATAATAACAATAATAATAACTTAAAAACATATTTTGAATTGTAATGTTAAAATTATATCAAAGTAGTGTTAATTTTTTAATTTTACTCTTTTATATCTCTTAAATTAAAATATATAATATGTTTTCTTTTTAATAATAATAATAATAATTTGGAGATTTAAATATATTAAAATGTTAAAATGAGATTTTAATATAAAAAAAAAATAATATTTCATTATATTCTATATTATTATTTACATTTTAATTCAAAAAAGTTATTAAAATAGAAACACACATAATAATATTTTTGAATTCCCATTTTATATATTGTATTATTAATTACTTTCAAATAATCAAAAACTCAATAGTTTCAAATAATGAATGTTTATTTATTAATAACATAATTAAACCTTGTATACACCAAATTTTAATTCTAAAAAAAAAAATAAAGAGAAAAAATAATATAATGTTTTACTTTATTTTTAATAATTTTTTTTTTCTTTTTTTTTCCCTTTTCTTTCTAAAAATTTATTTTTATATTTTTTTATTGTGTACTATAAAAAATAAGCTTTGAATTAACATTCTTATATTATTAGTAGTCATAATATTGATTAAAAAATTAGCATTCTTGTATTATTAAACATGTAGTAATCATATCATTGTATTATATGACTCACATAAAACAGAAGAATGGAAACAAAAAATAACCCGTCTTTCTTTTTTCTTTTTTGTTTTAAGAATGCATTAATAATAATAACTTTGAAAGATAAATTCAAAAAAAGAAAAATTAAAAAAAAATCAATTATTATAACTATCATTATTCTATTTGTAATATAATATATTTAATAGCAAAATAAATAGAATAGAAAAAAAAATTAAATTAAAAATGGATTTATGATAATATAAAATATAAAATGCTTATTATTGTCTGATGTTACTGTTGTTACTGTTGTTTATTTGAAAAATTAAAATAATGATAATTAAAAATAAATACATGTGGGTAAAAATAAAAAAAAAAAAAAGGAAAAAAGATAAAATAAAAATAAAAAGAGCTTAATATTGAATATTATTGATTTAAAGTAACTATATTTTAAGAGGTTGTGAATGTTATTTGTTTTTATTATGAAAATAGTATTAATAATAATAGAATAGTAATAATTGTGAAATTATTAGTATATATGTATAATGTATATTAAAATAAATATTATTAATAATATATATTAAATTTAAAAAATAAAACTATATATATATATTTTTTTTTGTATAACTACCTCAAGTCTAACTAAACCGTTAGAGAAACCAGAAGCTATCCACAATGTACTTTCTTTATTTATATTCCATTTAGCCTATTTATTATATATATATGTATATTAGAACAAAACATTTTATTAATATTGGTTATTTTTTATTTTTATTATTATTATTATTATTATTATTATTATTATTATATTATTATTATTATTATTATTATTATTATTATTATTATTATTATTATTATTATTATATTATTATTATTATTATTATTATTATTATATTATTATTATTATTATTATTATTATTATTATATTATTATTATTATTATTATTATTATTATTATTATTATTATTATTATTATTATTATTATATTATTATTATATTATTATTATTATTATTATTATTATTATTATTATTATTATTATTATTATTATTATTATTATTATTATTATTATTATTATTATTATATTATTATTATTATTATTATTATTATTATTATTATTATTATTATTATTATATTATTATTATTATTATTATTATTATTATTATTATATTATTATTATTATTATTATTATTATTATTATTATTATTATTATTATTATTATTATTATTATTATTATTATTATTATTATTATTATTATTATTATTATTATTATTATTATTATTATTATTATTATTTTTTATTATTATTATTTATTATTATTATTATTATTATTATTATTATTATTATTTTATTATTATTATTATTTTTTTTTATTTTTTTTTTTTTTTTTTATTATTATTATTATTATTATTTCTTTTATAAACTATAAGTTATAATAAAGAATTACCTTTTGAATAGCAATTTCAGGTGGGAAGAAATTAATTAAAGCATTGTTGTTTTTATACTTGATAATGTTAATTTCCTATTTAAATAATAAAAATAAGGAAAAGTTTAGTATAGTTACTATATATTTATTTAAAAAAAAAAAAAAAAAAAAAAAAAGCTATAATAAAAATAAATACTTCATTTGCATAGCCTTCCAAGAATGTCAACTGGTTTAATTTAGTATCCCATTCCATTTGATAAATTTCTGATTGAGAAACCCTCTATTGAATAAAATCGAAAATATACATATAATTAAAATCCTTGAATTGATTTATTAGTATATATCTATTGAAAGATTGGTATTTCCTTTACCATTTTTTTCTTAAACCAATAATAACTATTAGCTAATTTTAACTTTCCATCAACACCACCACTAATAATATAAGAATTAAACCTTGAGCATTCCATATCCTATAATTTTGAATAGTACATAAATTAATAAGGGCATTAATGCGGAATTATTTATTTATTTATTTATTTATTTATTTATTTATTTATTTATTTATTTATTTATTTATTTATTTATTTATTTATTTCCTAATATATTTATTCCTTTTAAAAAAAAAAAAAAAAAGAAAAAAAAAGAAAATAATACTATAATTACCCATAACGATCCATTATGAACAGATAATCCCTTTGTTGTTATTGGTTTATTAACGCCCTCGTCATGTTTTTGATCTGTTTTTTCTAATTCGCATGATTCTTTTAAATTTAGCATTCTAACATCATTATCAATAGTACCTAATATAATAGAATCTAAATGAGGAACCCATGATGCGGTTATAAAGAAAGCTATATACATTATAAATTAATTAGCAATTATTTTAGCAAAATAAAATTATACCACATAATAGATAAACAAAAAATAAATTTCATTTTATTCTCTATCCTAAATATATATATATTTAAAAAATTACTTAAAAAATACCTCTTAATCGAACCAAAGTTGAATTAGACCAAGGATCTCTTATATCATATATACAGAGTTTTCCATCATTACTGCATGATACTAAAAGTGATGGCTCACTAATATCGCTTTCAGATTCAACTACTTTTCCCCAATAATGTTGTTGTGTTGCTTTTATTTCATCGTAAAATTCAATCTTTTGAATACAAGCATCATGTGCAGAGAAAAATAAATAAGGCTCTTTAAAATATATACAAAATAAAATAATTAAAATATTAATTCTTAAAAAATTCTAATAAAAAGAGGATATGATGGAAATATTCTTGAAATATTTTACCTGAAACTTCATCTCTTTTAGGTTTAGAAGATAATAATTTTTGAATGTTATAAACTGCTACACAGCCGTTTGTACAAGCTACCGCCAATAATTTAGAATGACCCCATGTGAATCGCCATAATGATGTATCAGGATGACTAAATTGTAAAGCTGGAGTCAATTTTACTAATAGTATATAATGAAATTTAAAATAAAAGTTAATAATTTAAGGTATTAAATAATCAAATGATCAAATATTAAAAAAATAATAATAATTATGAATACCATAGAGTGGTTTATCTTTATTCACTTTATAATGTTTTTTTAAAGTATGTGGATGAGGAATAATAAAAATCTTAGTAGAACCATCACCAAATGCAGCTGCTAAAATACCTAATCTTGGTAATGTATTTTTTCCAATAGATGGATCTTTGTTTTTTTTCTATTATTCAATAAATGTAAATAAATAAATACAAACAATTAAGAAAATAATATATTACACTTGGATTAAATAATAAAATACAAAAAATGTAGTATTTACCTTTGTTTCAAATAAAGTTTCTTGTTCATAACCACCGTAAGGACACCATTTTAAATCACATACATATCCATAATCATGAAGTAATACTAAATCCAAAAATGGAGGTTGAGTTTCATCATTATTTTGATCACTTATTTTTCCAACATTCCAAATCTGAATACACCCTTTTTCACTTTTTTTTTCACCAATAACATAATGCTTATCTGTTGTTCCATTATAACCTCCAACAGCAACAAATTGCGTTTCTTTAAATAAAAAAAAATAAGATATAAATATCATTTTTTGATTAATAAACTACAAAATAAAAAAAAAAAAATTTCACTTTTTATATTTCTTATACCTTTTCCGACAATTGGACACCAATCAAGACCCCAAACTGAACCACCTGTGTTTAATATATATCCATAATGATCTGAATTTTCTTTGTTATTAAAAAAATAAATAAAAGTAGTGTTAGTACTTTTAATTTATATGTAGTATTAAATGCTTATTAAAAAAAATAGATCAATGACACTTTGTTACTTACTACATTGAGTTGCTTTTAATGGATTAACAATCTCTTCACTCTCTTTTTTGGATTTTCTATTTACGAATTTAACTGAAATTTTTTCTGCATAATTTGTATATTCTTTTATAGTTCTATCATATAGTAAATATAAAAAATTATTAGTATTATTATTACTGCTAGTGTTAAAGGAATTGCGATTTTATTTATATTATAAAAAGTTTTCTTATTCGTAATTACTTTTCAGATACTCTCTCAAAATCATTAACACTTGGCCGTACATTTTCATAAGCCATTGTTTTCCATTCAAAAACATTCTTTTTTACATTAATTTGATATGATTTGTTAGGGAATGGAGAATAGATTTTTGTCTTTTCATTTTTGGTAATATTCAGTCTTTTAAAGACAGGTAATTCTTCTTTACGTTTAAAATTTAATTTCAAAGGAAATTCTCCAAAGAATGAAATATCTAATTTACGATTGGCCACCATAAAGCTGTATTTTTTTGTTGTTTCAAAAAAATAATCTGTTAATTGTAACTGTTTATATAATCTTATTGCATCACTGTTAGAAAGGACTATTCCAATAAGTAATATTAAATAATTCATAATTAAAACAAATTAGCATTACAATTTATATTATATATTATTATTAATTATATACATAATACATTTATATATGTAAAAAAAATCATAAATAAAAATAATGTTAAACATTTAAAAATAAATATTTGAAAATTATGTATATAAAATGTAAACTTTATTATGATAAAAATTACTACTTACATAAATATTTTTCTATATAACGACGTTCTATAAATGAAGATATATCATGGAAGCATGATGCAATATGTTTAACTAAATCTTCACAAGTATTGAATGATTCATTACACGAAGGGAAAAAGCATTTAAAATTATTGTTACTAACACTACATTTAAATATTTTTAATGTATTATGTTCATTGGAACTGTTTGCTGACATTTGTTCACTATCTGGTTCAGTTTTGATATTTTTCATCGGAGTATCATTCGGATTCTCTGTGAAGAAATTCTGTATAGATACCGCTTGAGAATCTGATACTGAATTTGATTTTAATTTTCTTCTCTTAGTTTTGGAAGTTGTATTAGGCTTTGGTGAAGTTGGGGTTGATGAAATAGAAATTGGTGAAGACACTTCAGATGGTATCTGATTAAAATATAAAGTAATTTTAGAAGTGCTTTTACTTTGTTGTTTTTCAATTTGTGAAAAAGTAGCCGTTGAGGTTTTTGTGGGTGTTACTGTGGTAGGGGTGGTAGTGGTATTATTTTTATTCTTTGGGGGTCTTCCTCTTTTTCTTTTGGGGGGTATCTGAGGAACAGATGATATTGGAGTTTCACTCTTAATATCACTATCCTTATTAGCAATTTTGGTATATTGAGAAGAATTATCATTATTATTAGTAGTAGAAGGAAGAGTTGTATTACTAGTAGTAGTAGTAGTAGTATCATTATTATTATTAGTGGTAGTATTATTATTATTAGTAGTAGTAGTAGTAGTAGTAGTAGTATTATTATTAGTAGTAGTAGTAGTAGTAGTAGTATTGTTATATTGTGATTTACGACGATTAGGTATAACAGTATCGTCATCAGCAGTAGGTGAATTAAGAATCATTTGTGTGTATGATTCATTTTCAATTTTTTTATTATTTTTCATTTCTTTTTGGATATATGTAGCATAACTTTTCTGAATTGATTTTGTTATGGGTATCATAAATCCCAATTCTAAAGTTTTAATTATAATTTCAGATAAATCACGTGTGACTTCTTCATAATTTATAGTAGGTTGATTAGAAAAATCATCGTTACTAGCATCCATTGTACTATTAGTATTATTTACGTCAGTCATAACCGTATCAGAACATTCTGATTCATAATTAAATTCAAATTCTGAACATTCACTGTAATTTTGGAGTTGTTTTTTTCTATTTCTATAAAATTCATTACTATCTAATAATTCTGTTCCATTATTTGAAAAATGTGCCTTTTGTAATTCCAAAATTTCTTTTTCAGATTTATCCACATTATCATTTTCTTCACTATCAGATTCTAATAAAATATTTATTTTTGGTCTTGTTGAATTTTTATTTTCCTTTTTAATAATTGGACTTTTTCTTTTTTGAGTTGGTTTCTTTTTTAATTTAGATTTTTGCTCTTCAACTTCCATTTTCATTTCTTCCTCTGGCTCTTCTTCTTCTTCAATTTCTGACATTGAATCAAATTCCTCTTCTTCTTCTTGCCCTGATTCTTCTTTATATTCATCTTCACTTCCACTTGACTCTGTACGGTCTAATTCTTTAAAACTTATTTTTTTTTTTTCTCTTAATTTCATATTATATTTTACTGATTTACTTAACTTTTATTAATATATATATATAAACGATTCTCCAAATTTATATATTTGAAAAATCTAAAAAAAAAAAAAAAAAAAAATATTTAATTATTAAACTATTTATTTTATTATTAATCTTGTTGGATGTATGAAATGGACAATATTAAATTTAAATGAAATTTCATTAAAACTAATATAGATTTCTAATACATAATATTTATGCAATAATCAACACACTATTAAAAAGTATTTAATATATCAATTATTGTTTTTTTGTTGTATTTTTTAATATAATTTATAATTAATATGATTATAAAATATATATATATAACTATTATAATAGTTTTTTATTTTTTTTTTTTTTTAAAATCTACTATTATAATAAAAATTGTTAATATGTTTGATACACTTTTATTTAAATTGTAATTTGTATAATTGTTATTATGATTATAATATTAAAATTGATTAAATGATTAAATTGATTTTATTTTATATAATACTTTTATATATTATATACTAATTAAATTATTTTTTCATTTTTTTATAAAATATTAATTAAAACTTGCTAAATATAAGAATTTGATTTTGTTTTTAAATGTTTTTTTAATACTCATAAAAAACTTAAATTATCATTTGAAGTAAAATTAAAGAGTACTGTTTTATTTATGTAATTTTGTTGCCTTCATTATAAAAAATAGATTTAACATTTATATTTTTATATTATAATCGTATATATATAAATGATATTAATATACGATTGATTTTTCAAAACAAAAAAAAAAAAAAAAATTATTAATATTCAAAAAAGATAACATCCATATTAACTTTATGTATGTCTATTATATAATAAGTATAACCACTGCGCTGTAAATCAAAATACTTCAGGGAATGCATTAAGCAATTAGGCTCTTTCTTTATCCATTCCATATTTAATTTACACTTTTCTATATATCAAATTTATATTTATATAATTAATAATTAATATTGAAAATAAATATATATATATATTTATAGAGTACTTGATAATTAATTAAAAAACCTAACTAAATATCAGATATTATAAATAGATTTTTAATAAAAGGATGGAAAAACTTATGATGATAAACAAATAACTACTTATAAAATTGTTAAATATCAAAAATGCAATTTATATGAATATTATTTCTATTCAATGGTTAAAGAAAATAGAGTTTTTTATATAATATATATCTAACCCTTACAACAACCCTTTAAGGGTTAAATTAATTAATATTGAAATTAAAATTAAGTGTAACACAAAGAATTTTTAAACTTTAAAATTTCAATCTTTAAATACAATATGAAATAATATATATATTACATATATTACAAAGTGTATATGATTAGTCAATATGTTTTAATAAAATGTTTTATATATATATATATTTTTTTTTTAATTTTTTTTTTTTTATTACAAATTTAAAATTATAGCTTTAAAAATATATAATTAGTGAAAATGCCAGGAATTAATAGTAAATTTGCAGAATCTCAATTAAAAAAATACGGATGGTCAAAGTAAAAATTAATTAATGAAATATAATTAAATGAATGATTAGTTATTAATTATAAATTTAATTATTTATAGAGGAGATGGTTTAGGTAAGAATAAGCAAGGTATAAAGAAAGCAATTTCTGTTGGAATAAAAAATGATACCAATGGTCTTGGTAAAGATACAAATTCCTGGGGATTTGCTTGGTGGGATCATGTATATAATAAAAGTGCTGCTAATATGAATATAGAAAAAACTGAAGATGGGGTATATATAATATTATTAAAAAATAATAAAATTAAATTTTTATTTTAATAATATTTTTTTAATGTTTGTATTTATATTTTTTTTATATTAAAATTATTTTAAATATATATAAATATTTTAAATAATAATAACTCAATAATAGGAAGTAAAAATTACTAAAACTGAAAGTAATAAAGATAAACAAAATAAAGTATTATATGGTGCATTTGTTAAAAAGGATGAAATGTAAGTCGATTTAATTAATAAATACTATAAAATTTAATTAAAATAATTCTAATTTAAAATAAATTTTATAAATTTATTATTATATTTTTTGTATTCAACTAATATTAGTACCGATGAAGATAAAAAGGATTATAGTATAAAGATTTCAGATGAAGAATTATTTAAAGCCTGTGAAGGTCGTACCGCAAGAAAGGGTGCTATTTATGATCAATCAGGAAAATATCAAAGAGTTGATCCACAAAAGTTATTAGGTGTTCAAACAAGTAAAGATGAAGATGACGTTAATGTAGAAAAAAAGAAAGAAAAAAAGGAAAAGCACAAAAAAGATAAGAAGGATAAGAAACATAAAAAGGAAGAAAAAGATGATAAAAAGGAAAAGAAACATAAAAAAGATAAGAAAGAAAAGAAAGAAAAGAAAGATAAGAAAAGAAAATCAGAGAGTAGTGAATCAAATTCAAAGAAATTCAAAAAACAAAAGAATTAAAATATCAATGCACATTATTCATTTGTCTATTTATAAAGAATTACTATATTGAAATTAACTTATGGGAAATTGTTGATTATACATTTGTTGGTTTTATATACGAATAATATATTATTTAAATTAATTTTTATTAATTAATCATTTTTTATTATACTATTTTTATTACTAAAAAGAATATAGAGAAATTATAGATATAAATTATTATTATATATGTTTTTATTTTACCTTACATTATTTGTATATAATAAAGATAACTATTGAATTTATAATTTACATTTAGACATATTAAATATGTTTATATATTATATAAACATTAACATTAATTGAATAAACTTGATAAAGTAATATAAAAATTAAATAATTTATTTTTATTTTTCATATTTGATATAAAATCTTTTTTTTTAAATGAAGAAATTGAAGTTTTTTTGTTTTATATTTCTTTTTTCATTGTATAAATTCAATAATTTATTTATTTTTAAATTTCTGACCAATCAAATAATCAAAATCAATTTGTTGGTAAAAATAAATTAGACAATTAAAATGTGGTTTAGTTGTGGTGGTGGAATAAAAAATATGGTATATACAAAATTATATGGAAGATTCATAATTATTAATAATATATAATATTTAAAATTTTAAAAAAAAAATATTTTTCTAGACTTACATTTAATAGAATAAAGTTCAATAGGATTTTATGTAATCTTATTTTTTTTATAATTATCATTAATATTTTTGTAATTTTAAATAATTTTAAATATAATATATCATTACTATTTTATTAACAAATGCTTTAATTTGTTTATATTCAAATTTAATATTAACATTAAAAGTTCAATAATAAATTCTATACCGAGATTTCACATTATTATTTTTAGAAAGGTGAAATTATAACATATTTTATTAAAATGGGTAAGAAGGATAGAGTTAAGGGAAATTTTAAGTCTTCAAGTAGCAGGTAATTTAATATAATTTTTATTCTTAAACTGATAAATTATGGATTTATTTAAAATTATATTTAATTTGTTATTGAAATTCAATAATTTTATAAAATGATTAAAATAATTTATTAATTAAACATTAACTGTAAAAAAAACAATTTATATTTATATAGCCGTGCTGCAGAACTTCTTGGAGGAGCAAATTTCTCTTCTTTGGCAGCAAATTTTTCTTCATTTTCATTTGGAAATACTTTAGTTGATGAATTTGAAGGTGTTAATGAAGATTTAAAGGTATTTTAAATATTATATATATATATTTTCTCAATGAAATAAATTAGAAATCTCAATGATATATTAATTTTTATATTTATGTATTTTCATGTTTTAATTCAAATTCAAAAATCTTTTAATAATTTCAAATGTTGGAATTTAATTATTATCAATTTTTAAATGAAGGTTATGTTAAAAAAATTAAATAAAAGAGATTCAACAACAAAAATTAGAGCATTAGAAGAAATTTGTCAATATTTAAATTCACAATCTAATGATACCGAAATTAAAAGCTTATTACCTGGATGGGTATAATTTTTTTTTTTCTTTAATATAGTATATTTTTTTCTAATTAAAAATCTAACATATATTTATTATAACTATAATTAGCCAAAATTATATTCAAAAATTAGTATTGATGTTGATAGGTAAAATAAAAATATGCAATTTAATATTTATTTATTTTATATATAATTAATAATTCAAAAAAAAAAAAAAAAAAAAAAAAAAAAATATATATATATATATATTTATTAATATTTTATACTTTAATATATAAAATTTAAAAAACAAAAAGACGTGTAAGAATTTTAATTGGAAATGCACATTTAATAATAGTTAAAACACTTAAAAAGAAAATTGCTCCACATTTAAAAGAATTAATAGGTCCTTGGATTTGTAGTACATTTGATCCATGTCCCGATGTTTGTAGAGTAGCAAAGGAAGCTTATAATGTAATTATTTTTATATTTCATTTATTATTATTTTTAAATATAATTATAGAGAAAATTTAAATATTGTAATTTAAATTTATATTGTATTAAATAAATTATTTTTTTTTCTAAATAATTATTAAACAACAATCACAATTAAACATTAATAATATAACAAACAAACAAACAAACAAACAAACACACACACACACACACACAAAAAAAAAAAAAAAAAAAAAAAAACATAAATAAATATAATATATATATAAATTTGTGGAATATTTAATGAATATTAATAATAATGAAGTTGGCATTTCCTTCCAAGCCTTTAGAAGCATTAACATTTTGTCAAGAAGATATTTTAAACTATATATCAGAAAATCTATTTGAAAAAACTCCAGAACAATTAAGTGATCCACGATTCTATTCAAAAGAAGAAATTATGATGAAATATTCAAGATTTATAGTAACATCACTTTATTCTTTAATTTATTTATTAGGTATTATAGGATATAATAGTGTATATATATTTATAGAAAAGCTTTTAAAATCAAATATGTTTATTATATATTAATTCTATTAATAAAATAATCAAATATTATTTAGAAAAATTACCAAAGTTATCTATTCAAAAATGTCAAGATCAATATGATTATATCTTTAGTAATAAACAGTTATGGAATTTTGCTACTTATGATGATATTCCTATTAGAAAAGCAGTTTATAATTTAATTAAATCTTTATGTTTATATAATCCAGGTAATATATGTATTTCTTTTAATAAAATGAAACTTATTAGTTTTAATTAATTAATTAATTGATATATATTTTATTATTAAATATCAATTAATATATATTCATAAGATGTAATACAATGTCAATTAGCTATTTTAAGTCCTATTTTCCCAGGAAAGATTTTCAGTGAAAAGGATAGTTCAATATATGGTGATGCTTGGGAAACTTTGGTTTTAATAACAAAGGGTAAGAATTAAATATGATATTAGATATTATAAAGTGATAATAGAAAAAAATTAATATTTTCTTTTTTTTTATATAGAATCACCTGATTCATGGATTATGGCTTCTCATAAAAAACCATTAATTAATAAATTTTTCAATTATTTAAAGACTGGTTCATGTTTATCCATTGAAATTGTTTATCCATGTTTAATTACATTGTTAGATAATCTACCTTCACTTGTAAGTATAAAATAAGTTGAAATTAATATAAATTTTTAATTTAGATTTAATGGCTCATTTTTATTTTTATGTTTATATTATTTTTTTTTTTAAATTATACAAAAGATAACTGAAAAAGAAAACTTTTATCATGAATTTTTTGAAAACTTCTGGAAAGGTTATTCAAATCAAAGAATGAGAATTAATAATTCAAAAATATTTATGAATTCTTATTTGGAATGTATATTTTATGTTTTAGCAAAAAGGTAATTATTCATCCTAATTATTAATTATTAAATTATTGTAGTATATGTAAATATATTTTAATAAATATTATAATATTTATATATTCACTATATTTAAGTAATAATGATGAATTAATAAAAGAATTAATTGAACATGAATTTTTGGATATTGTTAAATATACTATTGAAACTTTCTCAGTAAATATCAAAAATATATAATTATTCTTAAAATTGTATCTATATCGTTTTTAACAATTTAATTTCTTTTATTATATCTTTTAGAATAATGAGCTAAAGGGACTTTTCAATTCTAATGAATTAATCGATTTAGTTTCAACTTTTATCAGTAATATGAAAATTTCTAAAAAAATTGATGGTAATAATAATATTATTATTTATATTAATTATATTTTTAAATAGAAATATATATACATTTATTTATTTCATATTTTCATGTCTATTTTAGATTCACTATTTGAGTTTTTCAATGAAAATTACAAAAACTTATTAATAGACAAATTAATTAATGTTGATGAATCATCTATCTCAAAAGAAAATTTCATATCAACCTGTCAAGTTTCTTCCACATTATTAATTGAAACATACAAAAAATGTTCAAAGCACATGAAAAATTCAAATAGGCAAACTGTATATATATATATATATATATATTATATTATATTATTTATTTTTTAATTAGTAGATTATAAAATTAATTTTTTTTTCTTGTTTTGTTTTTATTAAACTTAAACAGTATTCAGAAGAAATTTTATCAGTTTTATTTGAAAAAATGATACATAATATGAAGTTAAATGGTAAAAAATATGTAAATAAAAACAATGATATCATAGTTATTATTATTAATTTCTTATCATTTATTTGTAATTTTTAGATTTATTATCCGGATATTCTGTTTTTATTTCCAATACTGTTTTAGTATTACCACATTTAATTGAATCAGAATCTATAATGGGTCATTTAGATAAAATATTTAATGATGAATTATTACAGATTATTGGTAATTCCACATTATTACTTAATAATCTTTACTGTTTAATATCAGAATATCTTAGAGTTTTATCCAAAAATAACGAACAAGAAAAATTAAATAATACTTGGGATAATGTTATTAGTACTATTTTATGTCAAGAAAGAAACAACTACCTATCTATTTTAAGCAGTTTACTTGAACATGTAAGTATTATTAAATGAAGATTAAATAATATATATATTTAATAAACTATTGATATTAAATGTAAATAGATAATATTATTGATTATTATTACTAATAATATCATATAATATTATAGGTTAAAATGAAAAACATAAAGAATGACTTTTCTTTACAAAAATTAGATCAAGTTATAATTGATATAATTAATAATAATGAATTTAATAATAGTAAAACTGCATCTAAATTAGTTTCTACATGTTTATCATGTTATAACACCGGTAATAATACTAATTAATTTTCATTTTTTAACTTATTTTTTTTTTATTTTTTTATTTATTTTATTTATTTACTATTACTATTGAATTAATGTTTTATATTTAAATATATTTCGTAACTGTTTATTTATTAATATTCACTTATAATTTAGATCTCAAGTTTATATCTGATTCCACTGTAGATATTTGTATTAAGAAAATCGTAGATGAATTTAATTATTTCAGCTCTTCCAACTATTATTCTCTTGTTGATGATAAATTCAGTGTTTCCTCACTTCTTTCTGTTATTGAACTTTTAAATATTCTTGACGATATTTCTAAATTAAAGGGTTCTTTAATTGCTCACTTACCAAAGAACTATTGTTTTGATATTATATCCAAAATTTTAAGCTTTTTAAGTTTTTCTGTCAATTTTTCTGAATATGTTGAAAGTGAAGAGGATGAAAATTATTCACATGATAGTATCATTGAATTGATACATGTTTTTAATCAACTATCCAAAACTATTTGGGATAACTTAAAGTTTGATATAAAACAAGGAGGTGGCAATGCTAGTGAAGTTAAGGAATTAATTAGTTTCTTAATGTCATATAGAAATGCTATTTTCAAGGATATTAGTCATCATGGAAGGTAAAAAAAAAAAAAAAAAGAAAAGAAAAAAAAAAAATATGAAAATTTTTATAATTATTATTAATTTAATTTGTTTATTTATTAATTTTTATCAGTCCTACTGAATTTTCAAATCAAGTTAAAGAAATACTTTCTTTAACAAAAGATCCAGAAGAAAAAGAAAATATTATTAATAAATCTATTATGTCTAATCAAGAATATTGGAAAAACTTAAGTAAATCATATTTAGTTGATGATATTCTTCTTGCTGTTAATAAAAATCAATCAAAACTTACTACCTTTGCTAATACAAATATAGATAATAATGAAGAATCTGTTCTTTATGATATTTATGGTTTATCATATTATGCTAGATTAGCCATATTTACCTTGAATTTGATTAAAGAAATTGGTATTCCAGTCTTTTTCAAAAAGAATAATGATGGTGTTAGATCTAGACTTTGGATTATTAATGAATTAATTTTAGTTCAAAACATATTAAATAATTCTAATTTATTAAAGAAAACAACTAATTCTATTATTTCTTCAGAAAGTCTTCAAGCTGATTCCTTCCAATATGATATTAGTGGAATTATTGATAGTCTAACTTCAAAAGAAAAAATTCAAATGACTGATAATGAAGAAGATGATGAAGAAACAGTTGATAGAAAGAGTGAAATTGAAGAAGAAGAATATGATGAAGAAATGGCTGATATATATTGGGATACTATTATTAACTTAATTAACTTTGATGAAGATATTGAAGTTGAAGATCATGATGTTATTATTACATTAATTGCCAATGCTTTTAATATTATTAAGAAAACAGGTTATCCATATTCATCTGTATTTAATACATTGTTAGAATATGCTTTAAAAAGATATGAAATATCTGAAGAGCATGCTGAAATTCTTCTTACTGAAGTAGTTGAACCTATTATCTTTATTAATGATGAAATTGGTATATTTGTTGCATTACCATTATTATCTATGTTAAGATCATATTTAGATGATACTAAGGCTTTTACTATGTTTAAGAGACGACTTGTAGATAAAATAACAGATTATCAATATTCTGATATCATTAATTCTAATAATAGTGGTGTTTACAATGATGTATTAAAATCATTTATTTATTTGAATGCATGCTCCTCCAATATCAAAGATTTACTTGATGAAGATTTAGATGATGAAGAATATATGTTTTTACCTCAACAACAAACTATGTTTTTAATTAAGACTATTATGGGCTGGTTTGAAGGTGAAGGATGCTTCAATGCTCTTGATGAGAAAATTAATGCTGAATTATGTCAATTATTAAATGTTTTATTACTCTCTCTTTGTGAAGTATCTGGTAATCATTGGAATTTCATCATAGAACTTTGTATTTTCAATTTAAAGAATGCTGACTGGAATAGTTCAACAGGAAAGGTTTTAATATACAACACTGTTAACATTATTCTTTCTATTCAAGTTCTCTCAGAAGGTGAAAGATCTATTGACGCTTTATTAGAATCATTTGAAGAATATGAAAGTGAAATATATGAATTATTATTATCATTATTAATTCTTTTATGTAGTAAATCTGAAAGTATAGCAAATATTATGCCATCAATTCCATTAAGTCTTATTCAATCTTCATTAGCTAAGGCATGTAGTTATATACCAGAAGAAATATTATTTGAACAAACTTGTTTCAATGAATTATGTTCTGTATTAAATACCTTAAATTCAGATGTTCAAGTCATTGCTTGTACTCTTCTTTTACGCATTACTAAGAATGTTATTCAAACTCAATCTTTAAAAATTGAAACTAAAGGTCCCGATGGTAATGAAGCTATACCTGATTCATTATTAAGTATTGCTTCTAGAACACCAAAAATTATTGATCGCGAATTTAAGTTTGTCGATAATGATGCTAATTCACACAAAATTCTTGGTTATTTATTATCTTGGATGATTATTTTAGAATATTTCAATGATGCTACTTTTGAACTTAAATCTATCTATACCACTCAATTTAGACAACAAAATAATTTATTAAATAATTTTATGGTATTAATATGTAATATATTAAGTATTGGAAAGAATGATGATCAAGCATTTGATATTTCAAATTGGGATGTTGATGAATTTGACGTTGAAACCTTTGAACCAAACGAAATTTCTATTTGTGTATTATCAACACATTTATATTGGAAGGCTCTTAAGAATATTTCATCTCTTGTACGTACTTGGTGGAACGAAATAAAGAACAGACAATTAAGTATTGCTTTTGAACAATATACAAAGAAATACATTACTCCATTATTAGTTGCAAATGAAATGAATTCTGTTATTGATTCTGATCGTTCACAATATGAGAACCTTGTTATCAAAGCAAATAAATCAAGAAATGAAATTATTGCTCAATATGTTATTCCAAGTGAAGAATCCTATTTAGATATTATCATTCGTATTCCACCAGATTATCCATTAAAACAAGTCCATATTGATGGTGGTCAAAAGACAGGAGTTCAAGAATCTCGTTGGAGATCATGGCTTTTATCTTCATCTGCTGTTATGGTTGCACAAAATGGTAATATTATGGATTCTATTTTAGTATTTTATAATAATGTAAAATTACACTTTGAAGGTGTTGAGGAATGTACCATTTGCTATTCTATTATTGGTGTTATTGATCGTCAATTACCAAATAAACGTTGTAGAACTTGTAAAAACAAGTTCCATGCTGCTTGTCTTCATAAGTGGTTCCAAACTTCTAACCAAGCTACCTGTCCATTATGTAGAAGTCAATTTTAAGTGTAATAAAGTAATGTTAAACAGATAAATCGCTAATAACAGCAACAACGAAGCAAAAATATCAATATTAAAAAAAAAAAAACAAAAACTATATGAAAATAAATGTTAAGAAATGAAACAAAATAAAAAACAAAAACAAAAACAAAACGAAAACAAATATATACAATAAGAAAAACAAAAAAGCTAAACAAACATTTTTTTTTTTTGACATATAAATATATATATTTTTAAACCTTATATTAGAATATTTTTATTATTATTTTTTAGCAAATAATATATATATATATATACTGAATAATTAGTTTTCTTTTATAATTTCATTTAAATTAATATTAATATAATGTATAAAATGAAAAAATAAATAATTGATAATAAAAATAATACAAAAAAAAAAAAAAAAAAAAAAAAAAAAAATATTGCATTATTAGTTTTTTATTTTATTTTATTTTTTTATTACACAATTTTACTACTTTATTATAAGTTACTTAATTATTCTTTTATTATGTAGTCTATAAAATAATATAATTAAATTTATAATTTATGAATAAAAATTAAAAATAAATAACAATAAAAGTTATAAGAAAAAAAAATATATTAATATTTTATCCTCAAAATTCTTATAATTCATCCTTCATTTCTTCCTTTTTTTGTTCTTGTTCTTGTTCAATTTGTTCTTGCTCAATTTGTTCTTGTTGAATTTGTTCTTGTTCAATTTGTTCTTGTTCAATTTGTTCTTGTTGAATTTGTTCTTGTGGTTCTTGTGGTTCTTGTGGTTTTAAATTTGGTGCCGAAGATTCTTCAATATTCCTTTTTTTTGTTTCCTTTCTAATATTATTTTTGTAGCTTTCTTCAGCTTCTTTCATATTTCTGTTAATTTCTTTAACAATTTGAGGAAGATCAGATTGAACTCTTTGGCTAACTAAATGTTCATTACCTGAAACAATAAACAAGATGTCCTTTAATAAATCATGATTACCTAAAATATCAACGTGATCAGCTGTTTCTGGTCCACCTCTTACCCACATTAAATAAGGATTATGAGAATATTCTCTAGTGGTGACTTTCATCTGAGATGGATTATAACGTTTCATCTTCCAACCACCTTCGCACATATATCCTGATGAAACTACTGGTACAGTACCATCCCCATTATCAAACTGAATACCATTTTCAATCTTTCTATTTGGATCGTTTTTGGATTGATCAAGATAATAACCAAGATGTTCATTAATCTTTGGTGAACTATCGAAATCTTCACTGTTTGGGGAAACAGTTTGAGATCCAGCATTTTTAGAGTATGGATCGTGAACATAATAATATTTTCTTTCAGTTGGTTTATTGATACCATATAAACAATAAATATTCATATCTGGTGCTTCTGGTAATGAAACTTCTAATGGATTATTCCATTTTGTTTCATCATTTTTATTCTTTTCAATTTCTTCTTCAGTAAATGCAATATCATGACTATAAGTGTTCTTTAAGAAGTTTTTATAGTTTGAATCACTAACTTCATTTAAAAATGGAATGACATCACTACCATATATTGAAGTAATATTACCATCATTAGAGTTTCTATCCTTTTCTTGAATAGTTAAAATTCCGTATGGTCCATTTTTTTCAAAATTTTCTTCGTCTTGATCTGGTGCTTTTTCATTTTTTCTACCCCAAATAATATCACCACCTTTTGGAATCATACTACTAATACTACCATAATTTTTAAAAATAGTAACACGTTCTTTCATAGATAATAATTTTTCAAGGACATAGGATAAGAATGTACCAAGTTGGGCTGTATCTTTAGTTTCACCACTAACAAGTGCACTACAAGCTTTAGGTACACCAAGTGCTGTACCAGCAACATCAATAAAGGTTTTAATATGATTATTGACCCAATCTTTTCCAGCATTACCACCTAATTATCAAAATATTAATGATTATATTTATTTTTATTTAATTTATTTTTCGTTGATAAATTTATTTTTTCTTGAATACTTATTTAATATAACTACCTTCTGGTGATTGAACCCAACTTAAGAAATAGAAGAAAACATTAAATCCCATACTGTGAGCAATAATAACAACCTTTTCTTTCTTTAATTTAACTGTTTTTTCAATAGACATTTTTAAATCTGTGAAGAAACCATCACGAACTTCAAGATTTTTTGGACTTAATCTCCAATCATAGGATGAGAAAATGACTATATAATAAATAAATAAAATTTATGAGAATTTGTATTTATTTTGAAAAGTATTTATAAAATCATTTATATTTTAAGATATAAATAAAACTTACTATTATTACTATCGTATCCAATAGTTCCTAAGTTGGTAATAACTTTACCCCATACCCAGTAACCTGGGAATAAATAATCAGCAGAAGTTAAACCTATTTAATTTTTAATATGTTAATTGTCATGTACTATTTTACTCATTTATAATTTTCTCAATTATATTAGTTTACCTGGTGAAGCTCTTAATTTATAACCTGGTGGATCAAGACCAGTTTCTGGATCTAACATCATATGTTCGAGCCAACATTTACGATCTAATAAGATAGCTTTTGGCATATTTAATGTACCCCACATACGTTTTCTAACTACATATCATTGTTTTGTGAAAATAATATAAAAAAAAAAATTTAAATTATTAGTTTTATTTTTTATATAGAATTTTATTTTACTAAATCATTATTTTATTAATTACAGTATGTTTCTGAGCATTTGCTTGAATCATTATTTGGATCCATCCATGTCTATTTCATTATTTATTTTATTTCAATATTATAAAAATTAATACGGGAATGATTGATATAAACTACTTTTTTTTTTTTTTTTTTATTAAATGTATACTTACTTCTAAACCACATGAAGTAATTCCCGGTATAATAAATATAGGATATTTAGCTGTCAAATTGTAGGTTTTAACTAAATCTCTTCCTGGGAGAAAATTATCATCTTCAACAAAGTTTTCCCCGACGATTTTTTGCATATTTGAAACAAAATCGGAGGATAAGTAGTCAAATCCAATATCATTTATAACTAATTATTAAATTATATTATAATAGAAATTTTTGTTTAAAATATTAGTACTTATAATATTTTCAAATTAATTTGATATAATGATAGTTTTCTATGCTATTCTTTTTTCTATCTTTAACTTATTTTTTATTTCAATATTTTTATTAATATTTTGTAATACTAATATATTATTTTAGTTTTTTACTAACCATTTTTTAATATTGATGGCATATTTTTATATTCGTCCATTTTTTTTGTGGCTAAGTAAATAGTTAAAGCACCAATTACCATACCTAAAATGAAGTAAACTCTTCTAAAAGCAAAAATACTTTTAGGAACTTGAGGGCGATGTTTTCTGTGATAACGGTGTAAGCGTGAAGATTTTCTGGCGTTTGTAGTTTGCGTAGGCTTTTTATTGGTATCAATATTTTCTTTAGATGTTGAGGAGGCTATAGAATGATTTTCAGTTTCACTATCCGAATAAAATGAATTTGGATATGAATCTGTTAAATCTGAATAGTTTGAGGCATTAGAAGAATATCCATCACTAATATAATCATCGTTTAAATTTGGTACACTTAAAAAGATTTTTTGAGATTCAGGTAAAGGTGGCTTAGCACCCATTGGACTATTTTTATTCTTCTTTTGAATATTTTTGTTTATTAGTAATCTTTTTCTTAAATTATCTTGTGGCATTTTTATTTATTAAATTATATTACTAATTAATAACTTAATTACAAACATTTATTGACTGTAAATAAAAAGAAATATATTATAAATTGTACTTTTAAATATAAAGATAGTAAGAGTAATATTAGTATATTATTTTCTATTATTTACTATAATATTATAATAATTTTTAAAGGTAAGAAAGAAAACAATAATATATTTGTTTAATGTTTTATTATATATAATTTTTATATAATAAATTATTATTACTGAAAAATTGTATGTTTTTTTTTTTTTAAAATGATTTTGTTTTCATATTTTTTTTTTTTAGTTTTGATATTATATCGAAAACTATTTTTTTTTTTAATAATTTGCTATTATTATTATTATTATTATTATTATTATTATTACTATTTTATGAGTTTTATTATAGCGAAATAAATGAATTATATCAAATATTTGAATTAAAAAAACTACTTATTTTATTTTTAAAAAAGGTATTATTATTAATTATTTTTTATTTTACTTTATTTTCTTTTTATAATTATATTTATATTTCTTTTAAATAATAAATAAAAATGATTAGAATGTTATAAGCTTTTCTAATTTCTTTTAATTCTTTATTTATTTAAAAGTTTATTTTTTTTTATTTATTTTATTATTTTCTTTTGTTATTTTCTTTTTCAATTTTATGTTTTATCTTTTTCTTATTTAAAATGTTTTTTTTTTTTTTTTTTATTTATTTATTATAATTGACTAATTTTATTTTGAATCTTTTTTCTTTCTTTTTTTTTTTTTTATTTTTTTATGGTAATGTTTTTGAAAATATTAAATATTTTTTATTATTTATGAATATATATATTATATATTATTTTTATTACTTTTATTAATTTTTGTGCTATCCAAGAAATAAAAAAGTAAATCAATTAAATATTAAAAGTTTAAAAAAAAAATTAATTAAAATAAAATTAAAAAAAAAAAATTAATGCTTAAATATAATAATAAGCAAAGGGTATAAAATTTGCATAATTGTTTAATTATATATATAAATATATAAATAGCAAAAAAAAATATAAGAATATTTTAGAAATTTTATTTTAGTCTTTTAATATTAAAATTTATAAAGAATGTGAAAAAAATAAAAACAAATTTAAGAGACATTTAATACAGCTTCTACCACTTTATGATCATCATTTTTAAGCTTTTTAATAGCATGATAATAATTAAAGAATTTTTTATTATAAAAATAGAATATTAATCATACACTATTGGAAATAAATATAGATTATTTAAATTTAAATATAATATATAAATATATTATACTATTTAATTTAATCTTTACAATAAAAATAATATATTATATAATATATTGCTAAAAGAAGTCTCAAATTCTAAAAGTAAAAATTATCATATGAAATTGAAATATAATTTTAATTAATCAAATTATAGAATCTTAGAAGTGTATACAAATGTATACAAAACATGCATATTCATACGTTGTGGATCATGTTACATATATATATATCGTTAGTTTTAATATAATTGTAATTTTTTAAAGAACTCCCAATAATTTAGTAAATTTTGAAGATAGTCTACTATTATATATATATAAATAGTTTGTACGTGAAAGAAAGTAATATTAAAAATATATAAAAAATAATTTGAAGTTTTTAATATAATAATAAAAGAGACATATTAAACTAATTATAAGTTCCTTTTTTTTTATTATTTAAAAAAAGATATAAATATTCAAATTTTGATAATTCTTATTGAATTGATTAAATTAAAATAATATGGATGATACATATCAGTTATAAGAGAAATTGATAAAATATTCTATAAAGATATAAACTTATTTATACTATTATTATTTATATTATTATACTTTTATATGTTCTTTGTTATCATTTATCCTATAACAAATAGTATCACTTTTTTTTTTGTTCTTAATTTTATTATTATATGTTGAATAGAGAATAATGTTAAGGAATAATTTAATTATGATTTAATTAATAAATATCATCATGTTAGTGAATAATTTATTTTGTTTTAGTTGATGGCTAGTAGTATTATAAAACTTTTTAAGTTTTTTATATAAAATATATTCTTTGAATTAATATAAAAATTTAATAAAAATTTTAGATTTTAATTATTTAAAGAAACGAGTTATTAAATCTTTTTAACCATTATTCATTTTTATTTTTTTTTTAATATATATTTTATTTTAAAGATGTGAAATGAAATGTTAGACTTCTGATTATTATATATATATTTATTTTTTTTTAATCAAATATTTTTAAATATTTAGTTATACATTTTATAAAAATTAAGATAAATAAGAAAAAAAATTGTAATGATTTATTAACACGCATTTCTTTTTTTTTTTAAATAAAAAAATACTATTATTTTTCTTTATTTAGCATAATTGTATTAATCAATAAAGGAATAACAAAAGTTAAAAATTCTGAATTTAATAATGCGCATAATAAAAAAAAATAAGTGCATTATTTGCTTATAATTATGGTAAATAAATAATGAAATTAAAACTAAAAATATGATTATAGTTTTTTTCATTACTAATTTGTATTATAATATAGGTGAATATGAATTTTCTAATGCTCCTTTTAAAAACATTTTTTATTCAGGTGGTATGTTAATACTAATATATTAAGAATAAATAATATATGATTATTTATATTAAGTATACATATATTCACTCTAATATATTTGATTACTTTTTTTTTTTTTTTTTAAATTTAGAATTTTTTAGAAGTATTGATAACACAGTAAACTTGAGTAATATAACAGTAAGATTATTATTTATTATAATCTATATTATAATAATTATTAATATATTAAAAGAATATTTTAATAATATATTATCATAGTATATATTCTATCTTTTTATATCAGATTGAAAATTACAACTCATGTTTAAAAAATGATTTAGAATGTTTTCAGGAACAAAAAGAATATATTAATGATCCGGAAACGGTGATAATAAGAGCTTATTTGATATTGATAATATAACTCTAAATAATATATATTTTAGTAAGTTTTTTTTATGTTAATATTTATTAAGATAATTACACTAACTCAATTATAACTAATTTTTTTTATTGGCTAAATAATAATTATTATATATACTTATTATTACTATTATTTATGATGTATTTATTTTTTCTATAGATACATTATTTATTTATGGGTATAATAATAATAAAAATAATTAATTTGATATTTTTTTATATATTTTAAAATTATTAATATAGGAAGTTATGCTAATGAAAGTATAGCATATATAGAAATAAATATATCTGAATGCAATAGCTCATATATATCAAGATAAAGATAATATTAATTTAAATCATGACAAAAACTTTTTTTCTATAAATAAGCAAAAATAATGAAATGATATTTTCATAATATAATTTCATACACTTAAAAATATAAATGTAAATTTTTAAGGTATAAGCCACAATGCAATTTATCATGCAATACTGGTATGTGTTAATGATAATATTTGTGATTGTTCAATACTAAATTTAAAGGAAAATTCTGTGATGAGATGAACATTTTACATTAAAAAGAATAATATATTTGGATATTATTATGTTAATTACTTCAATAACATTAATAATACTATCAACTATTCTTATTATGGAAATATTATTATTTAAATGTTATCATTAAAGCAGGTAATTATATACTTAGCAAACAATATTTTAAAAATTTTATTGAAAAACGATTTAATTAAAATAATTATAATTTTAAATATCATATTTAAATATTTGTTAGGAAGTATATATTTCATGTAAACTTCCAAAGTCAGAATTCTTAAAGTTTGTAGTGATAGCTGTTGATAAAAATAAATTAAAATTAAAATTATATATATTTTAACTAATAGTTATTAGCCATTCAATAAATGTAATACTTGTTATTACTAGTTCAATATTAGCATATTTTTAATGCTAAAAAACAATACAAAAAGGTAAAAAAAAAAAAAATTAAGTTTAAGATAAAATTATAATATTTAATAATCTAATACTTTTTTTTTTTTTTATTTTCCTACAAATAAGTCATTAGCTGTACCTATATATATATTTTTATTATTTGAAATATTAATAATGATAATTGATAAACAAAAAGATCTATCCTTATTATTTAAAGATTTTATTGAATGTATCAGACTAAATATTTCAATAATAACTTTATTGTACTGTTTATATATTGATAAATTTATAATTTTATATTTTAGAAATCAAACAGAAAAAAAAAATCCATGAGGCAAATTAATAAAGTTGTGCTAATTTAATTAAAGATAGTTTAACATTTTTTTTTAAATATTGAAAGATTAATAATGAGCATATAATAATGAACATAATAAAGATTTATGAATAATAATTTTTAAACCATATAAATATCATGTGATGCATAAAAATATGTGAGTACATACAAATAATTAGTAATAGAATCCTCATATTTTTATTACATTTTATTTAGAAATAAGGTTTTTAGTTTAAGAAAATACAGAAATTTATTATTTATTAATAATTAAAACTTTTCATCTATAATATAATAATACTATATATAAAGTTTTAACTATAATCTATTAAATTAATTGGTATAAACTTGATTAAGTTAAATTAAAATTTAATACTTCTTAATATAAGTATAATGTGTTTAAATAGTTTTGGTGTTTTCCAACATGAATTTAGGTAGAAAGTTTATCGTGGCTGGATAAATTCTATAAAGCTTAACAAGGTTTCCTTTTGTTGTACTACTACTGAACTCTTATTGACTTTTACCACTAATAACATAGATTTTTAGTGCTTAAATTAATTTTGGTAAAATAGACAAATGATTAAAGATAATAATACGTATTTTTTATAATTTTAATTATAATTTTTCCCCACCCCACCTCATGTAACTTTTAAAATTAATGTAGATAATGTTGATTCTTTATTATAGTAAGATATTTTTTAAATGTTAAAATAGAATAATATAACTATATATGCAATATTCATTCTCTTGTTGTTTAAACAATAGATTTTTTTATTATTAAAATAAAGTTTTTAAACTCTTTTTGTTTTTCATTTCGTATGCATTTCATTAACAATTGAAAGTATGTTTGTTCTTTAATAAAATTTAAAGTTTTTATTTATAAAAATTTGTTAAGTTTAACAATAAATTAGAAAATAAGGTTTTTAAATTTATTTTACATATTTCTGTATATTTTTGATTTTCGTATTGAGACATTTTTACAATAATTACATTGCAATTTTCTTATAAAATAAGCCTGGTTTAAGATATTGAAAAATTCACAAGTATTAATTATGCTTATATACACAATCAAAATATCTATATAGTTATAGAAATAGTAAAGAAATAGAGTATAATTATTATCATTTTAATAACTAACACTTTTTTATATAAATATCGTGGATAATTTATGACTGTATATTCTAAATATTAATTTATACTTAAGATACTATTCTTATGACATTAATAAATAATACAATAGTAAATCCTTAAAAATAGTATAAAATATATTAAATTTAATAGACTCTATATAAGAAAATAGTTAATATATTTTATTATATATTAATAATATATAATCTATATTAAATAAGTTATAAAAAATTGTATATTATGAAAATGAAAATAGCTTTATACTTTTTATAATATCAATTTTAAACGGCTTTAATATTATTTTTTAAATATATTTCATTATTTCGTATTTGACTATTTGATTTCATATCAAATTGTTTAAATAAAGTATAATGATATTAAAATAATATTTAAAATATAACTTGAAATATTATTTTTTGATATTTAACAATTTAATAAGAAGCATCTTAGTTTTACTAATATAGATTTTTAATAAATTTTTTAAAGAAATGTTTATTATATTTATTTAATATATAAATTAATATAAATAGGAATAAGGATAATATAATACTTTATATGAATGAAAATTTTTATTATAAACATAATATATATATTTATTAATTGTTAAAAGAATGCGTGTAACGATGACGTTGCCATTTTTCATTCATAAATTCGTGTAACATTATTTATTTTTCCAAATTCCATAGCCAATTATAAATAATAATAACGTGCCAATCATATTCATATATTATAAACCAATAGTATTAAATTTTTATAAATTATTGAGTATGTATGTGATTTTATGGAGATTTCAATAGTGCTGAACTATTTAAATTTCCTTAATATTTACTATTATAATAAAATAAAATAGTAAATATATATTTAACCAAATTGTTGTTAAATTTTATATACCTTTTTTAAATAATGATGACTTATTATTATTACTGGAGTTTATTAAATTTCTTTTAAATACTATTAAATGTTGTAAAATAAGCAAATTAACCTTATTAATTATACAAAACCATTTTTAATTAACCTTAATCAATAATAAATTTTATTATTACTTGAATTTTACTATTATTTAAATTTTTATAATCCGTTTTTATAAAAAATTAGTGTAATAAATAATATATTTCAATATATTTCAATAATATCATCCATTTTATATTCTATAAATGTTAATAAATTTAAATATATTTTTTTTTCACTATTATATATTATTATTTATTCTTTAAATTAAAAGATATGTATAATATTAATAAATATATAATAATAAATAAATAATATATAATATATATATTGTAAAAATGAATTATTTAGATAAATCAATTATTTTATGTTTTAAAATTTTATTCAAACTGATAGTAAAAAAACTTTATTATTATTTGTAATTTGTATAACATTATAATATAACTCTAATAATTATCAATAGTGACGAATTTACATCATTTAAATAAATTAAATTATTAATATATGTATTAGTCATATAAAATAAATATTTATATATATTACCCTTTTTAATAATATGAAAAAAAATTCTATAAAAAATTAAAAGTCCTTTTTATATTTTTCTTTTTTTTTTTTTAAACCTTTCAGTTTAATTTTAAATAGTCAAACTTGAATGATTAAATGAGAAAAAGATAATTTTTTCTTATTAAATTAATGTTCATTAAGCTTTACGCAAAGTTATAATAACTTATCACAAACGATATTAAAAAATAATCATATACACATAAATTTATTTTTTTTTAAAAACATATTATTAAAATTAAAAAATAGAAAAAGATATATTAATATATCTTAAAAAAAAAAAAAAAAAAAAAAAATTGAGAATATAATAGATTGTTTTTTTTATTATTTGTTCATTAAATAACGGATCTATAAATTAAACAAAATAATTGTATAAATATCTTTATTATTTTTTTTTGTAAAATATAAAACATCACATTGAAAAATAATTTTGTTTAAATTTTTTATTGATCAAACGTTAAAATATTAAAATAACAATTGAAAATATATTAATGTCAATATATTAAAATCTTAAAAAGAAGGAAATAATAAGTTTTTTTAAATACTTTCTTTTACAAAAAAATTAATTATAAAAGAAAATATAAAATATTATAATTTTTCATTTGAACATAAGACATTCGTTATTAAAAACAATATATTTTCTAAAAAGAAAATCATAAGTTAATTTTCATAATCAATTATTATGAAATTATTTTAAACCAGTTTAATTTATAAAAATTATGATTTTTTTTGATTCCTATTAATTTTTTCAAAACTATATAAAAGAATTGAATAAATTCAATATTCTCGCGCAATTTTAATTATTCACATTCGCAATCGCAATCGCTTATTAAACTCATTAAAATCTCACGCTTTCGCATAGTATAATTTTATACTTTTGTTATTTACGCAACAATTTTTATATAAAATATAAAGAAAACGAAATAATTATTTTTTTTCAAATTTCAAAAAGTAAAATAAAATAAATATTAAATCAATTATTTTAAAATTAAAGAAATGTCTTACAACACTTTATTAACTGCTGAAAACTTAGAACAGTTACAATTCAATTCAGTTGAATCCCAAAAAATATTAGCTAGTCAGATTCCAGGATTTGTTGACGCCCCAGAAATGATTCCTGAATTATTAAATCAACATTACGAATTCAGTAATAACAATGTTAATGTGCTCCCAAGTCCAGAAACTGATTCTCTCATTTCTTCTCCATCTATTTCTAATCCAGATGATGAATTAGATTTATTTGCATTACAGCCATCCGCACAAGGCCAAGAACAATTATTATGTGGTATCCCAGGAAGTAATTCAGTTAATGAATTATATCAAGCTTCATATGAAAATGCCCTAATGACTATTCTTGCTAATAACCAATTACAATCAAATTTTGCAGTATGTGATACATTAGCAAATGTTAATGATGAAGAACTTTTATTTAACTATCCAGGAATTATTCCTATGAAAAATCAATCTCCAGTTATTGATCCATTAGAATTAACACCAGGATTAAACGATATCCCTGTTGAAACATTAGATCAATTATTAAATCAACAATCAGCAAATATTGAAATTCCATCATTAGTTCCAAGTGTTGAAACACCTATCGGTACTGAAATGGTTGATCCTTTACTTCTTGGTGCTACTAATCCATATTTGATGAATGAATTATTAGAAGCTAATTCTATGATTCCAGTTAACGGCAATTTTAATTTACAAACAACATCATTTGAACAAATTAGTACTCCACCACAGTCACCAGTAAATATTGAAGATTTAAATGCTAAACAGTTTGCTTATATTTCTAATTCATCTCCAGTTGATATTGTTGGAATGAATTTTATGAATGATACTAGTAATGCTCCAAATACTCAACCATTGGTACTTAAAAGTATGGTACCATCTATTTCCTCTCAAATTCCATTACCACAAGTTTTTACACCTGAAATTGAAGGTAAAAAGTTACAACCAGCTCATGCTAGCGCTTGCATTCAAACTAAAACAAATTATACTTATATGCCAGTTTCTAAGAAAAGATCTAATTCTGATTTAAAAGGTGCTAAACTTGAAAGAAAATCATCTAGCAAGGCTAGTCAAAAGAAATCTGTACCAATGATCAAAGATAAAACCAATAAAACTATTCAAAAACAACAGGTTAAACATACATTCGTTATTGAAACACCTGGAGTTAATTATGGAAAGAAAGCATCTGGTAGAAGAAGAAAATCTAAGAAGAATGAAGAAGAAGAAAATATTATTAATCTTCCACAAATTCCACAAGTTCCATGTAGACCAAATATTATTACAATCACTCCACAAAAACTCTCAAAAATTCATGCACGAACAACTGAAGATTTGGATTCATTACCATTCCAATGTGAATTTTGTCCATCCGCTTTTTCAAGAAAGCATGATCTTAAAAGACACATTAAAATTCATACAGGATCTACTCCAGCTCATAAATGTAAGCATTGTGGAAAAAGTTATGCTCGCATTGAAGCTTTAACTAAACATGAAACTACAAAGGAATGTCAAAAATAAAAGTAAAGGTTTCAAATAATATACGAAAAAGACACGATTTAGAATGATCTTTTTTCATTTTAAATCATTCAAGTTTATTATTCGAATTTTATTTTCATTTATAGAACTCTTTTAAAAAATCAATTTGCATTTTTTTTAGTTTAAATTTTTTTAGAAGTTTATTAATAATTATATTATATTTACATATTCATATGATAAAATCAAATGACAAACAAAAATATATACATTAACACTTATATAGTTTTTTAAATTTTATTAGCAAAAAAAAAACACTTTTATTCAAGTCAACATTATTAAGTAAAAATATTATAATCAAATCAAATTCTATTGTATCAATAACAAATATTATCAACTCTTTAGCGCGCGCATATTATTCAATAACTGTTATGTAAATATTACAATGAATAAGATATTTAACAACAGCAATTAATAACAAAATCTTTTTTAAATAATTTTAAAAATTATATTCTTTTTTAAGAGAAATTACTTGGCTATGAAGTCATCTTTAAAATATAGATATTAATTTAAATTATAAAAATTAATTTCATGTTTAATCTTAATTTAAATCATAGATTTAAAAGTAGGAAAGATGAATTTTATAGTTGAAGAATTTCAAAAAGGGAAATAATAAATCCATCCTTTCTTTAGTTATATATGAAATTAATGATTGAATTATATTAATCAAATAAATCAATATAATCTATATTATTTAGACAATAATTATAAGAATTTTAAAGTTAGTTTAAATTATTAGAAATCAAGACAAATAAGAAAAATCAAATAATCAATGCTTTAGAATATATATATTTTTGTTCTTGATAGCAGTAACTTTAAAAGTAACAATTAAAACATCAATTTGACAAATAATTATGGTAATCATTAATATATAATTTACAGTATTTAAATAAATTAATTAATGATGTTGGAAAAAAAATCAATATCAAAATAATTAATATAAACGTAGTACTGGATAATAATAATAATAATAATAAAAAACAAAAACAAAAACAATAAAACAATATATTAATATCATGAAAATTTAACAGTAATTTTCATTTAATACACAAATTAATTTAACATAATAAAAATATAATATATAATATTTTAAAAATATATTGAATTCTTTTCAAAAAAAAGCAACTCAATATTAAAAGCAAACAATATAATTTTTGAATTAATTATATATAATTTAAACAAAGGAATGGATTATTCTAATGGTATTATTTCTATTATAAGAATTAAAACTTTTAAATAAGTTTTATAATATTTATTTTAGATATTTTGAAAGAAAGAATTAAGTTTGCTTCATTGTTTGATGAGCAATATTTCAATATTATCTAAAACCAAAACAAAAAATATTAATACAAAAAACCATCAAAATACTCACTTATTTCACAAATTATCAAATTAAAGTAAAAATCAAAATATATAAAACAATAATAAGTAAAAAAAATAAAATGAAAAAAGTTGTTTATAAGAAAAACTAAAGATATATATAATAGAAATACTAAATATTTAATATAGAATGTAGTATATTTCTTTTAGTAATTATTGTAATATAGAAAGAATTTTATCTTTAGTTTTTTTTTTTTTCATTTTATTTTATTTATTTCAATAATTAAGAATAAAAAATATTCAAAAAAGATTGTAATTCTAAAGTTATTTAAAAAAGTAAAAAATGTATTAAATTTAAAGCATAAATTAAATCTTAAAATATGAAAAAAGAAAAATAACACTAAATATAGAATTGATTATAAATTAATATTCAAATGTTCATTTGAATAAAATATTAAATATAGAATTAGCAAAAAAAACAAAAAAAACAAAAAAAAAACAAAAAAAAAAGAGTATATATATATCAATAATAAAATAAATAGGGTTAATAAAATTTAAAAGATTTTATATAAGAATCTATAAAGTTTATAAAAATGTTTCATTTCATATTAATTTTAAATTATTATAATTATAATTTAAAGTGATATGAAAGGGATACAAAAAAAAAAAAAAAAAAAAAAAAAAAAAACGCATTTATAATTTAAAATAAGATTTTTTAAGTATGTAAAGGTAATTTTAATTGAAGTATCATTTAAAGGAAAATTTAAAAAATTAGAAGAAAAAGGAAATATTTGTTATTTAAATTTTCTTAATTTTTTAACTAATAAATGAATAAAAAAACTTTATGTATTTAAAAAAGAAATATGGAAAATTTTGTGTAAACTAAAATTTAAGACGTTATAATTATAATGAAAATTAGGTCTTAATTTTAAATATTAATTATTCATATTTTATTATATTTTTATTATTTATTATTAAATTATATAACAGTACTAGAATTAATAGATATCAATATGTTATTAAAATTATAATTTAAGATTATTATGGTATAATATAACAGCAAATTTAATCGTAGTCAAAATAATTTTCTTCATCCATATCATCGAGAAATCTTTTATCGTAATATCGTTTTTGCATATTTTGATTATTTGGATAGAAAAGATCATCATTGTCTTCAAAATATTGTTCATGAATATCTTGTTCGTAAATTTGATAATCATCATAATCTTCACAATTATCAACTATTGAATAGTCAAAATTTTTCTTTTTTTTTTTTTAATATATAATTTAATAAACAAAATAATGAAATATTAGTTTCTCAATATTATATAATATTACTATTAATACTATTAACTTACATCATTTCCATCGATGAACTCCTTTTTCATGATATTTACAAATTCATTATAGTAATATTGTTTTAACTCTTCAGAAATATCGTCTTCTTCCTCTTCTTCTCCTCCATTTTCTTGCTCTTTTATATTTTGATGATTATTTGTTTTATTTTCATTTTTATCATTATCATTTTCTTTCACGTTAAAAATGTCTTCTACAGATTGAATCCTTGATTTATTTTCATCGTTTAAAGATGAAGTTACTACCATTGGTTTACTTTCATCTTCTTTAATTTTTAAGTTATTTTTATTATCATAATATGCTGGGTTAATAATTCTAATTTTTGTTTTCTTTCCTTTAATATTATTACTATTATCAGATATAGAGTAAGATGATTCTTGTTTCTTTTTTAAAAGTTCTTCTTTCTTTTTTAATTCTCTTCTTCTCTCAATTTCTTTCATAATAGTTTCTTCATTGTACTCTTCATCAGAATCATCTTCTTCTTCAACAAAATCACTTTCATCATCAACTGAATTCATTATTTGATAAAACTTTTTATTTTTATCACTTAATTTTAATATATCATCCTCGTTTATTTCTTCTTTGCTTGGTAAAGGAACAATAGGAAAATCAACGCCCTCATTATTGTTTATTGAATTATTTTTTATACTTAATTCTTCATTCTTTTCTTCGATATTATTTTTATCATCTTTTATTATATTTTTAATTTCCTTGGTTTTTTCTTTTTTAATAATCAATTCATTATCTCTTTCATCTTCTGCTTTTTCTTTTTCTTCTTCTTGGTATAAGATATCTTCCATTTCTTCAATTTCATCATTCATTCTTTGATGATCTATATCGAAATACATTCTTTCCACAAGTGTCATATTATTTTGAAATGGTTGATATTCAACTCTTTTATCTTCTGGAATATATTGTCCAATATATTCTTCATATTCATATGGATTTCTTTCTTGTAAATTTTCCAGAGTAAAATATTCTGGATGTTTTTGAATATAATTATATCTTCTGTTTCTTATTATTTTATTGCTTAAATTGCTATCTATTTTGCTTAGATTTTGGGTTTTAGTATTTTCAATATTTTTTTTTAACATTTTAAGATGATAGGCAATTTCATAGTCATTTTTTAATGGATCGAAGTAGTCTAAGTCTGATTGTTTTAAATGTTTTCCCCACTTTTCTTTTTTATAATTGTTTTTCATTTCATAAATAAGGAATATATGTATTTTAAATTTCAATAGAAAAAAAAAAAATGAATTAAAAAAAATATGAATATATATTTTTATAATTAAAATTTAGTTTATATTTCAAACTTTTATTTTTATTATTCTTCATTTTTATTTTATATTAGTATTGACCCTATATTTAAATAAATAATATAATCCCAACTTTTTATATTAAATTACAATTTGAATTTTACTATTTTTATTTTTTATTCCATTAATCTTTTATTTTTTTTTCTTTTAAATTAATATTTTTTACTTTTATATTAATAGTTTTTACTTTTATATATTAAATGTCTATTTTGAATTTTAATTGTTATATTTAAATTTTAAATATATACCTAAAAATAATGCTGGGTCATTTTTTAAAGTCTTCTTTAACCATTGTTCTTTGACATTATCAGTTTGAACTTCTTCATCGTATCTTCTCGATTTTAAGTCTACTTTTAATGAAATTATATGATTTACAAGATTATCAATTATTTCATCATCAATAATATTGGTATTGATATTTTTTGTCATTTTAAAAAATAATATTTTATTTATTTTTTCTTTTTACTTTAAGAAAAGAAATTACTATTAATGAATTCTAAATTAATTTGATATTGATATTTCCAGTTTTGAAGAAAATTAACTTTTCAAATTTTATAATAAAAATAAAAATATTTATAATAAACCAAAAATTAGTAATTAGAAAATTTATTAATATGAAAAAATATTTTATAAAAATAAAGTTTATTAATAAAATTTGACTTAGCCCAGTTAGTTCTAATAGTTTTTTTTTTTTTTTTTGTTTTTATCTTTTAATTTTTTATATAAAAAATCATTATTTTTTTTTTAAAAAATTAAAAAGAATTTTTTATAAATGTATTTTAAAATGATTCATAATTAATTTTTAATCAATTTCAATAATATTAAAATTAAATAAAAAATTATAAAAAATTTAATTAGTTTGCATATATATTTTCTTTTTTTTCTTTTTTTTTTTTTTTTTTTTTCTATATTCAAATAATAAATCATGACAATAACTCGGAGGCAGACATTAAGTTCATTTTCTCAAAGACAATCCCCTCGTCATATTCAAAATCGCTATTCGTTAATGCCAAATAGAAATGATAATTTAAATTTCATTCATGGAGGAATGCCAAGTGGAATGAAAAGAGATAAAAGTTTAAGACAATCTATAAATTTATATAAAACACCAAATCCAAATTTATCCATTAATGATTATGCAAGGTATTATAAATTAATAATACTTAAACATATTATTTAAATTTATATTTAGCTCTTAACATTATATTAAAGGAAATGGAATAAAATTATAATCAAGGGAATTGATAATTTTAACATTAATAAATTAATGGTATAATTTTTTGTAATTTACAATCGAAGTAACAAAATATAAATTAATTTACTATTATCTTTAGTGGAATATTAATTTATTAAGTTATTGACTTTTTGTTTCTTTAACAATATATATTAAATATGAATATTAAAAAATCGCAAGATATAATTACATTTATAAAAATTTATAAATGTTAAAATTATTTGCAATATTTAAAAAATTGTTTTTTATATAATTAAAGAAAACATTCGGAAATTAAATTTCATATAAGTGCAATTAATAATTATAAATTTTTATTTTTTATTAATTTTTCATTAATTCTAAAATTTTTATTTCATATTATATTTAATATTACAATATATTGTATACCTATATAATTGGTATTCAATTAATACAAATAACCTTTTTTATAAAAGACGTTCAAGTTCACGTTTATCTACATTTGGTTATGCACCTTCATCATTGAAAAAAGATATTAGACCATTAAGAGATAAAAATTGGGTTTTGTCAGCAAAAAAAGCTCTTATTCATTTTTTAGTAATGACAGGATTTCCTGATGTATCAAAAACTAGTTTGAAATCTCCTTCAGCTAAAGATTTTAAAAGAATATTTATGTTTTTATACGGTTTAATTGATCCATTTTATATATTTAGTGAAAAGGATTTTGAAGACCAAGTAATTCAATTAATAAAAGGATTAAGGTATATAGAAATAAAGATTTAATTTTTAAATTTCGATTGCTATATATATTTTAAAATTATTATTTTAATATTTCCTGCTTATTAATCCATATATAATCATTATATATATAAATATAAAGATACCCCTATGCTGATTCAATTTCCAAATCACAATTAAAATCTGTAGGGTCAACTTATGCATGGCCTATGATTTTAGGAATATTAATATGGATGGTAGAACTAATTATGGTATATATCAAAAGTTTTATTTTTATCTAGTGAAAAATGATTTTTATTATATTAACAACATATTTTAAATATTTTAATATAATAACACATTACAATAAAAATAGAGTAAGGATAGTTTACTTCAATATATTGATATGTATGCAGGTAAAAATGAATCAAATGGTATATTTCAAATGGTATCAGATATATATAAAACTTTTGATGAGAATCAATATAGACAAAGAATTATGGAGGTATCTAGTAATTTAGGTAAATGAAAGATAAATACATAAATATACAATTTTGAAATTTAAAAAATATATTATTATAAATATAAAAATTAAATTTTTGTAAATTATAATTTTGACATATAATATTTATTTATACAATTTTAATATCATTTTATATAATCATTTATATAAAATTTAAACCTAATAATACCATTATTTTATCTTTATAATTATAGAAACCAAGACGTCAGAGTTTAATGAAGAATCACAAAAATTAGATCAAGAAATAGAAAAATTAGAAAAAGAATTAGAAATGTTAACAACAAAAGAAGTAATCATTTTTTTACTATTTTAGAAATTAAACATAAATATCAAAAAAAAAAAAAAAAAGTTAAATAATAAACTTTCAATTATTATTATTATTTTATAAAAAATAAAATTGATGACTAATTAGTCGCCATTAATAGGCGCAAAACAAGCAAATGAACAATTATTGCAAGACCAAAATTTTTTAAATATAGAATTAAAAGATATAAAACAAGTAGAGCAACAATTTGTTGATTTAGTTAATGTACTCAATGAAGATTTTAAAGTTTATGGTAAATTTAAATTTATATAAAATAAAAATTAATTTTCATATCATAAATTGGGTGAAACAATTCTAATACCTTATTTTATACTTTGAAATGAAATATACAATTTTAATATTTTATGTAATAAATTTAACTAAAAAGAAAAACAACTTGTAGAAC
Organism: Piromyces finnis; assembly: GCA_002104945.1. Taxonomy (NCBI): domain Eukaryota; kingdom Fungi; phylum Neocallimastigomycota; class Neocallimastigomycetes; order Neocallimastigales; family Neocallimastigaceae; genus Piromyces; species Piromyces finnis. Next base: position 406,953 of record MCFH01000022.1, read on the forward strand.
TATCAGGAGAAAAAGAAAATTTAAATCAGGAAGTCATTCGACGGGGTATATCAGCAATTGAAATTGAGAGATCACAAGCTGAAAGAGATCAACTTTTATCTCAACAAAAATCAGTTGATAATCAATTAGAAGGGAAGAAAAAAATTGTTGGAGAATATGAAATCAATCTAAGAAAAATTATTGATGAGGTAATTAAAAAATAATTAAAAAATACTTTTAATAATAATAATAATAATAATAATAATAATAATAATAATAATAATAATAATAATAATAATAATAATAATAATAATAATAATAATAATAATAATAATAATAATAATAATAATAATAATAATAATAATAATAATAATAATAATAATAATAATAATAATAATAATAATAATAATAATAATAATAATAATAATAATATTGTTTATAATATTCATGAAAAGGTTGAGACTTTTGCTGTTGATTATAATAATAGATTGACGGCCTTAGGATTATCTAAATATTTAATGAGGAATGTTGAATATCAAAATAAGCCGTTTGAAATACCATTACCCATTTGCCCTACTAAAACAGAAGAATTATATGCATCTCTTAATAATAATACCATGGTAATATTATTTTTATTATACTTAATTTCAATAATTGTATTATTTATTTTTTTTTTTTCATATCATATTAGCCATTTTTAGTGCAACTACGGAAAAATTTCAAAGAACAATGTAGTAGTGCACATGAAATGTACATTAAATTACAAAGTCAATACACAAGAATGAAAGAAATTAAAACAGAACAAATTGAAGAACGGGATTCCAAAAATAAAAAAATTGCACATCTTAATAAAAAATATGAAAATAGTCGCATGGTAAAATATTATTTTTTTTTTTTTTTTTATTATTTTATTAACAGAAAAATTTAATCAAAACAATGATTTTGAAAGTATTTTAATAATTAATATATTATTACTAAATATTCATTAATTTTTATATTTTGCTATTTTTTTTTTTTTTTTTTTTTTATATTTTTAGGAAATGAAAACAGAGTTAAGTGCTCATAATCGTGAAATCGATAATTTAGATAAACGTATTCAAAAATTAGAAAGAGAAGGAGAAAGCAAATTTTTAGAATGGAAAAGAAAATCGTCAAAAGCAATGATGGAGTAAATATTATATTAATAAAATTCTATATAGAAATATATAATTTTGAGAAACATATTATAACTAAATTGTTATTTAATATATATATTAAAAGGTATGATGAATTAATTCGTTTATACAATGAATTAAAAGAACATATTAGTAAGGAAATGTTAGATTTAATTCAAGATGTATTAAGAATAAAAACTACAGTTCATGATGGTTTATTAAGTTTGGAACAAATAGCGACTGAAGCATTGAATGAAGCACATGAATAAAAACAGCAATAAACTATCCATTTATATTATTTTATCCAAAATGATATTTATATATTAAAAATAAGAATAAAATACTATTTATTAAATATTTATAAAGTTTTAAAAACTGATCAAGAGCATTAATATACTAGTTATTTTTTAATTATTTTTTCATTTTATTTTAATTTTTTATTTTGTAACTACATTATATTCTTTTTTTCATATGCAGTTTATAATATAATTATTTATTTAACAAATATATATTATTTTTACATACATTAATAGTATTTTATTATCATTAAAAATGCTAATACCGATGATATATAGATAAAAGTGTTGATGTTTAAAAATATCATATTTTCTTTTTTTATTTTTTCTTTTTTTTATTTTTATTATTAGATAGAAATATTATAATAAAAACCACATCTTTATGTAATTTAGATAATTACTAATTTACTTAAGCTTGAGTTGGTTGAACTGGATTTGGTAATTCTGTTTTTTCGAAAACTTCACCTATAGTATAGATAGCTTTGGCTCTTTCTTTAATTTCAATAGCTGAAACTGTAGTGTCACTGAAGATTTTATCACAGACTTTAATTAAGGTGTTTTCAATTTCTAACTTGGAAGATTTCCAAATCATGTTCATTCCTTTAAGAGCAGCTTCTTGTTCCATTTGCTCTTTCAATGCTCTCTTTTCCTCTTCGGTTAAGTTTTCATTAGTTTCATTCATTTTATCTTGTTGGTGCATTCTTTCAAAACTGCTTTGCAAATCATAAGCAGTTTTGAATGTGTTAACAGTTTCGGAAAAAACGTGTCCTCTTTCTTTCATTTTACTGGTAAATTTATTGGTATAACCAAAGAATTTTTTGTGAATAGCACCATTATCAACTTTATATTGACTAATGGCTTGACTAGCTTTTAGCTTGTAAATGTAACCTAAAATATATTTATTAATAATAAAAAGGAGGAATACATAATATGTTAATATAATTATATAATATAAAAACAAAATATCTTTAAAATATCAAAAAACTTACCAATTGAATGTAACAATTCAATACCATAACTTTCATACTTTAAATCTTCAGCTTCAAAGTAAACCTTTTTTCTGAATTCAACAATAGATTCTTTTTCCTTTTCCTTTAATTCGGAAACATTGTTGAAGTATGGCTTAACATTGTTTACATGAACTTGAATCTTATTTATTAATTTTTCAGATAACTCTTGTATTCTTTTATCTTGTTTTTCTTTTCTTTCTTTTCTTATTCTTTCCATTTCAACAGTATTGTTTGGATCAAATTCTTCACCATTCATTACATCATCGAGTTCACCAGCAATCATAAGATCACCAATATAATCATTGAAACGTTCACCACCAAATTGTTGTTTAAAGAATTCTCCTGGGTCAATAATTGGTTCAGTACTATCACTTTTACCATATTTATTATATTTAGTACGCTTTTCAGGATCAGATAAAACTTTTTTTTTTTTAAAATTATGATTATTATATCATAAATTTATATATTTTTTTATTTTATTTATATATTATTTATTGATACAAAAGATATCATATTAATATTTTTATTTTATCTATAAAAACTTGCAATTAAAAATTAATAAATAATAAATAAATAAAAATCTTACTTTGATAAGCTTCAGAAATTTTCTTGAACATATCTTCGGCTTCCTTATTGTCTGGATTTTTATCTGGATGGTATTTTAAGGCCATTTTACGATAAGCCTTTTTAATTTCTTCCGGAGTAGCAGTTGTTTCGATACCTAAGATATCGTAATATTCTGTTTCAAGTGGCTTTTCATCTTATATATTTTTAAATATATAATTAATTAACTATACCATTATCCGTAATACTTTTTGTATCATATTTTAATTATTATTTTTTATTAATTCTCATAATTTTAATTTTATTTATTAGAAATATATATATACCACTTCCAACTTTTCCCCCTTTAGAAAATAAGGAAGGTTTTTCATTTTTTTTTTCTTCTCTAACTTTTTGAGTTTCTTGGTTTATTGCGAATTCCAAGGTACATTTATAACATTTTATCTTAAAAGAATTAGTTGATTTTGGTTCAACATATTCTACTTTGGTACCACAAGCTGGACAGCTGGTGACTTTAACATTTTGTGGAGCTCTAGATTCAATAATAACAACTTCTTCAGTAGCCATCATATTTTATAATATAAATGTTAAAAATAATAATATAATATTATAATAAAAATATAAATAATTTTCTGAGATAATGTTAACGTAAATATTTTTTTTTATTAACGATAACTATGTTTTTATGTTTTAATTTTATTTTTTTGGAAAAAAAAATTTTTGTACCTTTTCAATATTTAAAAAAAAAGTTTAATAAATAAACATCTTTTATTGGTTAGAAATAATTAAATTAATTATCAATATATTTTAATATTTTTTGTAAAAGTTTGTTAAATAAATAAATAAATAAATAAATAAATAAATAAATAAATAAATAAATAAATAAATAAATAAATAAATAAATAAATAAATAAATAAATAAATAAATAAATAAATAAATAAATAAATAAATAAATAAATAAATAAATAAATAAATAAATTAAAATTTTGATTTATTTATATAATTTTTTTATATTAATCAAGTTTAGTTATTTAATAGTAATATGATAATATGAATAAAGTATCGTTAATTTTTTGTAATTTCAAAACTTGTTATTTGTAATATCTTAATATAAACTTTTTTTTTATTTTGAAAAAATAAAGGATAAATTATTTTGGATTAATTTTAATTGAAAATATACTTTTTTTTAAATAATTTTTTTTATTGAATCATGTGAAATTTTTTTATTTTTTTTATTTATAATTAAAAACTATTAAAGATTAGTTTTTAGTTTTTCTTAAGAGTTCCCTAGAAGTTTTAAAACTATTTTAGAATTAATTTAAAATAATTCTAAAATAATAATGCTTTTATTATTATTATTATTATTATTATTATTATTATTATTATTATTATTATTATTATTATTATTATTATTATTATTATTATTATTATTATTATTATTATTATTATTATTATTTAAATAAAAAACAAAACAGGTTTATAAAAATTTTTTATTTTTCATCAAATATTATTTATTTTTTTTTATTAAATGACAGATCATAGAATTTTCTTTTATCTTTTTTTTTTTAATTATTTTTTTTTGTTTATTTGGAGTGAATGAAAATTTTGAAATTAAAAAATTTATATATTATTTTTTGATTTGAAGACTTTGCTTTTCGCTATTTAACATTGGTATATTATAAATTTTAGAATATTATATAATCAGGTTATCTAGTAAAAAATAAAAAAAAAAAAAAAAAAGAAAAAATCAAATTATTATTAATCGTTTTGAGTAAATTTCTAATATAAATCGAAAAGGAATTTTAAATAATTAAATCAGAATTTAAAAAATTAATTCATATATTTGTTAATCATACTCACGAATGATTTATAATCTTTCATAAAATATGATATTCATTTTTCTTTTAAAAGAGAGATAATTTTATTATTTCAATAATAAAATATATACACTCTTAAACTAAATTATTTATTATATAGATTCAAAATCATATAATTATTAAATCCGAACCTTAAAACTCTAAAAAAAAAAAAACTTTCGATGAATTAAAAATTGAAATTATTATTATCGAAATGAATACTCAATTGTTTTTTTAATTATTATTTAGATATTTAAATAATCAATTATTTTAATAAATTATTCTATCATCATATATAGAATGTTTTTTAATATATATGAAAGGAATATTTTTTTATTAACCTTATTATTATTATTATTATTATTATTAATTATTAATAATATATTATTGATTTATAATATTAAAATTTTAAAAAATAGAAAATCCCATCATTATGGTTATGATAGTTTTTAAAGATTTTTATACCACAATAATTAATCAAGTTTAAATACTAAAAAAAAATAAATAAACATAATAAAACATGATTAATAAACAATTTTTTCCTTTTTCCCTTTTTTTTACATATTTTTTATTGTATATTATTTCCCCACTCCTATTTACCTGACTATTTAATTATTATTATTATTTTTTTTTCATCTTATAATATCCGAGATATTTAAAATATTAAAAAATTTCATCTTATTATAATATGGAAGAAAATAATTATGAAAGCGTTCAACAAAATGAATGCGATAATGATAACGATGATAAGAGTGTTAATGAAATGAATAGTGCAGTTGACTTTAATGCAATAACAGCATTAAATTTAAATAAATATACAGTAAGTATATACATTTATGATATCTATATAATTATATATAATGATATTCAATTGCTAAATATTTTGATAATAATTTATTATAATAATAGGATAGTATATATAGATATTATTCTATGATAAGTACGAATAAAAGTTATCTTCAAAAATATGATGGTGTTTTATATTTCATTGAGAGTAAGAATTTTTAACAAGAAAATTATATACTTATATTTAAATATATACTTATCCTTTTCTTTATACCTATTATAATTATCTCTAGTTTTTCAACTTGTTATATATTTTTTTCAGATTAAATTTGCGTCAATATTTTCTCAAAATATTAGATTAATTATGAATATATTTCTGTTGAATCTTCCTTTTAACAATAATATTCGTATGTTTATGAAGTTTTTTTTATTGCTTTAATATTTATTTAAATTATTGTATTTTTATTTAAATTTAAAAATTAATAATTTCGTAAAATATTATTACTGTGATATTTTCAACAATTTAGTTATTATGAATATAATATCATGGATTTTTATTCTTTTTTTATTTGGATGCTTTGGTAAATATTTTAAAAAGTGCAAATAATTTTTATACTTTATTTATAAATTTAAAATTATTCATAAATAAAAAAAAATCCTTTTTTTATAAATAGCATTATTTGCAATTGGTAATGCCAATTCATTTGGGTAAGCATTTATAGTACTTTGTATATATGGTATTGATATTGATAATAAAGAGAAACAAGATATTAATTATTATTTATTAATATATTGTTAATAGCAAAGTACCAAAACCAATGTTAATGGTGAGTTTTTTATTATAAAAAAATAGTATATCAACTTTTGTAGTAATTAATATTAATTATTTTGGAATTTATTACTAGGCAAATGTTATTGTTACCAAATTAGTATTTGGGTAATTATTATATTTAATATATAATTTTTAAATTATATATATATATATTTATAATAATAATAATTTGTGCATTTTTATTAATTACTTAATTTATATATAGACCTCTTATTATTCCAAGTAATATTTTTCTTTATGCAATTTTTTAATGCTTTTAGAAACACATATTTAATTTTTATTTTTATTTTATAGTGCTATATAATTTTTTAAATATGATAACACAAGCTTTATATATGAGTCAAAACAAATACTTGTTGTATGTAATTTTATTGTATAATAAATTATTTAATATTATAATTAATAATTTTTAAACAAAAATAATAAAATTATATATATTATATTTATTAATGATTAAAAGTTTGTTTGAAGGAGTTTTGGGAATAATACTTCTTTTGCTCCACTCTGTAATGGTAATTAATATAGTAAACTATTTTTTTATATATGACTTAAATATTAATTATTATCATTTTTTTAAATATACTAGACATCATGTTATTTTGTGGATTATATTCCATTAAATAAAAATAGCTTCAAAAAAATGTCTACAGGAGATATTCAAAATATTCAAACATTTGCTATTGTTATAGAAGTACGATGTTTATATATATTAAATTATATACATCTTTTTTTAATTTCTTATTAACATAATTTATATAATTATATTAATTGTTTATTTTTAATTCATTTAGTATTTAAATTTCTTGTTTATAGAAGGTTTCTTAAAATCTAAATTACTTTCAATTGGCTGTTCATTTATTATAGTATTCTATTTGTGGTATAAAAATTTAACAATTCAGCCTAGCTATAGTATGAAAATTAATAGTATAAATAGTTCAATATACTTCTCTATATTACTTGTTGAATTAGAAGGCTTTATATTTGAATTAATAAAATTAAATAATGGAAAATCAACCTATATAATTTATTGTATTAGTGCAGTTATATTTTTCATTGTTGGATGGTTTATCAACATGCATTATTATAAATTTAAAGTAAATAAAATTATTAATAAAATTACAAAGAAATATAATCAACAAAAAATTATTAATGAAATGAAGAGAGACCTAGAGGAAAAGCATGATGCTGAATTAATGAATAAATCATTAGAAACAATTGGTAAATAAGTATATAAGTATATTATTAATTTGTAAATATTCATTTTTTTACTAACTTTAATTAATTAAACATACAGTTACTAATAAGAGAATTAAGAAGAAAGAAAAATGTTTTTCAGATTATAGAGAAGCATCATTTTTATGCAAATTTATTATGTTAGTGTTGTAGAATTATTGTATAAATGAAAAATACTATTTTATAAAAATATATAACATATACATTTCTTTTATTTCTTATAGGTATAATCGTTCCCCAGAATCATTTTTGCTTATAGAAAAAATTTTCAAAGAATGGTATTAAAATTTTAATTAATATCAATTCAATAAGATTTTACTTATTTTACATTTTATTAATTACATAATTTTATATTTTTATATTATTATTATTAAACTAATATTTTAATACAACAGTGTTAGTGAATTCCCAAGAAATCCATATGTATGTAAAAAAAAAAGAAAATACTAATTTAATGAAATATTTTTTTTTTCATATTCAAATATTTTATATTTATTATATATATTTTTTATTATTATTTATTATTAGATTTATCTTGATTTTTGGAATCATTTACATGGAATTCTTCTTTTTGTTTCTAGAAATAAAAAATTTTATCCAGATAGTCAATCTATTGCTGATGACATTCATGTAATGTCAAATAGAATTCTTTATAAAGTATGCAATTTAGAAATCAATTTCAAAATAAAATATTTGATTTATAATGCTTCTCACTGCTATGAACTTGAAAAAGAAAAATTTAAGAGAAAAGATAATGCTAATGAAACTAGTAATGAGTAATTATTAAAATAAAATATAAATTTTAATAAAAAATGAATTAAATAAGTATTACATATAATAAATGTAAAAAATTTAGATAATCGTTATTCACTATTTATATATTAAATGAACGATTATGTATTATTAAAATTAAAGCGATTTAGATTTAGGATATGAAGTTGAAATGGTAAAAAATATAGCAATAAACTATCATGTTAAGTCCATTGTTTCTATAAAGAATATGATTAATGAATTAAAGAATTACAATAGTCCAAGAGATGTTGACAATATCCTTATTATGAATGATGAATTATCAGATATTTTGAGTAAAGCTGAAAAATATTATGCTGTTTATGTTAATAAATTTTCATTTTCTAGAGAAGCTATATTGTTATATGTTGCGTTTTTAAGAAATATTTTAGTAAGTCTCTCTCTTTATATATAAGTAAAATAAACAATTGTTTTAATTACAATTATTTGTAATTATTAACTTATCAATATTAAATAAAAATTTTCTTTAAATTATATTTTTAAAATTTTTAATTCATATATATAGATTAAGCCTGATGTAGCTGTAATTATAATTATTATCTCATAATATTAAAATTAATCAAAAAAATGTGTCATAAAATAAAATAATGAATTTAATTTATTTTAAATATTATATTTATAGGATGAATATTTAAAAAACATTGAATATGAATATGAAGTAAACAATATTCTATTACATATATATATACTGTATTAATATGAATAAAGTTTTTTAACACCAAAAATTTAAAATGATTTTTATATAGGATGAAAAAGATAATAACGACAAAAAGAGTTGTTATGAAAAGTCTGAAGGAACATCTACTGCAAGTACATTAGATTACAAACGTTTAAAAATGATAAAGTATATACACAACTTTTTATTTTGTATTTGTATAAAATTATAAATAATTGATTTAATTTATTAAATTAAAATAAATGTTATTTTTTTAATAATTCTTATCAATATAATACATTACATAAAAAAGAAATAATATGGAAAATAGATTCCAAAGACCAATTCGCGAAATTGTTATTGTTATGCAAATATTTATGTTAATTTTCATCACTATGGGAATTATTTGGTAAATTTTTTTTATATATTTTTATTATAAACATTGTATAATTTATATAATTCACTTTTAATAATTTTTGATATTTAATATATAAAATTTAATAGTAATTATGAAAATAGAGAAGTATTTAATAAATTAACAAACGGTCTAAGTGATATTCATACTGGTTTTCAATCTGCTTATGTTGTTTCAAGAGTTAAGTATGATATTCGATTAACTTCTTTAGGGTTAGTTACTAATAACCAAGATGTGATTGATTATTATATGGATGATTTAAAAACAAATTTCCAATTTTTAGAAACTAGATATGTCCCTAATATTTATAAAAGACATAGTATAAAACCACTGGGTTTTCATACTGTAAAACCAATTAATAATGATGTTGTTGATGAGATTAATGACGAAAACTATTACCTTAATATTGTTAGATTATATAATAATGCAAGATTATATCTTGAAAAATGTAATAAATTAGAATTTTTATTTGCACTATTATTTTTAAATATATAATATAAAACTTAACATAAATATTAAAATAATAATGTTTCTTAGTTAATAAAACAACCCATGAAAATCCATTGGACTTATTAAATGAGCCTTTGTTAAGGTAATTATTTAAAAAATAATTTTAATATGCTATATCCATAAAATTCTTTTCTAATTAATATTAAATAATAATAATACTATATAAAAGATATTTTAAAGGTAATTAGAGGTTTTCTTGTATACTTAAATAATAATAATAATAATAATAATAATAATAATAATAATAATAATAATAATAATAATAATAATAATAATAATAATAATAATAATAATAATAATAATAATAATAATAATAATAATAATAATAATAATAATAATAACAATCACTAATATTAAAAAATATTAGCAAATTCTAATTCAAAATTTGGACCAATATTTATGAAGGCTGTTGACTTAGTTGTTGCAGATAATATAAAATCAATTAATAGACTATTGAGATTTATTTATATAGTGTTAGCAGTTGATGCTTTTATAGAAATAGTCATTATTTTTGGAGGTAATTTTTTATTTTTATATTATCCATTTTATTATATGATATTAATTCAATGAAAATCATATTATAAATATAAAATAAAAATAGTTATTATACCATCATCAAATAAATGTATTGAAACTTTAAAAGGAGCATTTACTATTTTTAAGTACATCCCTAAAGGTAATCATAATTATATAAGATTTGTAAATAATAAAGTAGTAAGTAATATTTATAATTAAATACATTGAAATTAATATTAATAATTAGAAAATATGGATGAAATTATTGATAGTTTTGATAGTCAGTTATTGGAAATTTATGAAAAAAATGTTCCAGAAAATGAACATATCGCGGTAGATGATTTAGATAAAAAGAAAAAAAATAAAAAATGTAAAGCTGTTAATATGAAGTTTAAATTAATAGGATTTTCTATATTCGTTGGACTTATTATTATTATGCCATTCTTAATTATTATGGTATTTATATATATTTATTTAAACCTTCTCTTTCTTTTTTTTTAAGAAATTAAATTTTTAATTATAAAAATATATTATAAAAATATAATTAATGAACATCAATAATAGTTATTTAAAAATGAATGTGTACAGTTGTTGCACATATTGTCAAATATGGTAAGTATATTATTTCTTAAAAAATTCTCTAAGATTAAAATTAAAACTAATTAATTGATATATATTTTTATTTAATAGGGAAAAAGAGATTATTATGCAAATAGTGTTGGTTTAATGGGATTAGAATCAATGCTTCATGATACCGCAACTTTTGGAAAATTAGTTTCTGGAATGTTGGGGGAAAGAGCATCTATTTTACAAGTAATTAATAAAAATTAATATTATCTCTATTGCTATTATATAATAATAATAGTTATCATTAACATTCTATTATTAATTTATATATTAAAATTATAAGAGTTATGATTCAAAAATAAAATCAGGTTATTATGGTAATATTATATCGGGTTTTGATATATTCCGTCCATTTTTAGGAAAGCCAGGATGCGTAAGACCAGAAAGATTCCAATATCAATGTGAAAGTGACAGTAGAAAAAATAAAACCATATATGATGATGGTAAAAATAAAAAAATTATCTTCTTTATATAATTGTATATATATTATTTTATTTGAATATTTCATAACAACTTGTTAACTAAAATTTATATAATTTAAATAGTTTATACTGAAGAATTAGCCAATTCAAATATTAATTATATTATGACTGAATATATTAAAAATGTAAACGAATTTGTTAGTAATGTTGATACAAGTGATAAAGAATTTCCTACAAGTGTAGAAGAATTAAGTGAATTACTTGAAAAAATAGAAAATGATACATTTATGAAATTCCATAATAAAGTTATATTTGATATTTCTGGTCATACTTTAAGATATACAGAAATTGCTAAAACTTACTTAGTTGAAAAAGTACAATATTTACTAAAGGTAGCATATATAACCCATATGGTTGTTTCAGTAATTATAATGTGTGTATTCCTTACCTTTATTATGAAACAAATAAGAGAGCAAATGAATGTTATGAGAGTGTTAACTAATATAATATTTACAATACCTTTACCTGTATTTAAATCAGTACCAAAACTACAAAAGTAAGTACTTTTTTAGTATTACCTCATATATAATATATATAATATATTAACCTTATAAATTTATTATATATATTTTATTAATTTTTATTTAATATTTTTACTATATTTATAATATATAAAATAGCTTCATTGAAACAGGAAAGATTATTTAATTTGAAAATGCATCTGTATAATAAAATCATATATTTATACTTTCCAATTATTTTATTTTATGTAATTTATAATATAAAGCAATGTATATATAATAATATTTTATAATCATTTAAAATAAAATGTAAATATAGAAATTTTTAGTGTTTGATAAATATATATTCTTAATAAATATTTATTAATTTTATTCTATACTTAACTTTTTATAATCTTAAATTAATTTGAAGTTATGATTTTTTGTGATTATTATTCGCTTTATAAAAATAAGCAGCAATGTTTTTATATTTCGTATATAAAAAGAAATTTATAATTATGAATTTCTTTTAAATTTATTATAAAATATATTTTTACATAAAATACTTAATTCATTCATATAACTATTGCTAGAAACTATGTAGATCCAATATTTTACATCGGCATATATTCGATTCCAAAGGTTTATTGCTATACCTATCTTGGAATTCAATTCGAAAAAGATTTTTCTCTGACTCTCATTCTATCTAACATGTAGAAAAATCTTTATTCTCTTTTAAGAGCTTTCTTTCCAACAAAAATAGAACCCACAGAGTCCAATTTCTTATCAATGCCGCTGTTTTATGGAATGTCAATAGCTTTCACAGTAAAAATCTAAATAACAAGGATTTTGTTTTTGAACAAAATTTCATTTGTTAGTCTGTATACTCTTACAATGGATTTAAGGATTCCAACACTTTCAGGTATTTGTGTTGCACAACGTGTGAAATGCTTTGTTAAATAAAGATTTCGTCCGATCTATTTTTCCTATGTCTCATTATTCTTGGGCCAAAAAATCTTGTTCTCTACATAAGAAACTTATTAAAAAAATATTAAAAGTACTAAAGATATTAGAGAATATTATTGGAATAATAGGTAGCCTAAATGATGGAAATAAAGCCATCAGATATACTAACAACAAATTCCTTAATTCAAATTGCCTAATATATATCGGTCTAAACTTAACTAAAATTTAGGAATTATTTGGATTATTCGTATTTGATGGTGTTATAAAAACACTACTAGAATTACTATTGTCAGTAATAGAATTATTCCTGACTGTGTGTCTGTCCATGTTGCGGATATGATGAATAATCTTTTTATCATTGGATTTTAGAATGTTCTGCATTCTCTGAATACAGAACTTCTTCACTTAGCATTTTTGACGATCTTTTTACCTTTTTTTACAATAAATACAAAAATCAATTCATCACTTACTCACTCCCTGAAATAGAAGTAAGAAAAACAATTTATAAATATATTTTTACGTTCTTGGTGAAACTTTAGCTTATGATAAGCTACAAATCGATAAGGAGGAACAAAGACATTTGAATGAACAGTTTTACAGTTCATCAGGATCTCATGTTCCATATGTAGAGGGTCTTGCGGCTTTTCTTACTAAAGCAATCTCTATCATTAGTAACTTAATGAAGCTACTTTTTTATAGGTTTAGTAAGAGACTTAACGTAATCAAGTGCGTCGACGTCGTAACGATATGGCAAAGGAACATTCCTAATGTTCCGTATACAGAATTCAATGTTTGTATTTTTTCGAATGAAAACATTTTGAACTCATGGGAGAGTTTAGTGTATACCACACTGACGCACTTTTCTTTTTTTATTTTATTTAATTTATTAGGTAGGCACCAATCTCACAGAGTACAAATTGCAGAGTTCATTGAACTTTTATGAAAATTATATATTTATTTTATTTCTTTTATTTTTATATTTATATGTATATATATTTTATTACTTATTATTTATTATATCAATATGTATTATCACCTTATATAATGCAATTTCACAAATTAAATAAATAAATATAAAGAAGAAGTGTATTCTCTTCCTAGTCTAAAAAAATAAAAAAACTATAGCTAGAAAGATTCATCAAGTATTTTAATATTTTATATTTTTACTATATAAAATAAAAAAATTTTAATTTTAATAATATAATATTTTTTATTTATAACAACAACAAAAAAAAAATAAAAGTATTATTTTAATAAGAATGTTTTATTCATATTTTATGTATAATAAATAGTGAAATTCGACCTCTGCCTGAATTTTAGCCAGGAATTTTTATCTTTTTTTTTTTTTTTTTTAAAAAAATTATTATGAAACATTTAAATTAAAATAAGTTTTTTTTTATTAGTATTATTTAATTCTCTATTTTTTGCATATTAAATTATTTTAGGTATGAAAATTTTCATATATTTAATTAAATGTTTCATGAATTAATAAGAAATAAATGAATAAATAGTTATAAAATATTACTTTATTAAATGTTGATGATGATAAATAATTAGAATTAAAATTAATAATGGTAATAATAATAAAATAAAATAAAATTGTATAATTAAAGTTTATTTATTATTAATATTTAAAGTTTGTTATTTAGGAAAATATTATTTTTAATTATTTGAAAATAATTATTTTGACCCAATTGAAGGGAAATAAAAAAAATAAAAAAAAAAAAAAACATCTTTCCATTCGAGTTCTGTATGAATTCACTATTTTCCCATTCCCCTTTTTTTTCTGGACATTCTTATAGATACTCTCATTTATATTTTTTATTTTTTTCATTTCAATTCCCAAGTTATTATTAATATATATAATTATAAATTATAAATGACATTGAATCAAATTATATTTCAATTTGAAAATATTACTTAAAGTAAAAGTAATAATAAAATAATAAAATATACTTTTAAATACCATAATATTTTTTATAATATGTACTAGTATCTAATAGTAAATATAATAATAGAAAATAAAATAACTATTTATAATTTTTAATATTCAATAATATTAAAATGTAAATATTTTTTACCATTTAAAAGTTATATTTTTATGGAAAATAAAAATTTCAATTTTAATTTTTAATAGTGTTTTTATTTTTATTTATCCAATGAAATTAAATATTTATTTATTTTAATAATTTTTAAAATTTAGTTTCATTAATTAAATTTGGAAAATTAAATTAAAAAAATTAAATATTTCATATTTCATATTTAATAAAATTTTCAGTTATTTATGAAAAAAAAAAAAAAAAGTATAAAATGTCGAGAAATTTACATATTTCTGATGTTTATTATTCAAATTATATAATAATTAGTTTTTTAAATATATATTACTTAAATATTAAAAAATCTTAAACTATTAACATATATTTTATTTTATTATATTCTAAAAAAGGAAAAAATGATTGAGTTATATTTATTAATTTTTGGAATTACATTTGGTCTAGTTAAAAGTGGATTGATTAGGCCTGATTTGGAATGTTTTTCTGTTCCTAATTATAAAGCTGTAAAGGATGCGATGCTATTATGCAAGATGAATCTGGTAAATGGGGAATTGAAAATAACCAGTGGTGTGGTATTAAATATTCATGTTTAAATAGTGGCAGTAATGTAGTTAAACGTGATTATTGGCAGAATGGAAATGACTTTATGAATAATAATAATGGCTGGAATAGTAACAATAACAACAATAATAATAATTGGAACAACAATAGTTTGAATAACAATAACAATAATAATGACTGGAATAATAACAATAATAACAACAATAATAATAATTGGAACAACAATAGTTTGAATAACAATAACAATAATAATGACTGGAATAATAACAATAATAACAACAATAATAATGACTGGAATAATAACAATAATAACAACAATAATAATGCCTGGAATAACAACAATAACAACAACAATAATAATTGGAACAATAATAGCTGGAATACCAACAATAACAACAATAATAATTGGAACAACAATAATAACAATAATGACTGGAATAATAACAACAACAACAACAATAATAATAATAATGACTGGAATAACAACAACAACAACAACAACAACAATAATAATAATAATGACTGGAATAATAACAACAACAACAACAATAATAATAATAATAATAATGACTGGAATAATAACAACAACAACAACAATAATAATAATAATAATGACTGGAATAACAACAACAACAACAACAACAACAACAATAATAATAATAATAATGACTGGAATAATAACAACAACAACAATAATAACAATAATAATAATAATGACTGGAATAATAACAACAACAACAATAATAACAATAATAATTTCAATATACCACAAGATATCCAGTTCAATTATGATTCTTCCATGAGTTTTAAGGAAGCCCCAGGAAATTACTTACAACCATGTCCAAAAGCTGGTAAGATTGTTAAAGAAAGTTACAATGGTATCAATGGTGCTAACACTTTAAATGTTTATTTACCATTTGGATATGAAGAAAGCAAACAATATAATATTTTCTATCTTATGCATGGTGGCGGTGAAAATGAAAATACTATTTTTGGAAATGATGTGGGTCTTGGTAATATTATTGATAATATGATTATGAATGGTGAACTTCAACCTCTTATTATTGTTACACCAACCTTTAATAAATGTGAAGCACGCACTTTCTATAAGGAGTTTCGTGAATCTGTTATTCCATTTGTAGAAGGAAAATATTCTACTTATGCAAAATCTACACAACCAGATGACATTAAAGCGTCTAGAATGCATAGAGCTTTTGGTGGTTTTTCAATGGGTTCTGCTTCGACATGGGCTGTATTAATTAATTGTTTAGACATTTGCGCATACTACATGCCACTTAGTGGTGATAATTGGGAAGCTAATGGAGGGTTTGATAAAGCAAAATCAGTTGCTGATGCTATTAGCAAAGCTGGTTTAAAAAGTAATGAATTCTTTATCTTTTGCGCAACCGGTTCTGATGATATAGCTTATCCAAATATGAACCCACAAATGGATGAAATGAAGAAAATGCAACCTTTCATTTATAGTTCTGATTTTTCCAAAGGAAACTTTTACTATCTTGTTGCACCAGGAAAGACTCATTGGTGGGGCTTTGTTAAGCACTACATCTATGATGCTCTTCCAATTTTCTTTCGCCAAGGCTAAATAATAAAAATTATAAAAATATAAATGGTTGTAAAAATGAACTATTATTGCACTGAATGTAAATATGTAAATAATGTAAAAGCATTTAAATTAAAATATTTAATTAGTAATGCATTTAATATTAATTTAAATGCTATTTACAATTTAATTAAATTGTTACATAAGATAGTATTCTACAAAGTATTATTATATTATTTTTATAATTCTAAAAAATTTCTTTTAAGATAATTATCATTATAATTTATTTAATATTAATTTAGTTTAAATGGGAATATTAAAATTATTATTTATTTCCCATTATAAATTTTTTACATAATTATAAAAACAGTATGATTATAACAAAAAAAAAAAAACCTTATAGCTTTTCTATAATTTATTGATACTAAAAACATTAATGAATAAATTTTTTCTATTACTATTCTATTATTCTATATAAGATTTTATATTTAAAGGAATTGTTATAATAAATAAAAAAATTATTTTTTTTTATTTTTTTTTCTAAAAAAAAAACTATTTATTGACTTTTTATTTCACTAATTTGGAAATTTACATTTAAATTCTTTTTATCAAGTTGTTTTTTTAATATTTCTTCATTATAAAGCTTTTCTTGGTGTTTAAGTATATTTATCTTTCTTTCATAATTTTTTTCTGCATTTTTAAGCTGTCTTTTAGTATAGACATCAACTTCGATGGATGAAAAATCGCTATTTTTATCAGAACATGTGCTAATAAATGAGCTATTAATAAGAAGTTCTGAAAAAGGTTTCTTGATTTTTTCATTTATTTCGTTTTCTTTACTTGGGTAGATATTGTTAAATAAACCATTATTATTAGAATTCTTATAAACATTAGGAAGCTGGTTTATAGTTGATTGATCTATGTCATCTTCATTATTTGATATAACAACAAATTTATCAGATTTTAATGTTAAATTGATAGTATTATTATTATTTATTGGTGGGCAATTTTCATTATTTCTATCAGATAATATAGGTAAATAAATATCTTTATTGTTATTATCATTTGTGTTTATGTTTACAATCGTTGATTCTTGATTTTTAAATTTTGAATTATCGATAGATTTTATTAATGATGTCTTTTCATATTTTCTATTTTTATTTCTTCTTTTCTTTAATCGTTCTTTTTATTTTGATAAATTAATATAAAGAAAATCATTTATGAAAAAATATATATATATATTATATTAATATTGTATTAATAAATACTTACGTTCTTTTCTTTGTTGTAATTGATATACTAAGCTTTGAATAGAATCGAGATTTGATGTCATTGTATTCATTGAACATGAAGAACTAGAATATAGATTATCATTATTTAAAACATTCACTTTTTCACTTATTAGATTATCCAATCTCTTTTGTCTTTCTAATTTACTTTTTTCATTTTTTATTCTTTGTTCTGTACGCATTATTCTATCATTCTGTATATTTTGCCTTATTTTATTCATAATGCTGTTTTTCTCCTTTTTCCTTTTTAATATTAGTTCACGTTGTCTTTGCTCTTCTTCCTTCGCTGCTTCTTTTGCTAAAACTAAACGTTGTTTTAATTCCACAATAGACATTTCATTTAAAAATCCATAATTTTGAGTTTCTGTTAAATCAACTTCTGGCTTATTATTCATAACATACTTTTCAAGTAGCCTTTTAAAAATAAAAATTAATATATATAATATCTAAGTATTATCATTAATTTTAGTATCGTCATTTTTTACATCTTTATTTACCTAATTTGTTTAATAAGTTCTGCCTTTTTTTCTAACTCTTCTTCTTGCTGCTTTTGAATTTGAATTTTTATTTCTTTAGATTCATCTTTTATTTCATCAGCTAATTGTTTTTATTTATTTTAAAATATGAGTAATTTTTCTTTAATTTTCATTTTTTATAATAAAAATAAAATATATACCTTTTTTTTTCTTTGTTTCAGCTACTTTTTTTTTTGCTTCGTTAGCTTGATATTCTATGTCATGAACCTGCTTAATAAACTCTTTATTGATTTGATCTTGTAATTTCTTATTTTTTTCGATAAACTTTTGATTTTCTTCTTTTTCTTCTTTAATATGTTGGACTATTTCTCTTTTTTTAGGTTATATAAAATTTTTGTTTTGATATATACATATATTTGTTAATTGTTAATATATTAAAAGAATTAACTTTTTTTTAATTATATTTTATATATTTATAATATTAATTTTATATACTGTTTTTCTTTCATTAAATCTTCTTTAGCATCAATAGCATCTTCATGTAATATTTGAATTTCATATCTCTTTTTTAACTCATTTAACTTTCTTTCTTCTAACTCTGTATAATATAATGAAAATAAATAGATGCTTATATTTTAAATATCTACTTATAAAATTTAATTTTTAAAATTACCTTTTTCCTGTAGTTTATTTCTCCATTCTTCAAAATCATTTTTATTAAGAATAATTTCTATATTATTTAAATCAGATTCTTTTTCCTTTTTACGTTTTTGAAGTAATTTTTCTTCTCTTAATACAGTTGCAATATTAAGTTTAACATTGTTTGGCTTAAATTTTGGAAGTTTTGTTAATTTAAATTTTGGTGATGGTGGTGTGACACATTCAATTGACTATTATAAATGTTGTTAATTTTTAGAAATATTGCTTTTATTAATTTTTATTTCATAAAATTAAAAACTTTAATATAAGAAATTATATTTACAGTTTTATCAGGTTTATTAAAAGTTTTCTTTACAATTTCAAATTGGTTTTTTTTTTCTTTTTCATGTCTTTTCTGGAATTTTTAAAATAGTAATAAGGAAAATTTTATTAATTGCATCAATATTTTTAAAATTTATTTATATTTTTATTTATACCAATATTTTCATTTTATTCTCTTCTTTTTTTTTTTGTAATATTTCTCTGTCATTACTTCCTTGCAAAATTTTCTTTGTCAATACAGTTGGCTGATATTTTTATTTTAAATATTAATTAATAATTAAAAATGAATATGATAATTATTATTTTATTTGAATTTATTATATATATTTTAAAAATTATACTTCAATTTTTCTATAAATAATTTCCGTTGGTTCAGGAATTGATCGTGGTTTTGGTTTTGTTAAGTAAAATGGTTTTATTTCTAGTTTTTCAATAATTAAAAGTGAAATCGTATATATAAACGATGATATATTACTTTTAAACATACACTTTTAAGTTGGGTTTAATTTATTATAAATTATATTATATTTTTCTTTTTTATATATTTACTTGTAACTTTTGATGTTTTTTTCACTGTCATTCCCAAATTGATTTTTTTTTCTAAATATGACATAATTTTTTTATTTTGATGGAGAACTGATCTTAATGGCTCTAGTATTACTTTCTTTTAGTTAATTATATAATTATAATAATTAATATTTTCTTCATTAAATATTTTAATAAGAAAATATTGGTAATTGTTTTTTTCCATACTTCAATATATGCTTCATCTAATAAGTCTTTCCATATTTTTTTTAAACATCCACATGGCGATAAATTTTCTTCATTAAATATAAATTCCAATAATTTATAAATTTTTCTAGTTGGTTGTGTATCCACAAATGCCTTAAAATTTTTATATCCCAATTCTTTCAATCTAAAAAGAATTAAATATGTCAATACTTAATGTAATGATATAATTAAAATATATTTATAATAAGAGGATTAATATTAATTATTTAATTTATTTAATACTTTTTTTTTTAAATGGAAATTTCTATTGATATTTACCCACAAACATTGTATAATCTTCTTCTTTCAAATTACTATTTAAGACTTCAAATAAATATTTTAACAATAACTATTTTTCCATAAATATAAATTTATTATTATATGATAATTAATAAATATTGAATATTCCTTTGTAATTTATTTATAAAGTATTTTTGTATTTTAAATTATAAAATTTTTATATTATTACTTTGATTATTTTGTGATATCTGATACATCCAAATACTACTTCTTTTATAAAGCATTGTTGATTTTCATCTATAATCTTTAGAAATAATAAAATTAATGTTTTTTTAATATTTTAATATTGATTCTATTATTTATTAATATTATCGCATTTCATTCATTTTTTCCCGAAAATATAGATTAAAAGTTTAAGATAATGATTTTTCATATATATTTTAACATACTTTTTTATTTAATATATATTTTTCATATAATTCTTCTTCTGAGTAAAAATTTATGTTATTATTAATTAGAACATCATAATATTTTGTGGTGAAATAATGGTGTGAATCAAGAATATTCACACAATGTTGAAGTAATTCTTTGAAATTGATGTCATTCATTTTTTTACATTTTTTATATTATTGATATTTTTAAATAGAATTATATTATATTTAAATAGTTTCTAATTGAAAATTCTAAAATCATAATTAATGAAGTATAACATTATTTCCATTTATATAATATTTAAGTAATAATTATTAGAAAGACGTTAATATTTTTTTTTTGTTTTTTTTTTTTTTAAAAAAAGTTTATTTATAATAAAATGAATGATAATTTCTCCATTTTTCTTCGAAAATAAAAGTTAGTATAATAAAATATTATAATTAATGTTATTTTTTTTATTTTATTATCATATTTTGAACACTGAGTTTAAAAATTATGTTAAAGTAATTGACCAATAAAATTTAAAATAAAATTATAAAAATTTAAATTTATACTATATTCTTTAAAATTTTATATTAGATTAATTTTTTTATAATTTATTATTATCAAGCGTAGCATAAACGTTTCATTAAACAATAAATTAATATTTAAGTATTATGGAAGGAACAGGAAAAATAAATATTTGGGGGTTTTCTCCTGCAGTTGATCTTCAAGATACAGGTATATATTAATTATTAATTAAAAAATAAATAATACATAAAAACAATATCTAATATTTTCAAATATCAAGCTTCTTCTGAGTGTGAAAAAAATTTAAATGATATTCAAATTAATGTTGATAAAGATAATAAAGGTATATTCTTAATGAATATATTGAAAAATATTTGGATAATAAACTATTAATAATATTAATTAACTAATTATTTATTTATATATATAGATGATCTTAACATGTTATTAGTTGCCCCGGCTGATCCACGTCATATTATAAAAACTATGGCTAGAGCTTGGAGATATAATAATAAATTTTTAAATGTAAATTAAAAAATTATATGATACTTTGTGTAAAAGTTTTTTTTTGTTTATCATATACACAATAAATATATAGTAAAATTCTATTATCAAATTTTAAATTTTATTTAAAAAGTTCTACTTAATGGAAACTCAAACGTCAGTTCTTGCCCGTGATATCATTCTTTTATCCATTATTCTAGATTGGAGTGAAAATATTGGTATCCAAGGTAATATAATTAATTATAAAGTATTTTTTTCATTATTTAATTATAAATAACTAATATTAATCTATTATAATTACTAAATTTTATTTTGAAATAATTAATTAGAACGTGTTGAATTGTTCTTAGAAATTTATGGTAATATTTGTGTTAGAGAAAAAACAGAAAAGTTTATTAAAGAAAGAGCATATGATTTAATTAGGTAATTTAAAGTCAATATATGCTTTTAATTTTATGATGCCAATTATATTATGAGATATTAATAAATAGAATATAATTTTATTAATAAAAAATTAAGAACTATTACAGATTCAGATGAAACAAAATCAAAACTATCTAAAATTATTGATGTATCAAATTTAAAATTTCGTGAAAGGGATGATTTAGAATTTGTATTCAAATTTTGGAGATCCCCCAAAAAAAACTATGAAATTCAAAAGTATTGGGATTATAGATTAAGAGCATTCTATAAAAGGAGATTTGATTATATTGAAAATGTTTGTGATTGGGATTATCAAATGAAATTAAATCCAAGAGTAGAATATTAGCTTCTTTTCTTTAATATAATTTTTAAACTTAAAAATAATAATTTAACATATATATTAAAAGATTATTAATTGAAATAATATTTTCAAAATTATTTAAAATTTATAATATAGGCTGATATGATCAATTTAAAGGAATTCACAAAGTGGAGAAGAACTGGACAAGCATTTGAAGTACGTGAAACTTTATATGATAGACCTAATAAAGTTACAGCAACAGTTGAAGGAATGAAAGAAGTAATTAATATATATGTATATATATATAATTCAAGAATGTTATATTAAAAGAATAAATATATTAATCTAATAATTATAATAATAACGACAATAATAATAATTTTAAGGATGGTTTAACTGTATCTAAATGGGGTTACTTTAGTGATATTATTGTTGGACCCTTTATTGCTTTTGGTTGCGATTCAGAAAATAAAGAATATCTTAAGACTCAAAATGATTTTCATATCAAAGTATATTTATATTTTATAAAAAATGAATTTATGTTTTACAATACTATATTTATACACTTATATATCTTATATAATTCTAATATTTAGACTTCACAAGATGTATCAGAATATAATCTCAGATCTTTTATTTATGAATTAAACGAAAAAAAATTATATTTTGAAGATAAAAAAATAGTAGAGATTAATGATGAAGGCGAAAAGACAGAATCAAATAATTTCAAAGAAAAGGGGAAAAATAAAGATGAAGATAATACTGCTAATTCTCAAAAAGCTGAACAAGATAACAAAATTAATGAAGATAATAAAGATACAGAAGCAACAACAAGTGTTATTACAGAAAATAAAGATGAATCAATACCAAATGGTATTACTTATTTATATATAAATATTCTATTTTTATATAATTTGAATATTTAATTAATATCATAATATTCCTTTTTTCTTTTATTAAAAAAAAAAATCTAATATTTAATATCAAGATACTGATAAAAATAGAAAATTATATCCAGATGTTTTAGATCACTCAAAATTATATTTATTGCCATGTGAACCAAGTTATACATTTGCTAGAAAGCTTTCCAAATTTAAGCAAAAGTTTGATAAAATATATATTTCAAATTCTATGGTTCATCGACTTAAAGAATATTCAACTTTATTAAAACCTGATGGTGAAATGATTGTTGAAATGGCTAAGTATGTATTAAAGTTTAAAATTAAATCATCAAAGATTTTATTTATATATTTATTTCATTTTTTGTTTTACAAAAATTTAAAGATTTATGATTGAATTAAAAGATGAACTTTTACCAGAGTATGATAAAAAAGTTATGGGAATGGCAAATGAAGCTGGATTAGTTATTAAAAAAGGAATAAAAATTCCAGAAATTAAAAAGGGTAAAAATACCGTCAAAAAATCAGAAGAAGTTTATAAAAGATCACATTTAGTTTTTGTATTCAAATCCAATAATTAATTCATATCTTCTTTATACATTACACTATTTCTTACTTATTATGAGCATTTAAACTTTACATTATATAATATGTTAGCTTTTATAAATTATTTTAATCACACTAAATTAAAATTATCAGAAAAATAAAAAATTTATTCAAATAATAATTATAATATATATATAAATGGTTTTATTTTACTTTAAAATTTTAATTATATAAAGTTAAATTCATCTTAAATGGATTTTTATTAATAATTATATAATTGGTATCATTAATTTTTTTTAACTAATTAATATATATAAAAATTATTAAATAATTTAGATAGATGTTTTTATTAATCTTTAATAAATTTAATACTAATCAATATCCATATTACTAATTGTATCACTAAATAGATTTTGATTATTTTTATTTGTTTGTTTTTCAATAATGTCTTGTTTTTCATTATTAATAGTTGAAGCCACGCTAATACTATCAATATTGTTATTACTATTATCCTTTCCAAAAAGTAGATTTTCACTTGCATTATTTAAATCCCTATCATTTTTATCAACAGAATTATCAAACAAATTATCACCTAATTCATTATTTTTATTAGTTCTTCTACTACTAATAAATAAATCTTGATTATCATTACTGTAAATTGTATTACTTTTTTCAGTATTACATAAGGGCTGATTAGGATTTTCATTATTAATAATATTGTTGTCATTAATATTAGTTGAACACAATGGGGAATTAATATTATCTATTTCACCAGTTAGTACTATATCATTATGATAAAACCCTTCGATATTTTCTTTATTCGAATTATTATTAATATTAAATTCGATAATTGATTTTGTTTTATCATTAACGTTATTTAATTCAGATTTAGTATCTTTATAAATATCAGTATTTATCATACTTTCTGGATTTTCTAAATCTAATGAAAAAAGTTCTTTTTTTAAAGATTGTTGCTTTTTTCGCATTTTTTTAATCTATTTTAAGAATAAAATAATTAATTTAAAAAAAAAAAAAAGTTTAAATTAATTATTAAAAGATTAGAATATATATATGCAAATTATTTTATTTAATATAATATTTACCCATAAACTTGTTTGTAATGTTAGCAATTTTTTATATTTATCTAATCGAATCTTACGATTATTAATTTGATCATTAAAATATGTATCAATACTATCAATACTATTAACCTTTAACAATCGTCTATCTGGAATTGGAAATGTTAAAGTGGCAATATATTCGTCCACACCTTCACTTTTCAATGACATCTAATTATTTATATTAAATTGATAGTTAGATAAATACAAATATACAAAGATATTCATAAAAAATATTATGTTCATATGCTTAACATTTTTGACTACTTACTCTTAACTCATGAGCATGCTTTTGTAGTGGTTCAATGACTGTTTCTGCTTTTAGGGTATCTTCTGGTTTGAGAGCTGACATTTCCCACAGTGAAGGCTTTTGTTGTGTCACTTTATAATTTTATAAATTAAAAAAATTATACATATCTCTTATTAGCATAAGAATATTTTTAAAATAATAACTTATAAATACAATAATTTTTGATATTATTATTATTTTTTTCTTTTTTTGCTTTTTTTTTTTTTGCTTACAATTTAATATGCTTTTGGCTCTTGAAAAATTATATTTATGAGCATCCTCTACGGATAAAACGGAAGAAGTATTCATAATTTTTAACCTAATTTTTTGTGTTTCATCTTGATATAATGATTTCGATAATACTTTAGCTAATCTTAAATGATCTTCCTCAATGTCATCATAAAGAGTTCGTTGTCTAAAGGACTTACTATTATTTGTTGTTAAATTTAATGAAATACTATTTGAATTAAAATCTTCAGACGCTTCATCCTCTATTTTTAGAACAATAATATCATTATTATCTTCTTCATTATAAAATTTTCTTTTATTTATAGATTGCTTTATTTCTTCATTTGTTTGCTTTGTTTCAAATAAATCATTATCACTACCATATTCACTTATATTCTTATCTGTTTTTTCTTTCTTCTGAGAAGAATCCGACTCTAAATTCGAATTTGAATTATTTCTTTTTTCTTCTTCTTCATCCAAAAACCTTATTTTATATTGATTTAATAAGAAAGATATTTTATTAAATGGTAATTCATTCTTTTTGGAGCAATCACGTATATGTATTAGTTTTTCTTTTAAATCAGCCATTGAATATTCTAACCATTTCTTAGAACAACAAGGACATCTAGTCAATTTTTGAATATACTTTGGTTTATAATCTTTATTTTCTAAATTTTCAATAACATCGATTTTTTGATTAATACATACTTCAACATGTTGATCTATTAATTTGATATCATCAGTATCAAAAAAATTGCTACAAAAACAGCATCTTTTATCAACATTTTTTTCCATATCAACATCATAATTATCTATTGAAATATTTTCTTTGATATCTTCATTATCTTTATTATTATTCTCATTTTCTATTTGATTTTCTTTAAATTCATTTTTTATACTATCTAAGTTAAAAATACTAGTATTATTATTTTCGCCATTATTATTACTACTATTATTATTATTGTTGTTGTTGTTGTTACTATTTTTATTTATTGATGTTACTTCAGACTGCATACTGTTCACTTTCTTTTTTTTAAGATATATACTGCCTTTAAAAAAGTTACGATATTTCGAATTTTTGTCAAGAAATAATTTTTCTTTTTCCTCCTTTAGTTTTAAATAATGCTTTATTAATTCATCAATTTTTTCTAAGTAAGTTCTTTTAATTGATATACATTCTTTAAGATGTATTGCTTTTTCCTCATAAATTGGCCATGGTTTCAAACAACAAAAGCATACATTTTGATTTAAAATAAAATTTATTTTTTCTTTAAAAAAAAAATGATCTGGTTCAATTTTTGAAAAACAATGTATAATATGTAAACATAAATCAATTATATTTGAAAAACTATTATCTTCCTCACAAATTTTACATTCAAATTGATTCTTATCACTTGGTAATCTTGATATATTTGTTGATTCTATATCATTAAGGGTATTGGTAATAAATTCATTTTGAATGGTGTCAGTGTTAATATATTCATTAAGTTCTCTTTCCTTGTCTAATCTTTCATTACTATTATTATTTTTAATATTCTTGTAAAATGATGAAATCTTCTTATCTTCTTTTTT
Source organism: Piromyces finnis (assembly GCA_002104945.1). Classification (NCBI taxonomy): domain Eukaryota; kingdom Fungi; phylum Neocallimastigomycota; class Neocallimastigomycetes; order Neocallimastigales; family Neocallimastigaceae; genus Piromyces; species Piromyces finnis. The sequence goes on from MCFH01000022.1 coordinate 434,840, forward strand.
TACACCAAAATTGGTTTTGCCATCTTTCCTAAGAGATGAATCAATACATAAATTTACATGTTTTTCACGTTCGGACAAAGTATAAAAATCTAAACAAATATTGCATATTGGACATTTTTGTGATTCATATGTATATGTATTATCAGAAATCAAATCTTCATTCTGTTTTCCTATATTAATATTTTCAATAGTGCTTTCATTTTTTTCATTGTTAACATTCTTTTCAATTAATACTTCATTATTATTAGAATTAAGTATATTATTTTCCTGTTTTATATATTTTGATTCATCACCATTATACACATTTTCACTTTTATCTGTATTATTAGTATTTGAATTTACTTTCTTTTTTTCATTGTTTTTAAAAAAGGATAATGCAAAAAGATTTTGAGAACTTTTTTTATTTTTTTTATTTTTTTTATTTGAACTTAATTTTAGCTTTTTTCTATCCACTTTTATGGAAAGAACATCCTTCTTATTTTCAACAACCTTATTTAAAAAAAAAGGAGATCTTTTTAGATTATTATTTTCATTTTTTACACTATTCAGAGTATTTCGAATATTTGTATTATCTTCTAAATTATTAAATGAATTTCCTAATTTATCATCATCTTTTTCTATCAATTGTTTTTTAAAATCAAAATGTTCTTCCATTATAAAATGAAGACAATTATATATTTTAATATTTTTATTGCATTTATTATTATTTTTTTTAATATCTTACTTTCTTATAATACTTATTAATAAAATTTATCTTTTTATCAATTAAATTTTAATAAATTGGAAAGTAATTTAATTTCTAAACACAATATTCATAATTAAAAAAAAAATATTTCATTATTGTTACAGAATTAAAATTTTATTTATATTATAAATTGAATAATTTACAAGGTTAGGAAATCATAAAAAAAAAAAAAAGATTTAATATTAATATTAAAAAAATCTTTTTAAGTATTAAATGATTTGTAAATGAAACTTAATTATAATATATAATATTGTTAAGTATAAATAGATATTTTGTTATTTTATATATAATTAAATATTGAATCTTAATTGGTATATATTTATTCAAAATCTTTATGTTTAGATGTGTAGGTTATATTTTAAAAGTTTGAACTTAAAAGTAAGTCTGTTTCTTTCTTACTCAAAGAACTAGTATCTACATCGCATATTAATATTTTATTAGTTTTAGGATCAACCGTTATATTAAATTCGACATCTTCTTTTAGATCATCATTTTTATCATTTGATTCACTTAATACTTTATTATTATCGACATTTTCTTTAAACGAGTTTTCCTTATTTCCTTTTTTGGTAAATGATACTTGTTTTTGCTTCTTATTATTAATACCAAGGTCTTTTTTATTAACAGATACATTCGTTATAATACTTGATTTTCTTGAAATTTCTGGTAATAATTTTGGTTGTTCTAATCGTTTGTATAATTTTCGTTGAGTAAGTGTACTTATTTGTTTATTATATTTATCTATTTCTTTCTCTAAATCAGAAATCTGAATTCTTTTCTCAATAACTTCTTTTCTCAAATTATTTATTTCTCTATTCAATTGAAATTTTTTGATATATAAACCAACAAATTAAAAAAAAAAAATTATATTTGTAATAATAATAATATAAATTAGAATCAATAATTACCCAATAATAATATTTCCTTCATTAATTGTGTTTCTATTTTCATTATTTCTTTTATTTTCAATGTTTCTTATTTTCTTTTTAAGCATATCTACTGTACATTGATAGAAATTGTATTTTTTCATCATATTCTTTTCATCATCAAATTTATATGGATCAAACATTGAATTATTATCAAAAAATGAATGATGGAATGCCAATACATGTTTCTTTATTAATTCATAATATTTATTTATTAGAATTGTAGTTTTTATTAATATTTAGTATTATATAAATTTTTTTAACAATTTATAGGAATAAATAATATTTTCCTTAAATTAATACCTTCAATTTATGTGGATCATCTATATCCTTTCGAGCTTCAATTAATTTTTGCCTAATTTTTTTCAATAATTTCGCATAAAAGTTAGAAATATCATTATATTCTTTAAATTCATCTTTTTTAGAATAAAATTTTATTTGAACATTTTTCTTTTGAGAGTCCAATAAGATATATTGATATTGATAATCATGTAACTCATCAGACATTTGCTATTAAATTAAAATAATATAATTTAAAAAATTATTAGTAGTTAATAATATATGTGGATTCATTAAAAATAAATATATTATTATAAATTATGTATTTAAAGATATTATATATTTACTGAATACTGGGTAGTGAATTTCACTAGTTCATTTTGTCTAGGCTCTATCTGCTTTTTTAATTCTGAAAGTTTATATTCTAAAACGAATTTAAATTTTTCTAATTCATGATTCTTCTTTTGAAGATCATAAATTCTTTTTTCTTTTTCATGAATAGTATCATCACGATTATTCATCTATATAAATATATTTTCAATAAATTATTTTTATTAATAAATGATAAATAATCATATATTGAATATTATTGAAAATAATATGGTTTAATAATAATTCTATTTTTAAATATATTTACTTCTTGTTTAACATTTTCAATATCATTTTCAAGATTATGTATAATATTTTGTAGTTTTTTTTCTTCTAAACTAACTGTAGCCAAATTTTGTTTATGGTAATTAATTTCTTTAATTATTTCATTATATTGGTTTTTCATATCAAGATTTTCTAGTTTAACTTTTTCTAAAAGTTCTTTCTCCTTTATAATTTTCTTTTCAAATATATATTGAATTTTTAATGTATCCTTTTCAATATTATCATCAATTTCTATTAAACTTTCATTATAATTTTGTTCATTATCCTTTATTTCTTTTTTTAACTAAAAATTAATATATAGTTTTGAATAATTAAATATGCAAATTTTTATTATCTAATGATATATTTAATAAAATTATTATTTATTTATTAATCCGTACTGCTATTATTTCTTTATTTTTTTCATTAATCTTTCTTTGATAATATTCCTTAAGATATTTTATTTTATTCACATGTTGATCCTTTATCCTTTCAATTTCTTCTTTCCAATTTGATTCAACTCTTTCAATTTCTTTTTCAAGTTTATTATATTTCGTATTTTCATTATTTAATTTAATTTTATAGTTTGCTTTTATATCCTATAACAATATAAACGGTTAATACATATTTTATTTATTTTTATTTTAATATATCGTTATTTTTTAAACTCACGTTAATTTCTTTTTCTTTTTTTTCTTTATTATCGTATAATGTATTTTGATATTTAATATTATTTTCTGTTAGTTCGTTTTTAATTTTCTCAGAAATCTAATTTTTAATTATAAAAGGAATAAATTTATTTTTAATTTTTAATATATATTAGTATATTAGTATAATTATGAATTACCAATTCATAATTTTTAACGTCCTTTTCATAATTCTCATTAAGAATCTTTATATGCTCTTCATTCTCTTTCTTTTTTGATTCAAGTTCTTCGTCCTTCTTTTGAATCATTATCTATATCAATTATTATATTTTTTATTAATAATTTTTGATAATTATATCACTTTTAACAAAATCTATAAAATTAATATTTATAATATTATACATTGACTTTTTTCTTCAATTTATTAATAATATCTGTTTTTGTTTGTAAATCTACTTTTGTTATAAGCATCTAATATTTTAAATTTTAACAAAACAATATTATAATTAATTATATGGAATAAAATTTAATTATTATATTTTCAGATATTACTTCTTCCGAATAATATTTTTTTGCATTTTGTTTTTGGCTTAAAGAATTATCATATATTGAATTTTCTTTTAAACTAATAATTGATAAACATCCATCTTCACTGCATGAGAATATTAAACTATCATCGTCTGAAATTGCTAATTTCGAAATTCTTTTGGAATGAACACTTATATCATAATAGGATATTAATTGTTCATTATCTTTATTTATATGGATAATTCTGATTATTCCAGCATTTGTTGCTTTTATTATATTTTTAATATTCAATTATATTATTTATCAATAAAATATCAAAATTAATCATTCATAATTTATTAATATCAATATATTTACTTACAGCCAATGATTATATTTCCTGAATTACTTATACATACTGTATATAAAAATATATATAAAGTGTTAACGTTTTAAAGTTACTATTATATAATAAATAACTATATTTAAATATTACAGTTGTTTAATTCAATTGATTGTGGTATTTGACATAAAAGATCTTTATCATTAAATTTCTTTAAGTATATTATTTATATTAAAATATTAGATATTAGATTTAACTTTTTAATTTTAAACTGTATATTTAATTTTTAACTAATTAAAAATTTAATTCTTACCCATATTTTCCCTTCTTTTTCTGAAATATAAAGATATTTATATTTCGGTGTAAATACACCACTTATAAATTGATGCCCTGGAATAGTTAATGTATTTTCCTTTTTTTTTTCATTAATACTCCATACACATATAGTACCTTCTGTATCACATGAAAAAAGCTTAAGATCATTATTAGACCAATATATACATCTTACTTTAGATGCATGACCACGAATAATCCATAAGATACTATAAGTCCAAGATGAATAAATTTGGATTGTTGATCCATGAGTTACAGCAAAGAACTATTTGTATTATATATTTTTATAATTATATTGTATTAATATTATATATTTTCATAGAAAATATTATAAATAAAATTATTATCATTTATGTACCTGACCACCATGACTAAATTTACACTTTAAAAATAAAATATATTGAATGAAAGAAAAGAAATAATAATGTTATTTTTATTCTATTTATATTATATTATAATATTTGAAATAAAAAATTGTAATATTATATAATTACTTGTCTACATCCTATAATATTTGCTGACCAATGTTCATAAAAATCATTATGAAGAATTGTCATAATTTTTATAGAATTATTGAAACCAACTAAAATAAATAAACCGTTTGGATGCAATGATAAACTATTGATATTATTAATCATATTTTATTTTAAAATTATTTTAAGTTCATTATTTTCAACAAATAATGTTTTAATGACTATTAATTATATTAATCATTTTCTTTACTAACCATACAGGTTCTTGATCATATTGCTTTATTACTTCTACAAAATTTTCTCTATAGTTCCATATTCTTATAGTTTTATCCGTACTACATGTAACTATAATTGGTTTCCAAATGCATGTATCCATATCAATAATGGAACCATTATGGAAAGGTTGAATAAGATGTTCATATCCTTGATCAATATTCTGTTATTATTATTATTATTATTATTATTATTATTATTATTATTATTATTATTATTATTATTATTATTATTATTATTATTATTATTATTATTATTATTGTTATTATTATTATTATTATTATTGTTATTATTATTATTATTATTATTATTTAAAAAAAAATTGAAAAAAATATGAGACATACTTTTTCAATATCAACATAAACTTGAATATAATAAACTTGATTATTTTCTAGAGTAACAAGTAATCCTTTTTTATTAACATGTACTGCAATTGTTTTAACAGCTGAATTTTCTAATGTTTCATCATGATTTTTTCTATAATAACCCATATTATCTTCTATCTTTTCAAAAACTGAAATAACTCCTGAGCCATTACCAATTGCAAATCCTGTAGAAAATGGTACTATTGCTGTAATTTTTACTTGTTTAGCGTATTGTTCAGATAAAATTTGTTCACGACTTGAACTAATATCAATAGTTGAAATAAATTCGCCATTCTCATAAATTAATATTTTTTCATTTTCTGTTCCTATAATAATTCTACTTTTACTAACCCATGTATGGCATACACATTTATATTCAGTTCTAATTTGATTAACCAATTTTAATGTATTTTCTACATAACGATAAACTCTTAGAATTGATGATCCAATTACGGATATTAATACTAAAGATGTTTCATAATTATTAACAGCAACTTGTAAAATTTCACCTCCATAATTATTTGAAGTTTTAACAACACCCAATTTTTTTCCTTTATTCCATAACCAAAAATACAAAAACCTAAAATTTAATATATAATAGAATATTCAATTTCTATATCTTTTTTTTTTTTTCTTTATGACTTTCCTAAATTATTATATATTTTTAATAATAATAATAATAATAGTAAAAGTAAATACCAATCAGGACCACCAGATTGTGCTAATATACAAGCTTTATCATTTGAAAAAATAATATCAATAAATTCCTAGTATTAAAAAAAAAAGTACAAAATATAATATATATTTAAACATTTAAAATTTGATGGGAAAAAAAAAATGTATGAGTTAAATATATATCATATATAAAAATAAATAATATACAGAAGATGTATCATTTCCATATAAAATTTTTTTCTTTCTTGGACTATTGATATCAAATATTTCTATTAATGGTATATTTTCACATGTCCTCATAGCAACAGCAATATATGGATAGCATACTTCCATTACATTTATATTATATTTTGTATTATCTTGAAGTATTTTATTTAAAAGGGATTCATCTTTTTGCGGAGAACCTTCATTTAAAAAATCAAAATAATAATTATATGAATATATTGGTATAAACGTTTGTGTTTGACTTTCCTTATTGTATAAAACAAAATTAGATCCAGCTATATATAAAACTGTTGAATCTTCTAAACATGCTATACTTTTCTTATAATATTAACAATATATTAAAATATTAATTAAATCATATTTTGTTGATGATTATTGATTATATTTAAATTTATAATTACTTTAATATTATTTTGAATACCATAGATAAAGCTTTTTTTATTATATAAGAAAATAATATATATGTAATGATTAAAAAAATAATAATAATAAATAATAGTTATTATTTTTTCTCTTTTCAAATAATGTTGATATTTTTAAATTTTTATATGAACCTCTGTGAAACAGAAAATGGTTTATTTTTTAATTTTGAAAAGTTTGTCATTTCCATTTTGAATAATATTATTTTTTTTATTTTTTTATACTTATATTAATTATTATTGTATTATATCATATTTCTTTACTTTGAAATGTTATGAATATAAATAAAAAAAAAAAAAAAAAAAGGATTTAATTCCAATAATATATTCAAAAAATTAAAAGATGAAAAATGTAAATTAATTTATCAGAGACACTTTCATTATTATTTAAACTTTTTAAAAATATTTTTTTGATTTTTTATTTAATTCCTCGGAATATTATATAGTTTTATAATAAATAAAGTTGATAATTAATTAATGAAAAGTTGTAAGCGAAAATGAATAATTTTAACCACATTTTCAAATGATAGAGAAAAGTGGAGAAACAAAACAAGTTCTGGTATTCAATTTTTATATTTATATTTATACTTAAATTCATTTATATTCTAATAAAATTATTAATGTTTATTATTTAATATTTATAATATTTATGAAATAAATAACAAAATCTATAATTAACTTTTCAATGTAAAAATTGAAATTACTAAAATATTAATAATGAATCTATTGTTATCATTGAATGTAATGTAATATCTTCCTTAAAAAATAATATACTATTTATATATTAAAATCAAAAATAAAAAAAAATAGTAATAATAAATATTAAAATCATTTAATATATATAAATAACTAAATTGATAATATAATAAACTTGAATGGTAATTAATAAAGGAATAAACCATTAATCCAGCTCAGTTTTTCCAACTATAGAAAATATTATATAATAATAATATATTTTAAGTATTTTAATTAGTATATATTGATTTAATTTTTTAACTATAAAAGATATATTTAAATTATTCTCTCCTCTTTTTTTTTTTTTCTTCATAGGTAAATGAACTTACATCTTTAATTTACGATCTCTTCCTCCACTAGCAACTTTATCACCTCGAGGACTCCAATCTACACTAAAGACTTCATCTTGATGTCCAGGTAAATCAAACTTTAATTTTTTGTTTTTAAGATCCCAAATCTTTAATGTAGAATCTTTACTACCACTTAATAACATTCTACTATCAGATGACCAACAAACTTGATAAACAGCACCAACATGACCACGTAATGTAGTAAGGAATCTTTATAATATTATTATAATTTTAAATATTAATGAATATAATTGTAGATAGATTTTTTAAGATTATTTGTTTTTATGGTACTTACTTTCCTGTTTTACCATCCCATAATTTAATAGATTTATCGAAACTTGCACTTGCAATTAAACGACCATCTGGAGAGTAACTTACATGATTTACTGGTTGTTGATGACCTATACATATAAATCATAAATATTATTTTAATAAATAATTTATTAAACTTGATTAAAATAGAATTAATATTCCATAAAAAAAAAAAAAGCATCTTTTAATTACCAGTCATTCTAGCAATTGGTCTCTTATTTTTAGATGGTTCCCATAAAAACATTGTAAAATCATCTGAACATGAAACTAATCTTTCTGGTTCCTTCTTTTTGACTTCTAAATATCTTTGAAGTGCAGCTTGTTGTGCTGTATTTAAATATATATGAATTAAACTAAATAAGTTCATTTTCAATAGAAATATTATTATAATAATTTATATACCTGCTTCCTTTGTTGAATAATGTGTTCCTTTATGATCAAAACAACCGCTTCTGAGAATAAATTCAGTACTTAAAGTAAGATGATTAACCTTTAGGTTGTTATAATTAAATTATAAAATTTAATTATGATGTTAAAACTATTTATTTCTTTCTTATAATAATAATTTATTAAATTTTCTTTTAAATTCTTACCCAGTGACCATGACCATCTAACGATCTAACAAGTTTTCCCTATTTATATACATTTTATAATTTATTGATTTGATTTTAAAAATAAAAAAAACGATTTAATATTAAAAAAATTAATATTAAAAAAAAAAAAAGAATATTTAAAATATTATTATTAAGATTTACTAACATCCTTAGCATCCCAAACTTTAATTGTTTTATCTCTTGATGCTGAATAAATTAAACCTTCACCACCCCATTTAACACACATTACTGGGGCAGTATGAGTACCAAAAGTCATTAAAACTTTTCTAGTCTTAGCATCCCATATTTTTACTGTACCATCCTTTGATGAACTAGCAAATCTATTACATTCAGCATTACTGTTTTGCATTTAAATATTATTTTTATTTTTAAAAGATGATTAATTATTTTATTTTATTAATATATATATATATATATTAATATTATTACCTGTGCATTGGTTCCCATGAAATACTAGTAATACAATTTCTGTGAGCTTTAAGGGCATCGCCAATTGCTTTACCAGTTTTTGGATTCCATAATCTTATCTGATATTAAAAATATAATTAATTAATATATCATAATGATTTATACAAAATATATATATATATAATTAATATTTTAAATACTTACAGTTTTATCCATACTACCTGAGGCTAAAATATTACCATCTGGAGACCAAGCAACAGTTTCTACCCAATTTGTGTGACCAGTTAATGTAAATTGTGGAGTTTCGGTATTTAAATCCCAGATTCTTACAGTTTTATCACCTTTTATATTTATTAATATATATTTGAATTATAAATAAAACTTCTTTTCTTATAATAATAAATTAAAATAAATTCTAATTACCTGAACCAGAAGCTAATTGAGAACCATCTGGACTGAATACAACAGATAATATAGCTTCGGTATGACCTTTTTTTTATGATTTTTATTTTTTAAAAATTAATTCGAATTTCCAATTTATAAAAATTTAAATTTCAAGAATATTTATTAAAAAAGTTTTTTTTTTTTTTTTTTTTTTTCAATTTCTTTTATTAACCTGATAATGTAGAAGAACAACGAGTAACAGCTCTAACTTTAAAAACAGCTTGTGGTTGATATAAAATTTTAATAACATTTTCAGTGGATTTATTTTGACCTTTGATAACATCTTTGTAAATTCCCGATATAATTTCTTGTTCATCGACAAAGAAAGAATATGGTAATGGATCATCCTAGTTCATATATAAAAGCATTATTATAATATAGTCTATTAATAATCTTATTTGGAATAATAACAACAACAATAATAATAATAATAACTATAAGTATGTTTTGTATTATAATTTTCAAAGGGTTTGAATTTTTAATGCTTTTAATGATATTCAATTTACTAAAATTTCAATAAAATTATAAAATTTATAAATGCTTCTAAATAAATTATCCCTCATTAAAAAGATAAAACAAGACAAATTATTTAAAATTTTAAATCTTTGAATATTCTCTTTAAATTAACCCTTTATTCATATATTAGTATTTTTATAAACTAGAAATATTTACTTCTTGATTTAATAATTGATTTAATAAAAGTTGTAATTCCTCTGTAGTTGTTGCAATAGGTAAATTTAAAGCTGGAGTTTCAAAGTCACCTTCAGCACTTTGAAATTGTGCTACAATATGTCCTGTTGGTTGTTCCTCTTCTGGAACACTATTTTTAGCATTTGGATTTAAAGGTCTCTTTTCATGAAACTTTGTTTCTCCCATTTTTTTTTTTTTTTTTGTTTAAATATTAATAATAGACAAACTAAATATAATAATGATAAATATAATACCAGTAATATTTATAAAATAATAAAAAAAAATAATTATTTAATTATATAATAATATAATTAATAACTATTGTTTAAAAATTATTAAAATTTAAAATTACTGTTAAAAAAAAAAAGTAAATTATAAAATATAAAATTTTTATTTCATTTGGCCAATCAAAACCTCAATTTCAATTTTTAAAAATTTCTAATATTAAATTTTAAATTATTTATTAAAATTTTTATTTAGGATAAATAATGGTTTTATTATAATAGAGTAATTAACATTTTTCTTTAATAAATATTTATGAATTTTCTAAATTGAATTTAAATTAAATTGTAAATAGTCTATAATGTTTTTAATGTTTTATCTATAATCAACTTAATCAGAATCGTTGTTATAGTAATCATCATCCTTTTCTATGTTTTTTGGTTTTCCTTTCTTTTCTTTCTTCATGTAATTTAATATCTTTTTTTTTTTTTTTTTTTTTTTGTGAAATGAAATAATGAATTAAAATAAATAAAAAGTTTAGTTATTTAATTTTTTTTTTAATATTAATTATATTAGAAATTATTAAATAATATTTACTTCATTTATATTATCATTTTGTTTTTCGGATGATAATGAGGTAGTAAAGTAAGAAAAATTAAAATCTTCATTTTCAGCTTCAATATTGGCTTTATTTTCATGACGTTCTATAGTAATTTAAATTTATATAAAAATTAATTATATTATTTTAATTATTTCATTTAATTTTATTTATCTTTTAAATAATTATATAATCTTTTAATTTCTGATTAACCAATATATTTCTTAAATTATACATACTTAATGGATTAATTGATATTTCTTCTATATATCTTTCTTTTTCTTTAAGTTCTATATTTTGTTTTATTTGATTCTTTTTAAATTTTCTTAAACTAGATTTTGTTCCTGCTACTGACTTTCTCTTTTTAATTTTTTTTGCTGTGGTGGTTGGGATATCTTTGCTACTTGATTCCTTACTTACTATATTTGAAGTGATTTTTTTTGAAATTGGATTTGATGAGGAATTTAATCCTTTATTTTTTTTTGTTTCCTTTAAAAGTTGATTTAAAGCTAAAAAAAAAAGAATAAATTAAAATTATTTATAAAAATAGGAATATTAATTTTTAATATTCCCTTACAATAAGAAATACGTTTAAAACAATTTTATAATAGAGAGCTAACCTTTTTTGGATAATGCTAAAGACATCTTTGACTCTTTATATATAAAATTAAAATATACAATAATTATAAATTAAAATTTTCTAAAAATTAATAACTTTTTTTTATTTTGAATGTGTGTTTATTCTATTTATGCGTGTATTTCTTATTTCTTTCTAGATATAAAATATTGTTTTATAAATGAAAATGCCTTCTTCCCAAAAATACCATAAATATTGAAGTTTTTAAAAAAAATTCTCAAAAAATTTAATAAAAAAAGTTTATATAAATAATTAAATTTTGGCCAATCATTATTTTAAAATCAAAAACTAAAACTATCTTTCTTTTTTTTTTTTTATTAATAAAAATAATTTTTAATATTTTAAATTTATATAATAAACGAGTTAATTATATAGAGGAATAAATATTTATTATTATAAAGAGAAATAAATTTATTCATAATATTTGTTTTATCAAGTTAAATACAAAAAGTAAATATGGGTAAAAACGCCAAACTTTACAAAAGAGCAACTAGAAAAGAAAAAGAAAAAATGAAAATTGCTAAAAATTCTTTGGGTGATAATAAAGTATTAGAAATGAAGATGAAAAAATTGGAAGAAAATCGTAAAAAGAAACAAGAAAGAATGAAAAAAAATAATAAAGCAACTAAAGAAGAAGAAAAAGATAATAATGACGATATTATGACGGATGGACCAGTATCTTCATTCCGTCAAATGCAACAACAAAGAAAAATGACAAGTGTTGAAAAGCATGAACAAAAATACCCAGGATTAAAAGTAACCATATATTTACATAAATTTATATATTTTATACAATTAATAATTTTAATATTTTAATATAAAAAAATGTTTTGTTAATTCAACTTTTATATTGATATTAAATTAAAATTAAAAAGGGAAGAGTCGATTATGTTGATTTAATGTATAAGAAAAAAACCTACAAACCAGCTCCAGGAATTATCAACTAATATAGAAATTATTTATTATCAATACATGCCTTTAAAGCAACAAAATAATTTAAAGTGTATTACATAGTAATATTTATTTAACAAATTCTATTGAGCATTCGCATAAATTTCATGAAACTATACTATTATTTATTCATTTCTTTCTTTTTATATCTAATGTATCTCTAATTATCTGAAATTATACAAATTATTTTTTAACAAACCACATTAATAAAATAACTTTAATTATTACTAAAAATAATGAATAAAATTAATTTTATTTCCTTTTTTTATATTACATTGATATTTTGATAGTTACATTATCTTTTTAATTCCTCTGTTTCATTTTTACCTATTTATTTTTTTTCTAATCTCTATAATTAAAAAAATTTTTAAATCTTTTTACCAATCAAAATTTTTGATTTTATATTTTTTAAATTTTTTTTTAAAAAAAAAAATATTGATAATTAAAAATTTTTAAAATAGAGTCATAGAGTATTATTAAAAGAATTTTTATAATATGTTTTTTTATTATTTTGAAAATGATTTTACTATAAATTTTAAAAGAAATCTTTTTTAAAATATATATATTGATATTTATTTGCTAATAAATATAAAAAATATAAAATAAACAAAAGGAGAAAACTAATTTATTAAATTTTTTTTATAAACTTATTTATTCAGTAATCTATATAATTATTTATCATTATTAAAATTTATGAAAATAAAATAAGATAAAGTTCAACAATTCAATATAACTTTTAAATTTATTTATGTAATTTATAATTTATCAAAAATATACAATATATATATTTTTAATATTTATACTTTGTTTTATATTCAAAATTTTATCAAAATATTAATTGATTAAATATTCGGGAAAATGGCAAGTAAAGTTGGAGGAAAGTTTAAGGTAATTTATAAACTAACAATTTTATAATTCAGATAATTAAATAACTAAACTTTATATATATATATCAATTTAATATTGTAATAATAATAATATATGTATATATATATATAATTTATTAATTATTAAATCAATAAATTTATTAATGGGTAACAGAAAAGAAAACAAGTGGATGATTTATTAAATAATAAAAAAAATATTGAAAAAAAGTACGGTAGTACGAAAACAAATGGTAGTGAAAAGAGTTCTAAAAATAAAAAAAGAAAACTAAGTAATAGTAGTAATAATAGTAATAACTATACAATATTATATGAAAATGGTAATAGCAATAAAAGAAAAAGAAAAAATAGTAACAATGATGATTTCATACCCTTAAAAAGCAAAAAACAAAAGGAACCAAAAATAGATTATAGAAAGAAAAAATTACATAAGAAGGCAAGAGAACAAAAAAGAAAAGAAAAAGAACGTCAAAAAAGAGAAATTTACGAAAATGATTTGTCTAATGATATAGATTTATACGAATTAGACAATGATTTCTTATTGAGAAATGAAAATAACAACAATAAATCCAATAAAAGTAAAAAGAATAAGAATAATAATGGTTCAGGACCTTTATGGGCACCATTTAAACGTTATTCAGGAACATTTGAAGAACGTTTACACGAAGAAATATTAGATTTTGTAAAATATATTACCCCTAATACATCAGAAATTAATACTAGACTTTATACAATTGATAAATTAAGAGAAAAGCTCCACCATCGTTTTCCAGATAGTAAAATTGAATGTTTTGGTAGTTTTTCAACAGGTTTATTTTTGCCAACAAGTGATTTAGATATCGTAGTATACCGTCCTGGTGGAGATAAAAATTCAGCATCCTATGCTGCTAATCCAACACAAGGAAATCAAAGTAAAAATTTAAATAAAATTGCAAGACATATTCGAAGTAATGGTTTCTTCATTAATAAAGTAATTCGTCATTCCAGAATACCCATTATCAAAGCTGAAGTAAGTTGTTGCTGTTGTTGTTTTTTTATGAATACCATCATTAATTATATTTTTTTTAAAAAAAAAAAAATATAAATATATATATGTATTTCTAAACATATCCTTCTTTATATATAATATCTAAAATAATAATACCTGAAAATGCATAATATTACTACTAAAATATAAAGGACGATTTAACACATTATTCCATTGATATTTCATATAATCAAGAATCCGGCGTACCAGCAATTAAATACATAAAACAAAATATAAAAAAATATCCAGCATTAAAACCACTAGTATATATATTAAAACATTTCCTTTATATAAATGATATGAATGAAGTATTTACAGGAGGTTTAGGTTCATTTTCAGTTGTATGCCTAGTACTTTCATTTCTTAAATTCTACACAAAAATATTTTACGAAAAAGAAGAAGGAGATTGTGAACTCCCAGAAAACCTAGGAACTCTTCTTATCAACTTTTTATACCTATTTGGTGGTGGTTTTGACTACGAAAATATCGGTATATCCGTTAATGATGGTACATTTTATAAAAAAATGGATAAAGGATTTTATAATTTCAAGCAACGTTCTTTACTATCATTAGAAGATCCAATTATGCCTGGAAATGATTTAACCAAAGGTTCCCATCGAATTTTAGAAATTTCACGAGCATGGAAACATGCCTTAGATCTTCTTCGCAGAGGAGAAGAAAAAGATATTAATAAAATAAAAAAGAATCAACCTTCTCTTTTAGCCAAAATTCTTTATTTTGATAATGAAGAAATTAGAAGAAGAAAACAAATTCGTGAATATATCTATCCAAAAGTAATACAAAGAACCGGTAACAAATACAGCACAACACCAGAATCATCTGAAAATGAAGAAGAAGATTCTCAAATGGATAATGATGAATTGAATAGTAATGAAAACTCAGCATCATCAAACAACGATTCTCAAGCTTCAATCCATAATTCGAAAAAACGTAAATTAGATGAACTTGATGATGATGAAAAAGAAGATGAAGAAGAAGAAGAAGAAGATGATGATGATGATGATGATGATGACATATCAGTACCATCTGATAAAGATGATGATGAATATATACCAGTTGATTCAGAAGAAGATGATGATGATGATGATGATGCCAATAGTGATGAATTAACAAATCCACCATTAAATGATGACGATGAAATATATGAATATGTTAGTGATAATGATGAAGAAAATAGTGATATTAATGATGATGAATATGATGAATATATAACAAAACAAGAAGATGATGAGGTAGATGAAGAATTTGATAAAGAACTCTATGATAAATTAGGCGAAACTTTTTTAGATGAAGATAACATTAATATTGATGATATATTATACAAATAAAAAAAAGTTTTTTTTTTTTTTAACAAACTACATTGGATTAATACGACAGAAACAACGTAATATTAATTAATATTAACTCTATCCCTTTTTTTTTTTTTTTTATTTTTTTTTCTTTTTCTAATATCCTTAGTATTTCTATTTTTATTATATATATATATTTTTTATTTTATTAGTATGATAATATTAATAATTATTATTAGAAAATTAAATAGAAACATAGTTTCCTCTTTTTCCCACACCCTCCAATATATAATTTAATTTATAAAATTAAAAGATAAAATAGATGTATTATTTAATTCATAGAATTATATAGAAAATGGCAGATATTTAAATTAGATTAAAAAAAAAATTGATCTAATATTTACAATAGAAATAAATATAAATATTTTTTTTAATCATCAAATAAAATAATTAATAAAACATTCATTAATCATTAAAAAATAATAATAAGGATAAATATCTTTGTAAAATAAAAAAGAATATTAAAAGTTATTATTATCCTTTTTTTTTTTCTATTTTTTTAATCAAAAAAGGGTAATAAAGA
This sequence comes from Piromyces finnis, assembly GCA_002104945.1. Taxonomy (NCBI): domain Eukaryota; kingdom Fungi; phylum Neocallimastigomycota; class Neocallimastigomycetes; order Neocallimastigales; family Neocallimastigaceae; genus Piromyces; species Piromyces finnis. The sequence continues at coordinate 451,448 of MCFH01000022.1, forward strand.
ATAATGGTTAGGACTTTCAATCGATAGAATTTTCTCCATCCATTTTTTATTAAATAATTTTTAGATTTTTCTATTTTTCTATTTTATATAAGGATTAAAAGAAATATTTATGTTATTATGACAAAAAAAAAAAGTTATAGAAATAACACTATTATAAACACAATTCTATGCAAATTACTTCAATAAAAACAATATGAAAATAATATATTAAAATAATAAAAATTAATTTATTCGAAATATATATATATAAATATATAAACATAAACATAAAAATCATTATTAGAATTGGAATGAAATATATAAAATGTAAAAAGTTTGATGATATAATGTTTTTTTTTTTTTTTTATTTATTTATTTTTATTTTATTACTACTCTAAAACAACAATGTAATTCATTTTATCTATTTTAAAAATATTAAGAGTCTATTTTACTATTCAATATTACTATCATTGTATTATTATACATTATCATTAGTAGAAATACAATAAAAAAAAAAACATTACACCTTTTTGTGATATAGGACAAACAAAAATATTAATAGTTTTTATAAATATCTTGTTTTATCATTCTTGTTGAAACAATTATAATAAAAAAAATGATTTAAAGTTTTTTTAAATACTATTTTATTATTGATGGTATTTAAATTATATGTTTTATATTATATTTGAGCTTATTCAAAATATAATGATAACAATTATTATTTATTTATTTATTTATTTATTAGTGATTCATAGTTTAATTTGTAGTTGAGAAAATAATTTTTTTTAATATAATTAGTAAGTTTATAGAATACAATGTATATATATTATATTAATATAGATTTCAATATACCAATGGGCAATGGGAATCGTATTTACAATAGTATTCAAAAAAAAAAAAAAAAGCATAGTAATATCAAAAATATCTTAATAAAGGAGTTTATTTTGGGATAACCATTAATACTTGCTCTTATTTTTAAAGAATAAACTTGATGATTATTCTAAAAATGAATTTATATTCTCTAATTTTTTGTCATAGCTTTTCTAACATTTTCAATGAATGGGTCTGTTTCAACCATACCTGCAAAATAAACATATTTAATACGTTTACAATTGGCTAAGGCTCTTCCCATTATTTCAGCAATTTCATTTTCATCATTCAAGAAGGCACCACATCCAATTTTTCCTAGAACTAAAGTATCTGCTTCTGCCATCTCTGCCCCCTTAATCAAATTACTGAATTTTTCATATACCCAATCTACATAATTTAAATGAGAATCTACAATAACTCTAATTCTGTCTTTTTCGAAATCTAGAAAATTTTTAAATTTCAATTCCTTTTTCAGTTTTTTTTCTTTATATTTATCCTGTAGTAGTTTTGCCTTTAATATTATAGAAATAGTTTTGACTACACTAAATTCACCTTTTAAGTATTGATTTGCAAATTCTTTGAGTTTATTTACTGGATAAAAAATAGTAATTTTCCCTACAGTGCGACTCACTGATTCACTTAATGCTCTTTGCCCTATATTTTTATCTTCATACAAAGTGGAAATGATATTACTAATATTACTATATATTAACTCTCCATCCTTTTCCTCGCTATAACCTATCAATGAAGCACCGATTGGATCTTTATTTATACCAGTATTAAAGCTAGGCATTGAAAAAAAAGCATAAGAAACTTCAACAATTTTGTCCTTTGGTAATTTAACCATACTTTTACAATGACTAACATTATGAGTTATTAATAAATTAGTGAGAATATAACCGTAAGAGGGGTTTATAAAATTTGGATTTTCATAATCATCTATATTTAGGGAATAACGTTTTTGATTTGCTTTATATATACTATCATTATCATTATTGATCCTTTTTACGCCAAAATTCTCTCCAAGATAGCCATATATTTCAGGGGCCATAAGTATTGTTTGCTCTTCTTGTGTCCATGCAGGATTACTATTTGTTATGTATATGCCACCTACATTTGTTGCATCAGCAAAAATCAAAACCACCACTTTTTTTCCGGTTTGGGCTAGTTTTAGAGCTGCTGGTCCACTATAATCTTCAATTGCTGTTAATATCGGTAAATATTTTTCTTTTGTAAAAGATTTTTCTTTACTTAAACGACGACAATTAATCAAGCTTATTCTATTAAAGTGAGGATAAAATATTTTTTGAGATTCTTGATCTGCTGTGAAAGCCGCAAAGGCTCTTGTAGTTGTTCCAGTTTCCGGAAGATTTTTATAAATTGAATCAAAATCAGGTGTTTCTATATAAGATTTTTCTATTAAATGTTCAGAATTCATTTTAATATTTTTATTTTAATGAATATTGTAAGGGAAGTAGATTAATTAATTTCATTTAGTAATAATTTTTTATATCATACAAAATAATAAGTTTTATAATTACAATTTCGACTAATAAAATATTTTAGGCTTTTAAAATGCAATATTATAAAATATTTATTTTTTGAAATTTATTACTATTAAATTGAAAGAGTATTTTAGAATATGTAAATGCAAAATATATAAAGACTATTAATATTATTTATTTGTAAAGGCAATGGCCTTTAAAATTTTAAAAAAAAATATTTATTATTTAGTAAAGCATCCATTTTTCATTTATTAAATAAATATTAAAATTTCCGGGTTTTATAAGTTTTATAATGTATTAAGTTGTAATGTAAATGTAAATAAAATTTATTTTTAATTAAATATCTTTACATTATTATAAAAAGTTTGATCGGTCGGTCAGTTTAGTGTAAAATAGATATTAAGTAGAATTTTCAATAAAGAAATGGAAATACTATGAATACACTACTAAACATTTTTTTTCATAATTATTTACAATATATACATTAAATGTTTTTCTTTTTTTAAAAAAATAAAACTAAGAATTAAATAGATTATTAAAAGTTAAAAAAGTTTTTGAGTCCATATTTGTAAAATTGAATTTTTGAATATCAAAAAAAAAAAAAAAAAAAAAAAAGATGAAGTATAATATAATTTTGTTTTTTATTTTATAAGAAAAACTTAATTATCAAAGTTTAGTGTTACACTGTTGTTTATATAAAATTCAATAAAAAGTCATGGTGGTAATAAAAATTTTTATGGTTAGACTTTATAATGCCTCTGCCTGGGAATGAATTTATAGGTGAAAAATACTTAAATGCTAGTGTCATAATAAATATTGAAAACAAAATATAAAAGTTTAAAAAGTTATTTTTCCATAGAGTAATGATTATATAGTATTCTTTAAGTTTTGATAAATATTATAGCTTCCTTATAAAAGTTATTCATTCAAGTTTTTTTTTCATAACTTGATTAAAAACCAACCTTTTCTCTTCATTATTGTGTAACATAAAATGATCATTATAATTTTATATTATTCAAAATATATTCATAATATATTTGCAAATATATTGATGAAACAATTTATGTTACAAAATTATTAAATTTTTATTTTTTTTTTTTAAAAATTAAATCGTTTATTTTGGGTAGGGAAAAGTTTCAAAATAATTTTTAGAGAACACAAGCAATAGAATAATACATTAACAATAAAATAACCAAAAAACAAAACATACACAAAAATTTATTTTGTATCATTTATTTATTGTAAAAAAAAAAAGTCTAGAGCTAAAGTCTACAACTTAAAACATACATTGAATATTGAACCATTCCAAGTAAAGGAAAGAAATACTAAATGTAATGTATATGTTCAAAGAGTGCGGCGGTAATTTAAAATTTAGTTACAACCAAATTACAATTTTTTGGTGTAAATTTCATATCATTTAATTTATATTGATATAAATATATATTTTGATATTAAACTATTTTAAAGTATATATAATATAATAAATAATATAACAAATATATGTTATTAAGATTACATGATTACATACATTGGTGGTTATCACAACTATTCACAACATTATTGGGTTATTATCTCTTATTTTATATTCAATATACTTTTAAATTTTATTTATTATAATTTATTAAGCAATTTACTTTTTTTTTTTTTCATTATATCTTTCCATTTAACAAACTAAAACTATACTTAATAAAGTGTAAGCTTATTATTTAAAATAGAATAATAATGAATAACAAATAAAGTAACTGCATATTCAAATCCTGACATCTTTCCTGTGTTTACTTGCGTACACTGTGGTAATAAAAATCTAATAATTTTATTAATAAAAAATGGTTTATATTGAATTAAAAAAAGTTTTTTGTTTCAATCATATAATATAGTCACAAGCCACGCCAATGCACTCTAATATTATATATTAATACTTATTATCATATATATAGTGATATCAAGCCATGATTCATTTTTTCACCATATAAATATTAAATATTCATCATTTTATGATATTTTTAAACCAGAATAAAAAGTATACCATTAAAACTTTTTTATTTTTCTTTGATTCATAAATGTATAAAGCATTATTTAATAATAAAATAATGGAATAATAATAAACATAATAATAATAATAAACATAATAATAAACATAATAATAATAATAATAATAATAATAATAATAATAATAATAATAATAATAATAATAATAATAATAATAATAATAATAATAATAATAATAATAATAATAATAATAATAATAATAATAATATTAATAATAGAAAATTGACAATTAAAAACCAATTAAATAATAAAAAGTTCCCATTATTAAAAAAAAAAGGATTGATAATATTGAGTAAAACTTAATAAATATCTAAAAAAAAAAGAATTTTAAAAAATAGTATAATCAATCAATCAATGATAATAAATATAATTTTCTTCTTTTTCTATGTCATTTTACTTTTAATTTATTTTCATATAAAAAAAGGGGGAATTTTTTTAAATAAATCAATGACAATTTAATTTTTATTTATCATGGAATTATTATTAATAATAAATAAACTTTAAATATAAATTAAAAAAACGTTTAAACAAAAAATATATATTAAAAATTCAAACTTTAAAAATTATAAAAATAAACATAAAGTGATTTATATTATTCCAAATCTCCATAGAGATAAACTCTATATTCATTTAATAAAAAAGAGGAAATTATAATATATTTTTATTTCATTTTTGTATATCTTTGTATGTATTATATATATTTATTTATTATTTGGATGGGTTGTTATTTAGGTAACGCTAATTTTATTCTCTTTATTATTATTATTATTGCTATATTAGTACTATTCGTAAAATACATATAATTAATACACTACTCTTCCTATATAATTTTTTTTAGTATATCAAAAAGATTAGTACTATTCCTATATAATTTTTCTTTAGTATGTTAAAAGGATAACATCCATTAATAACGAAATCAATAGTTTGCTTTTGATATTGCTTCTTTTTAATTTATAATAATTTCTTTATTACTGATCTTAAATTATTTATATTGACAAAAATGGTATTTTCATTTCTATACTTTTATTAAACTATTACACTACATGAATATAACAATTTTTATATTTTCATAGCAACTAAATAATAAAAAGCCTTTTACAAAATATATTTTTTTTATAATAACTGCTCTTTATATTTTTTAGTGTTTGATTATAGGAAATTAAGCTAAATTTTAAAAAAAATGTTATTTATTTTGTTTGATTAGGAAATTAACTATTAATGAAATCTTCTTATTTTAATATTACACAAATATTAAATTTGTAATCCAAAACAAATAAAATAAATGAATTTAATTAAATATTAACATTTTGTTTTATGAAATAATATTCTAAATGTTAATTAATGTAACCAATGATTAAATAATTTATATTTTAATCAAATGAAAAAACTTTATTTATTATTATAATATACTACTTTTATTGTTTTGTGTTACAATATTAAATGAATACTGACAAAAAATAGAAATCCAAGCATTTTTCTTTTCAACATAACACAAACTTTAATAGAATCAATTAACATTACCAATATATTATTATATGTTTAATAATATAAGTAAGTGACTACTTATTACATTTAATTTTTTTGTCTTGTGTTATAAATAATATATCATATTAGAGTATAATATAATTTTAATATATTTCATATATTTAATTATTAATTATAGTATTATCATAATATATATTAATAAAATATATTTTTAATAGATATAATTATATCTATTCATATATAAATAATTAACACTTTATATTCCAGAATTGCAAGACTTTTTGGTATATAAAAGTAAACAAAAATAGTATTTAATATAAAATGTAATAAATTTTATATTAAAATAATATATTTATATTGATATAAATGTAATATTTAATATATATTATATAATAGTTATTTATAATTATTCTATCAACATTAGATAATATCATAATGTATTATTAAAATAAATACTATTTTTATTATTATTACTACCATTATAATCATCATTATTATTTAGTAACATAACAAAAATAAGAATACTAATTATTCTTTTTCATTTTTTATTCTTTTATATTTAATTCTAGATGCTTATAATTTTATTAATTATAATTTAGTTTTCTTATTTGTCAAACATTTTTAATACAATTTAATATATTAATATATCATAACAATATATTAATAAATATATTACCTTAATTAATTTTTTTTGTAATATTGTAAATTTGAATAAAATAAAATAAAAGAATTTTTTCTTTTTTTTTTTTTTTTTTATTTTAAATAATAAATATAAGAGGAAAGTTAATAAAAAGATAATCAATTTTAAATTTAAAAACTATTAAAAAAATAGTGTATATTAAAATAGTTTTTTTTTTTTTACTTTTTTGAAATAAATAACAATACTATTACAAAATATAACTTAAATATAAGTCCAGAATATTATATTTAAGTTATTTACAATATATATTATTCTTTTTTTCCAAAACAAGAACATTTTTACGATTAAAAAATAAACCAAATTTTATATTATTATTCCGCCTAATTTAATTTAAATAATGTAAATATTAAAATTATTTTATATATATATGATGGATCGAATAAAGTAACCAAAAAAAATTACAGAAAGATAAAAAAATTTTAGAATAATAAAGGATCATTGAAAGAAAAAGAGTAATAATAAATAAATAAATAAATAAAAAATAAACAATAAACAAATTTTTGTTTTTTTAAAATGTAAAAAAAAATAAGACAACAAATCAAAGTGTTATTAATAGATTATAAAAGAATTGAAAAAAAAAAAGGAATTACAAATATATGTTTTTCAAAGAATAATAAAAAATGATTAATAAATATAGAGTTGAATGGATAAAAATATTAACATTTCTATATATAATAATTTTATAATAGAAATAGATACCAAAAATGAATGATATTATGGAAAGAATCGCCTTCACTCGTAAGGAGGTCGAACATTTAAAAGAAAAAATTAGACAAAAGAAAATTTCTTTATATGATACAACTTGTAAGTAAAGAAAAAATTATTAGTTAATAAGTAAATAAAAATATATATTTTTTTATAATTTTTAAAAATAAGCATAAATAATATTAAGTACATGAAATTGTTTTTTTGCATAATATAGTGAAAAAAATTGCTAATGAATTAGAACCATTACCACATGTTGACATGAAGGTTCGTCGTACCTTAAAGGGTCATTTAGCTAAAATTTATGCAATGCATTGGTCTAGTGATAATCAACACTTAATTAGTGCTTCTCAAGATGGTAAATTAATTGGTTGGGATACTTACACTACAAACAAAATATATGCCATTCCACTTAGATCATCATGGGTTATGACTTGTGCTTACTCACCTTCAAGAAATTTAGTTGCTTGTGGTGGTTTAGATAATATTTGTACAATTTATAACTTAAGAACCAAGGATGGTAATATAAAAATTGCCAGAGAACTTTCTAGTCATGTTGGTTATTTATCATGCTGTAGATTCTTAAATGATAACCAAATTATTACAAGTTCTGGTGATTCTACTTGTATATTATGGGATATCAGTGCTGATGCCAAAATTCAAGAATTCACTGATCATACTGGTGATGTTATGAGTATATCTTTATCCCCAAATAATAATATATTTGTTAGTGGTGCTTGTGATGCTACTGCTAAAATTTGGGATATGCGTAGTGGTAAGTGTGTACAAACTTTCACTGGTCATGAATCAGATATTAACTCTGTTGAGTTCTTCCCAAGTGGTGAAGCTATTGGTACTGGTTCAGATGATACTACTTGCCGTTTATTCGATTTACGTGCCGATAATGAAATGATTCAATATGCTCAAGGAGGAGCTAGTGGTATTACTTCTATTGCCTTCTCTATCTCAGGGCGTTTATTATTTGCTGGTTATGATGATTGCACTTGTAGTGTCTGGGATACAATGAAGGGCGATCGTATCGGTATATTGAACGGACATGATAACCGTGTTAGTTGTTTAGGTGTTTCTGGTGACGGTATGGCTTTATGTACTGGTAGTTGGGATGCCAACTTAAAGGTAATATAAAAATAGTTAAATAGTGTTAATTTTAAAAATATATCGATGAAATAATTAATTATTAATTTCATTATTTTTAATATATTTTAGATTTGGGTATAAGCTCAATCAAAGAAAATATCCATCTTCCACCAAAAAATTGCTAATCTAAAATTTACAGTTAAAAATATATATAGACAAAAATTATAATTTTTAAAAATTAATTAATATATTAGTATTATTTAATATTCGCTAGAATAAAACAAAGAAATCAAAATAATTTAATTTCTTCCAATAATTTCAATATATAAATATTAAAAAAAAGAAAAAGAAATTAATATTTTTCAATATCTACCTTATAAAAAAATATTAAAATAATATATTAAGGAAAAAAAGAATAAATAGCTAAAAATAAGAATGTATTTTATTATTATTAAATATAAATTCTATTGAAAGTAAAAAGAATTATATGTTTAGAAAAAATTAAAAAAAAAAAAAGAAAAAAAGAAATTTTTAATAGTAAAAAAAAAAAAATCCAACGCAACAATAATTTTAAATAATTATTGCTAGTAATACTAAATTATTAGATTATATATCTTTAGATAAAAATTGTAAATAAAAAAAAAAAAAATTTAAAAAAAAAAATTTTTTTTTGGAAGAATTAAAAGAATATTTTATTTATGTATTTTATATATTTTAATCCTATGTAAAAGGATTTATATAAAACTTTTTTTAATATATTATTAGTTAGTAAATAATATTTTGTTTATTGCTTTATTACAAATTTTGCAGTAATAAAAAATAGAAATTATATTACTTTTTTTTTTTTTTTAAAACAAAAAGTAGAAATCCTTAATGGTACTAATTTAATAACCACAAACATAAAATAGAAAAAAACGTATTTTTATTTTTTTATTTTTTATAAAACAAAAAAAATTTATAAACTTAATAAAATAATAAAAAAATTTTTAAAAAAAAATAATATTTAAAATTTTATTAATTAAGGATGAATAGTAAATTAATATTTAAACTTTAATTTATTTTTATTAAAAGTTTTTAATTTATTTTAAAAGATGTTTTTTTATTTTTCTTTAATTTATTATATATATTTTCTTTTCAAAGTAATTATTTTTTTTTTTTTTTTAAACATATTTTTCAAAATAATAAGCAAGTTAAAAAAAAAAAAACCTATTTCTTTATTAATAAAATTCGAAGAAATATATGTTTAAAAATTAAAGTGTTTATAAAAGAAAAAAGGAAAGAATTTTTTTTTTTTTTTTTAATTTTTATATATACATAATAATAATTAAAACCATAGTCAACATAAAGTGTTTAGAAGATGCTATCAAATACAAATTTGAATAGTTTTAATTCTATTAAAAATGATCAAGTAATATCAACCTATCAGGATCAACAAATTAATAGTATTCAAAACTCTTATGCTTTACCTTTTCGAGAACCATCAAATACACTTCCATTATATAATTCTAATTATAATGAAAAGTTGAATCATTCAAATGTTTTATCTAATAATTATACGATTATAAATGATAATAACAACTTTCCTTTTAATAATATACAAAATAATTCAACAATTAAAGTTAATGAAAATGTTAATAATAACTTGACAAATGAAATTGAAATGAATTTGATATGTGGAGAGGTATAATATTATTTATATTTTTAAATTTTTTTTTTTTAAAAAAAAAAAAAAAATTATTGATTGTTACGTATTTATTCAAAATAGTCAGGATAATAAAAAAAAAACATATAAATATTACATATTTCTTTATATATATAAAATTAATTTCAAATATATATTAATTAAAAGTATATATATTTTATAATCTATCTCTATCTACATAATTAAAATATTAAAAGTATTTAAAATATGCCAATTATACTTCAACACTTAATGAATTTGAAGTAGAATGTAAGAAACGTGGATTATACCATGATTTTCAAAAAGACCTTCATTCTAAAGATGTTGATAATAATAAAAAAAATGAAATATATGTATGTACTAAATAGAAATATAATTTTTAATGAAAAATGAGAAGATATAAAATGACTAATATTCTTAATTCTTTTATATATATTGATTATTAATAAAAAAAATATTATATAATATTTATTTATTAGAATTTATTATTAAATTTCTTTCATCAAGGAAATAGAAATGGATTTATGGATATATGGTTAAAGATACTACCTGATTCTACTCGACAAGTAGATACTATTGCTCAAAAATTAGAATTTAATTTAAATGTTTACTTTGCTATCTATCCTATTCATGATTATGTTGATCTTAATAAATCCATTGTAACTATTTTTAAAAATATAGGAAATATCATTATATTATATTTAAAGAATCTAATTTTTTTTTCTTCCTCACCATGTATATATATATTATCTCATTTTTTTTTTTAAAAAAAAATGATCAAAAATATTTATTTTTAAAAGACATTAGACATTAATACCACCATGATGGAATTTAAAAAGTATTTGGAAAATAATAGTACAAAATTATCTCAATCACAACAATGTATTCCATTTTATGCTTTACCCTATATACCCAACCCTAAAAATCATTCATTATTTAAAGAAACATTTACAGAACAATGGGTTTTAAATTTACAAGATCAATTAAAATTATTTATTAATTCATTATTAAACACTTCCCAAAAACCTAGACTCTATACACTTTTACAAGGAAATGTAAATATTTATAATAAACATTTAATTATAATTGTCTTTTTTTATTTATTTATATTTATATTTATATGTATTTTGAAAATAATTAAAAATAATAATAGAAAGTTGATAAATCAACAAAGGAAAAAGGTAAAATTATTACATAGTAATGATTTTAATTTTATAATTAATTTTTTTTTTATTTATTAGACTATTTATTAGAAATTGAAAATTATAAAAATGAAATATCTAATTTTAAAATGGATAAAGAAACTATTGAAAAAAAATTCAGTAATCTTAAAGTAAATATATTAAATATAATATATAAATTATATTTAATCATTAAATTTTTATATTTAATATCTATAAAACTTAAAAAAAGAATGATTATAAAAATTTAGTTTCAATTTCCTCTGAATTAGTAAAAATAATAAATGCTTCAATGAATGGTGAACAGGTAAATCAAAAATTAATTTTATAATTAAAAATATGTTTATATATATATATATATATATTTCTTATTTAATAATTTTAAAATATTTATTTCTTATCTTTTCATAATTATTATTATTATTATTATTAATTATTATTAACAAAAACAAATAATAATTAAAAAAGATATTACCTTCTTTTATTAATGATATATATCGTCAAATAGCAATATTTCAACAAAAGGTGATTAACTATAGACTTATTTCATTACTATACATAATAATTTATTATTCTATAAATGAGAAACCTTTTTACTTAAATATATTTAAATATTAATTTATTAAATAATATTAAAATTTTTGTATTTATATTTTTCGTATAAAGAATATGGAAGATTATGATAATGATTATGATAGTGTAAAAATATCCAAACCTATATCTAACCCATCAATATATGGTAATAATAATGAGGTTAGTAAAGATATGAGTGTTAATCCTATGCTTCTTTCTCCTTTATATGATAAATCTGGCAGAATAAATTCAAATACATCCAATACCCTATTTAAAACCAATTCTATCCTATCTTCTAATTTAAATCAACCATTTCAAAAAATAAGGTTAGATTCAGAAACTCAAAACCCATCATTATTAATGAATCATGAATTTCAAAAAGTTCCTTATCAAAATCAAAATGAACGTGTAATTTCTTGGATAAATGAATCCGATATTAATAAAGATTTTATTCATTTTAACTATCATCAAATTATTAATGATTTGAAAAACTTAAATGATGATCAAAATTTGGTTAAACTTATACAAGCGTTAAGATTGGTAATTAATTTTAGTTTTAATTTTTAATTATTATACCCAAAAGATTTTACAGATATTCTATTTATCTATATAAATAGTTTTTTTTAATACTATTTATTTAATCAAAAAAAAAAAAAAAGAATTAGAAATTATGATATTCTTATTAGATATTTAATTTGTTTTTTTTTCTATTAAATTATTATATCATTTATAAATAAATATTAACATTAATTATCTACGATAAAAAAAAAAGAATTTATCAAGGGCTCATTCAAATGGAAAAAGAAGAGAAATTTTATCTACTTATATTCAAAATGATATTTTAGATATAAAGAATAAAACAACACCAAATGTATATAAATTTGAAAAGATAAATTAAAATTTGATAGATAATCTATAGTATAATTTAAAAATTATTATAAGTTTTATTTTATTTTATTTTTATTTTTATTTTTTTTTTTTGAAAAAAAGGTCTATATATTAATATATTAATATCAATAATTTTTTCTTTAGGTTATCACTCGATTATTAAAATATTCAAGTGAGGTGGTTCATATTCAACTATTTAAATTACTTAATATTATTTGTACAGATAGTATAGGAAGAGAATATTTAATAGGATTTTGTTCCAATATTATTGAAAATTTAATTACCATTTTATTTAGTTTTAAAACTTTTACCGATTCTATTTTCTTTAAAAATATTCTTGCTGTTCTTCAAAAATTAAGTTTAAGGTATAGAATTCAGAAAAGTTTTTCGTTTCTTTTTTTTTTTTTTTAAAAAATAAAGAAAATAATTCATTTATAATATCTCAATTAGATATACATATATATAAAAAGAAAATTTTTTGAATAGTTTTATTTGTAAAATAAAGGAAAAGAATTATTTTTTTATCATATATTAAAAGGAATGCATTTCATAATATATATTTCTTATATTATTAATATATTTCTATTTTTTTTATTTTATTCTAATTGATATAAAGACGAAAAGCTCAATCCCTAATGATAAAAGAAAATTTAATTGAATTTATTACTGAATTTCTTGGTACCAATGAGAATTCTAATAATTATATTTCAGAGGAAACATTAGAATATTGTATTGCCTTACTTATGAATTTGTGCCTTAGAACTGAAGGAAAAAGAAGATGCTGTCATCGTTCTAAAGAGATTTTAAAAATACTCAATAATCATATTGAACATGATAATCAACAAGTATATATCATTTATATTATATATTTATATTTTATATACATATTTAGATAATTTCTTAAAACCACAAAAAAAAAAAATTAAATAAATTATATATATATATATATATTTATTCTAATCTATTTCTTAATTATATATAATAATAGATAAAAACTTATATAAACGGCACATTATATAATTTATTTACTGAACATATCATAAGAGAACAGGCAAAATCTATGGGAATGCCAGATCTTTTACAGTATTTAATAAGCGTAAGTGATATTCAAATTAAGAAACAATTAGAATTTGTACTGGAACAATTAAATTCAGGTATTTTTTTATTTTGTTTTATTAATTAGTAGATGATTTTAAAATTTAATATTAAAAATATTTTAAAACTATTTAAATATAATATTAAATGATTTTTTTTTTAAAAGATGAAATTATCGATAATTATGATTTAATCTCAGAAGATGGTGAAGAAGATGATAAAGAGGATTTGAATGATAATGTATTTTATTTTTTATTAATAATATATTTAATATAGAAATTTAAAGAATTGAAAAATTAATAATATATTATAATGATCATTATTATATTATTCAATAGGAAATACCAGAAATAGATGAGAATTTAGTTATAAATGATCTTGCAGAAGATGAAAATGAAGAATTTGGTTATGAATTATTACATAAAAAGTATCCTGTTAATAATTCCTTAAAACAGGAATTAAAACAAATGATACCAACATCAGTAAGCGACATATTACCATATTAAAATATTTTAATATTAATATAAAATTGAGTTGTATATGAAAATAAATATATATTTAATTTATATTCCATTTTAACATTATATCATATTTTATTATTATTATTTAATATTTAAAATTATAAAAAAAAAAAAAAAAGCCTGAAAAAGAATATGTTAAAGATGAAGTTTTTAAAAGAACAAATGTGACTGTTGCCAAGGCAAAACCAAAAAGTAAATTTAATTGAATTGAATAAATAATTAATTATATCAATTGTTTTATTAATATAATTTATTAATATTTCTTTTTTATTATATAAAGATAATTATCAATCATCAATTAATAATAATGGTATTATCATTAATAATATTGTTACAAATGCAACAATTGATAATACTAATATTCAAAATGATAATGATTTAAATGGTTCTAATTATAAATCATTTATTACAAAAGACACTACCCCACATAAAACCCAACAAACTCCTATAATTAAAAATAAAAGACATAACAAAGTAATTATAATTCGTTTTTTATTTAAAATTTTTTATATAAAAAAATTTTTTTTATAATTTTTAAATGTATCTATATTAAATATCTTTTAAAAAAAATAATTTATTTATTATAAGAAACCAACAAATGAAGATTATATAAAAATGCAAACTATAAAACCACATCCTCCATTAGAATCAGTCATGAAAAAAGTGAAAGAAAAAACTGGAATTAGTAGTGAGGAAGAGTATGTTTATTTTTTTTTTTTAAAAAAAAAAACAATACAATTCAAGAAATAGGATTTATTCATAATTTAATTATCTTTTTAAATAATATATTATTATAGGTTAAAAGAATATTATCAAGCATTTACTTCAAATCCACGTATTGCAAGAACTCCTGTAGAATCAATTTCTCTAAATTCTATATCTACTACATCAAAAAGTACTTTACCAGATATAAGACAAAATTCATCTTTTAATCGTTCTTAAAATTTTTAAACTATATAATTATACCATAAATTATTATATTTCATTAATAAACTCTATTTATATATAGATTTTTTTTTTTAATTGATACCAATAATACTTCGTATATTTATTATTATTATTATTTTTTTATCTTTAATTGTATTTTAGATAAATACGAATAAAAAAATACTAAAAATAATAAAAATAATAAAGATAATAAATAATCAAAATATAAAATGTTATAGTATAATTAATATACTATTCTATTATCATAAAGTCAATTTTTATAGTAACCTTCCAATATTTAATATTCAAATTATCCTTAAAAAATTAAATTAAAATTTTAATATTAAAGATGTCACTTTTAATTTCAAATTCAGAGACATTGATAGTATGACTTTCACGTGTATTGTCATATAATTAATACGGAAAAATTCATTATTAAATTTTTTGTATATATTTTTTTTAAATAAAATAAAAAAAAATAAAGGTTTATATCGTATAAAATATTAAGTTTATTTTAGTAAGTAATTCTAATGATTATGGTTTAATTAAAGTAATTAAAGTTTTTGTACTAAAATATTAAATTTGTTTTTTTTTTTTTAATTTTAAAATAATAAATTAAACTTGTTTTTTTTTTATTTTTTCTTTTCTTTATCTAAAAATATTGAACTTTTGTATGTATATATATAAAGTTAAATAATATATATATATATTTTGTATATAAATTATTATCATTATATTCCTTTTATAAAAAAAATTATATATATACATAAATTTATTAAGAAAACTAATTTTTAAAGGTGAATAATAAAAGATATAGAATGCTTTTCAAATTATAATATTAATTAAGCATTGTCTCTCCTCCTCAATATACTTTACAATTAGAAAGAAATTTTATACATCCATTTGTAAAAAAAATATTTTATTTAATTATTCAATTCTATCATAATACACCAAAAAATTTAAAAAAAGAAAAGTACATATAATTGAACATAATTGAACGTGAAATATTAAAAGTGATATAATAATTATAATGCTAATAATAATAATAATATGATAATAACAATTAGAATAATAATAATAATAATAATAATAATAATAATAATAATAATAATAATAATAATAATAATAATAATATAATAATAATAATAATAATAATAATAATAATGTATCAATTAATAATAAATTAATGTTAAAAAACCAATATTAGAAAAAGACATAAGCATGAGATATTGATATATTCATATATTCACATAATACTAACATTTTTTATTTAATATATTTTATATTATTTTACATTTTTTTTTGTTTTATTAATTATATATATATATATTAAAAAAATATAGTAAAAATAAAAAATGAGACAATTTAAAAAGTTTTATATCATTGCCTTAATGGTAATAGTATGTAGTGTACAAAATTCATATGCTAGAAGAAGAAAAATATTTAGAAGAGATGCATCAAATTCATGTAGAAAGGCTTACATCATTGCAAGAACAACTGAAAAGTTATGTCATATTGATATTACATCTCTTGATGGTTATAGTAATGATGTTTTAGAAGAAAAATGCTCCAATAATGGTTGTTTTAAGTATGTATTATTAAATTAAAAAAAAAAAAAAATTTTTTTTTTTATTTTTTCTTTCATATATATATGTATATTTATTTATATAACATATTTGATAATACAATAATAGAAAAACTCTTGATGCTTATAAAAATTTTGATGAAATGTGTAAAAATAATGAAGTTCGTAATAAGGAAATGTTATTACAACATATTAATTCCTTTAATTCTATTATCTGTAAAAAAACTGGAAATGGTAAGTTAAATGATTGAAGATGAAAAATAAAAAAATCTATACACCAGAATTATATATATAGATTATATCTGAAAAATAATATAGGAAGAAAAGAAAATATTTATTAATCATATAATTTTATTGAATTTTACATAAAAGACTTCTGTTTAAGTAAGATTAATGAGTTTATTCATTCTAATCCAAGTACCAAAAAGGACCTTGGTATGTGTGAAAATGATTGTATTTCAAGTATTTATTCTACAATTGGTAATGGTATCGTTTCAGTTCCAAATTTCTTAAGAAATGATATTATTCGTGCTAATCTCCTTTGTTCTAAAGTTCCAGTATGTTTTATTTTTTATTTTATTTTTTTTTAAATACATTTTACTAATTATATATATAATTAAAATATATAATTATAATTTATTTAATTTTTTGTATCATAAACGGATGGTCATCAACAAAAACAATAATTTAAATTAAATATCATCAAAATATAATAATCATATAGGGAAAGAGAAAGTATTGTATTGAAAAACTTGAAGATTTCAGAAAGGAAGAAAATTATGAAAAGAAAATGAATATTTATTGTGATTCATTATGTGTACAAAAAGTTTTATGGAAAGAACAAAGTGAATATAAATTAACCTACAATTTAGATTCTTCACTTGAATCAATTATATCTAATTTCACTGATAGTGCCTGTTTATATAATGGTGAAAATAGATGTGGTGAATTTCTTCTTAAAATTCTTAATAATGATTATAGTTGTTCTGGATTAAGATATCCAAGAGTTTTCCCATTCTCTGGTAATTACACCATTTGTAATCAAGAAATTAAGGAAATTATAAATGAATATGGTACCTGTGTTAATTCTTTATTCAGTAATAAAAGTGGTGATTGGCTTAATTTATTCACTGAAATTAATAGATATGCCAAAACTCGTAGACTAAAGAATTTCTCTGTTTTCCAAAATCAATCAATTTGTAAGTTTTTTATTTTATTTTATTTTATTGTATATATAAAGAAAATTTCCTTTTCTTTTTCTTTTTTTCCCTTTTATCTATTATATCTATTATTTATTATTAATTAATTATAGCTATTTAATTAATATATATATTTGTTTCATTTTAAAAAAAATCATATTTTAGTTTTTAATTATTAAAAATGATTTATTCTAATTCTATATTTACAAATATTAATATATATTTATTTTATTTTATTTTATTTTATTTTATAATAATTGATTTTTAGATGAAGAAATATTTAACAGAACATATAAAATTGAAAACTTCAATTGGGATTGGTATCAATCCAATGATAGAGCTGTATCTGTTTATATTATTAATTCAATTGCTGCTCATTTAGGAATCACAGTAAATATTTATAATATTTTTAGTATTATGTGAAAAACAAAACAAAATAAGATAAAGAAAAAAAAAGTATAAATATATAATATATAAATTTATTCTTATTTTATTTCTTTTTTTTTTTTTTTTTTTTATATGAATTAAGCCTTCTATGATTAGTGGTCAAGGTTATAATGAATATTCTGTTATGATTAAAGGTTTAACTAAAAAACAACAAAAAGAATTAGATGACGATCATACAATGAGTTTAACTATGTTCTCAGGACAAATTGATTTTGAAGCTTTGATTGATGCTACTAAAGGTTTTACTATTAATGGTGGTCATATGATCCTACCGAATATGATCACTATCTTTGTTTTCACATTAACTTTACTTTTTTTAATTTTTTAAAATGAATACTAAATAATAACAAAACAATTATTTAATAATTATATACATATATAAAAAAAATGTATAAAATATTTTTTTTTTTTTTATTCATTAAATTATAATTAATATATATTTAATGTTTTTTTTAATTACGTTAAAATTTTTTCAATAGCAATAACTATAGTAATAAAATAATAATAATAAATCATATTATTGTATAATATTTTTTAATATAGTTTACTATTTTTTACTTTTTATTTTTTTTTAAAAAAAGAATTCATAATCAGAAATATATACAATTATATCATTATTATTTTTTTAGTAATAATTTCATATTTTATTTCACATGAGTTTATTTTATAATATATTCATTTTTATAAAATAGTTATTCAAGAGAGTCCAAGAGACATGTATAATTATTATTATTGTTACTTTCGCGTTCCGTTTCAATATTTGATCCATTCAGTCTATTAAATTATGTTGTATTACAAAATTAGAAAAAAAAAAAAAGCACAATATATGAAAATTATTTATATATATTTATATATTTACGATTTAATTTCAGAAATTTTAGAATTACTATTTTTAATATCTTTTTTATTATATAAAAATAAAAATAAAATTAATTTTCTTCTCTTTTGAATGTAATATTTAAATGATTATAAACTTTTTTTTTTCCTGTCTGTATTATATATCATATTTTTAAAATATTGATTATAATTATTATTTTTTATGAATACCTTTTTTATCAATAAAGTGGAATTTTTTTATACTATCCTTATTAATTCCATTATTTGATATTGACTTTTGTTTTTCATTTTCATATATATTATCTTGAAGTATTTCATCTTTTTTATCGATAATAACAAATTTATTATGGTCGCTAAAACTGAGATTTCTTTTATCAGAATAATTTGATAACGTATGATATGATGTTGAATATGCCGCTGATGATTGATTAATTGAAGGCTCTTTATTGAGAGATACATTTCTTTTATATGATGAATCTTTATTAATAGAATTCGATGTATTATATAAGGAGACTTTATTAAAAGAAGAAGCTTTATTTAAAGTTATAGGTTTTTTTGAAGTAATTTTATTAATTTTAAAATTATCAGAAATTGCTTCTTTTCTATAATTATTTCTTAAACTACTTTTAAAATAACCATTTTCATCATAATCAATACAATTATTGCTATTATTTGTCACAATAAATTCACCATTTTCATCTACATCAGAAATTTTGGGTATATTTAAATTGTCATTTGTTTCGAATGATAAATTTTTAGAATATGTATTAAATTTTGTATTTTTTAACATTGATTTAATTGGTGAATATTTATTATCATAAATAATATAACTATTACGATTATTTAAATAATCCATATTAATACTATTTTCACTTCTGGTGTAACTTCGATTAAATGAATTATTTGGATTATAATGATGTGGAGATCTTTATTATATTAATTTTTTTTAAAATATATAAATCATTACTAAATATTTATATTTTGTCTTTTTTTTTTATTTTATGTTTATTTTTTAATATATTACCTATTATACTTGTTGTTGTTATTAACATTGTCATAAAAATCACGGTTTATATAATAATCATCTTGATAATTATTAAAATCATTATTTTTTTTAGTATTTATAAAACTATGTTGGTTTTTAATAGAACTATTAGAATAGTCAAAACTATTACTACTTCTTGGATGGAAATAAGAGTTAGATTCGTAGTTTTCATTCATTTTTCTAAATGAAACATTTTGACTAAATTGATTTTGATTATATAATTTTTCTTGATTGTCATCAAAAATGTCAGTATCAGTTCCAACACATTTATTAAACTTTGGAATACAAAGTTTAGTATATACAAACTTTTCATTATATTCCCTTTAAGTATTATTAATAATAGATTAATTGAAGAAGAGATATCATTAATAATACAATATATAATTATTTTGCAAATTAATTTTTTTTTATATTAAAGTTTTTAAAAATTACTTGAATACTTCTCTATTAATTAAATCTTTATCTTGAACTAAACTCACGCATAAATTAACAATTATATGAAGCTTCATAATAAAAAAGTGTTTTTAATTATTTGAAATAATTAATATAATGAAAACATTTCTTTTTATATATATATAATGTATAATGTATTATCCCTACTGTTGTACTAATTATTAATCCTTGAAATAAATATTTACACCAATTTTCCTGCCTAGCTTGTGAAATATATAAAAGATGTAGCGGTGAATAGTAACTATATAAAATATTTTTATTTTTATCAGAATAATGCATTGTATACATATACATATATTTTCGAGTTTATTATAATGATATATTACCAAAATAAATTAAGTGAAAAAAAAGGTGGATCCCATATTTTTATATACATATACTTTTTATTAATGTCATTGAAATTTCTGTTGCCAATACTGTTGTGTTTTTCTACCATGCTTTTTTGATATTTTCCATAATATTTTTTATAGAAAGGATAGCTATTATTTTTAAAAGGAATTTTTTCAGCAATTGAAACTTTTTGTATTTAATGTGTTTTTAACAGAAAATATAATCTTACTATATTATTCCCCAATATGTAGTAGCCCAATTTGGAACATATTCATTTATATCACTTATTATAATTCTTTTCTTGATGGATAAGTCCTGTTGTAAATATGAAAAAATAACTTTTAAATTAATAAACTTAATTGTTATTTGACATTAATATTTTTTTATTTGAAAATTTTATTTTTTTTTTTACATCTAAATTTGAATAATATATTTGGTATTTTTTTTTATTAAAGAAAACTATAAAGGTGTTTATAAAACAGATAATATAGTTTATATAAATAATAAATTTAAAAATTGAATAGTAATTTATAATTGAATATTCAATGTTGGAATTGTTTTGTATTTGTATTTGTGAAAATATAAAAGATGCATTTAAAATTATCGAAGATACAATGCTTAATTTATGTTTTACTTCACTATTTTCTTCTGTTTATTTTAGTATATACATATTAATAATAATGAAATTTCTGTTAATTTTTTTTTTTTTTTTTTTAGAGTTCTTCATTAATTAAAAATTGAATATAATTTATTTCCAAATAATGTTGTACCTGCTTGATACATTATTTTTTTTAAATATTAAAATAATATCATAAATAATATATATTTGTTATTAAATGAACATTGATATAGATTTGTATTTATGTAAATTATTGAAATAAAATTTAAAATGGACAGTAAATGTTTTCCTTAACATAATACCATACTTTAATTCCTATTTCATAACTTTGAAAAAGAAATTTGAAAATTAGGCATTTCTGAATTATGATTGGATAAAATATAAAATTTTAAATTTATATAACTTAAATAATTAAATTTTTATTAAACATGATTAAGGGTTAAGAATTTCATTTATCAATTTAATTAATCATCAAGGTTCATTAATATTTTATATATTAAATAATTAATTTATATATATATTTTTTTTATATTTTTATGTTTAAATTTGTGTTATAAAGGAATTAAAAACATTGTTGAATTTAAGAATAACAAATCCTTAATAAAATAGTTTAATTATTAACTATTTTTTAGTCAAATTCAATTATAGGATATAATTTATTTTATATAATTTTAAAATAATCTATAAAATATTTAATTAAAATACATAAATAATATTAACTATTTTAATTTTATTAAATAACTAAATATTAAAAAGGAAAATCTTTTTTTTTTTATTATGTTAATAATTTTAAATTATAATTATAATAAAATTCATATCAATAAATATTATTATAATGTTTTATAAATTCAAATATAAATACTATTAAATTAAAAAACTTACAAGTATTCCCATATTATTATTGTTTTTTAATTTTATGTAATTTTATATTTTCATTTTACATTTTTTTTTTAAAAAAAAATATAAATTATCAAAAGTGTTATCATAAATAATTTTATGAAGTTTGAATTTAGTTTTTAAATACATATATATTCAATAGCAAAATGGACCAATATTCAGAAGATATAAAGGTAAGCGAATAATAGATAATATTTTATTATTTGATTATACATAATAATCTTTTTTTTTTTTTTTATAATTTATTTTCACAGAGTTTAAAGGATAAAATTTCACAGTTATATATAAAAAATCTAGAGGTCATTCTTAAATATTTTGGAAAAAGAAAAGGCCAATTAAAAAAACAACAATGTATAGATGAAATTATGCTAAATTTAAGCATTCTTCTTGAAACGAAGAGAGAGGATAAATTTGAGGAAGCCCGAAGAGTTATATTAACTGAATATGTTCATTTTTGGTATATATTTAAAATTTATAATTATATATTTATAGATAATAATAATAATAATAATAATAATAATAATAATAATAATAATAATAATAATAATAATAATAATAATAATAATAATAATAATAATAATAATAATAATAATAATAATAATAATAATAATATTATTATTATTATTATTATTAATTAAATATATAATTTATTAAATTTGATTTTATTGACATTTTTATTTATATTCAAAATTTATTATATATATTTAATTTAATCAAAAAAATTTATTATATTTCAAGTGAAAAGAAAGGCTATTTTTTCCCAACATTTGAAAGTGTTAATAAAGTTTTTAATATACCACCAGCTTTTCAATATATTTCACAATTAACTGATATTCAAATGTTATATTGTAAGTTTAATTTCAATAATAAAAATTATATAATATATTTGATGTAAAAATAAATAGAATATTATTTGTTTTTATGGTATTTAATAAATATAATTAATTATTAATAATATTATTGAATAATATAGTAAATGCTAAAAATACAATAAAATTTTCATTAACATCTGAACAAATGAATCTTTTGAGACAAAATAATAGGTAATGAAATAAAATGCTTTTTATTTTTTATGATAAAAACATCTATTAAGAAAAAAAAAAATTAACAAAATTTATTATATAAGTCAATATCATATATTAACTCTATTATCAGCATGGAAAAAAGGGGATAATATAATTAATCTTCCATTGGAAACTCTTTCCAATGAATCAAATGTAACAATAAATAGACAGCAAGTTGATTTACCTAATGTAAATTTAAATTAATTATATTTATTTTTTTACATTAAATAAAATAAATATTAACAAAGCTTACTGTATAATACCAATTTAAATAGAAAAAAAGTTCAAATTTACAAAAAGTTTTTGATATTACACCATATTGTAATGAATATAAAAATGAATTAACTATATCTTCTTTAGCAACCCAAAATTATGGAAAAGTTAGTTTTAATATATAAAAATAATTAAAATTATAAACATAGTAATAACTAATAATGAATATATATATATATTTATAATTAAAGACCTATTTATTTGTTGTTGTATTTTGTAATAAAAAATCTATAGATCAGTTTCTATCAAATCTAAAGGAAATTCCAATGGATGAAATAAAAAATAAAAGTATGAGATTAAATGTATTAAATATTTTAATATAATATATATTTTAATACTAATACTAATATTAAATTACAGTTTTTAAAAAACAAAACACTTCAGAAGAAGATGATATTATTTCAACTAGTAATGCATTATCTCTTCAGTGTCCAGTAAATAATTTAATTATATTAATAAATAATATATTATTTTATTTAATGATAATTAATTATTAATTCGTTTTTTTTTTTATTTTTTAATTTTAATTTTTTTTTTTTTTTTATTTTAGGTTTCATTAATAAGAATTGGAATTCCAACAAAATTTAAATCTTGTATGCATTTAAATTGTGTAGATGCATCTTCAATGTTTCAAATGTATTCACAGTTTTCAATATGGCATTGTCCTATATGTAATAAAAAAAGTGATTATAAAGAATTAATAATTGATGGATATATAAAACATATTATAAAATCTATACCAAGTTATATATCTTCAATAACAATATCACCTGAAGGAGATTATACTTATCAAGAATCTCAAGAGAGTGATTTAGAGTCAGATTCAGAAAATGAAAAAAAATGTAAATTTTCCTTTCCTTTAAATTTTTTCATATTTTTTTTTTTTTTTCGTAAAACATATTAAATTTAAAATTTTTATATAATTTAAAATTTAGCAAAAAATACAAAAAATGAAATTACTGTAATAGACTTAACATTGGATGATGATTCTGACATGGATATTACACCAATGAATATATCTCCCACAAATCCAATAAATTATTCAATAAATCAACCTCCTCAAATATTAAATCCACTACCTCAATCAAATAATCTTAGAATAGGAATACCCTCAGGAATGAATATACATAATATGATTACACATCCACTTCAACGCCAGAAAAAAAGTTCAATTGTTATTACCATTGATGATGAAGATGATAATAATTTAACTATTGAAAATAACAATACAACCAATATTAATTTAAGTAATGATCGAAATTTGATAAACCTTAATGAATTAAATAATAACGATGCTATAACTAATAATGATTATAATATTGGCCATTACCTTTTAAATAACAATAAAATTAATACTCTTTCTTCTAATATATCTTCTAATTTTATCAACTCAGATAGGGATTACAGGAATTATAATTATAATACCAATAATCAAGAAAACCGAGATGATAATACTATAAATATGACTAATGAGCCTTATGTTGTATCTGTTGTATCTGATAATGGTAGTGAATCTTTTGAAAGTTATTCAGAAGGTGGAACAAGTAATGAATATAATTTTGTAAGCGATTCGTTTTATGATGATTTAAGTGAAAACAGTGTTGAGAAAATCAATAGTGATGAAATTGAATTTTTAGATGAAAGGCAACAATCTATAAATATTAATGGTAGTAGTGCCTCTGTATCGAAGAGTTTTAATCAGAATATATTAAATATAGAAGATTTATTAAACAGTGGTAGTAATACAGTTAACAATAACGACAATAATAACTATCTCAATAATAATAGGGATTTTATTCATTATAATGATAATTTAATGTATTATAATTCAAACAGCAACAATAACAATAACAATAACAATAACAGCAACAACAATAATAATAGTAGTAGTAACAATTATGAAACCAATAATGGTAAAAACTTTACAAATAATCTTGACAATTCTAGTTATAATATTAATAGTATACCGAATAATATTATTAATAGTATTTTTGAGGAAGATAATTCATTAATAAATACCCCTTCATCATTAGCTAATAATAGTATTAATATTTTAATGAAAAATTATGAAACTAATAAAGAAAATAATAATGTTGGAACTAATAATAATTCTATTTCAATAAATAATAATAGTAATAATAATAATAATAATAATAATAATAATAATAATAATAGTAATAGTAATAATAATAATAATAATAATAATAATAATAATAATAATAATAATAATAATAATAATAATAATAATAATAATAATAATAATAATAATAATAATGCTATTTTAAATGAAGATGGTATTACAACTACTATTACACCAATATTTAATAATTTATCAAATTCTGAAATAAATAATATCAAAAATAACGAAGGACAAATAAGTATTATTCACAACAATAATACTAGGGAAGAAGATAATAATAATAATAACGGCAATAGTTATAGTGATAATAATGATAACAACAGTAGTGATAATAAAAGTAGTAATGACAACGACAATAACAAAGATAATAATAGTAATAATGGAAGTAACAACAACCACAAAGACAACAACAACAATAGTAATATTAATAGTGATTATAATAATAATAATATTGATAATAAAAATAATAAAAATGATAATAACAACGACAATAACAATGATAATAATAATAGTAATTATGGAAGTAATGATGATAATAATAATAAAGACAAAAAAAGTAATGATAATATTAATAATAGTAATAATAATAGTAGTAGGGATGATAATTTTAATATAAAAAATCAAAATATTAATATAAATGATATAAATATAAATGATAAAGAAAAAATACAAGAAGCAGATAATACCGAGAAGAAAGAAACTATTAATAATATTGAAAATGGTTCCAATGATGAAAAAATGTCAAGAAAAAAAGATTCATTAAATATTCATTCCTTAGAAAGTGAAAAAGAAAACCCAACAAAACATAAAATAGATGACAATATTCAACCCTTTTCAAAACAGCCAAAGATCAATAGTTATCAAAATGCGTCTAATTTAAATAACCAAAATTATGACCATATTGTAAAAGAACAAAATGTAACCTCAACTGATAATATCTATAATTTGACAGAAAGTTCTACTAAGAAGGAGAATAATGAAATAAGTAATAAAACTTATAAATCTATATATTATCCAAGTAATATAAATTTAAATACCATGCGTTCTAACCCAATTCCTATACCAATCCCAACCAATCCTACAATTTCCTATCGTATTGAAAAACATAATAATAGTTCATCAAATATAAGTCCTAGGCCTGCTTTAAATCAGTATAATTTAACTAATCCGAGTTTAATTCAATATTCTACGTCAAATTCTAATTTAAATCCGTATCAAACAAAAAGCAATTATTCTTCTACGGATAGTCCGAGTTTAAATCAATACAATATAAATAGTAAATATCCGGAAACTACTAATAATCCAAGTTTAGACAAATATCCTTCAGTAAGTAATATGAATATAAATCAATACACATCCAGTCCGAGTTCAAATTTAAATCCTTTTTCTTCGTTAAGTAATTCAAGTTTAGAAAAATATCTACCAACAAGTTGTACAAATTTAAAACAAAACTCAATGATTTCAACTTCGTTAGATTCATTCGTAGTGCAAGGATCGAGTTTAGAACAATGTTCCTTAAACAATTCTAATACTGTTAATCAATTTGCAACCAAAAATTCAATAGATACTAGCAGTACCGAAGAAAGTACCGATTTTAATGTAAAGATTCAGATGAAAACTGTTTCCGATTATCCAAGTAGCGATAAAGCTATAAAAAATAATACAATCACTAATTATATTAGTACAGAATCTAATATCACTTTTCCATCATTGAATCCATTTAATTCATCGTTGATAATGAAACAAACCTCTCCTACTCATAACAATCTTATTAATATTAATATAAATATACCTAACAGTGGTGATACAATAAGTGATATTAACAAAAGCATATATTTATCAAATCAATCCCAATCATTTACTTCTATTAATTCAGCAACATCTTATAAGAAGCCAATATAAAGTAGAAATGCCCATTAAAATTTTTTATAATTAGTAAATAAAATTTTTTTAGTAAAAAATACAAAAAAAAAAAAAGTTAAAAAAAAAATAAAAAAATAAAAACAATATAAAATAAAATTATAATTTTATTATGATCTTTTAATAAAAAACTTTTCCAAAATCTATTTAATTTCTTTAATATATATATATATTATTTTAATTTTTAATATTACTCCTACTAATATTAATTATGAAATTATTCTATTGTGATTTATATATATTTTTCAAAAAATTTTATATTTTGAATTTAGTTTTTTAAATATTTCTATAAATATTTCTATATATCTATTTATTCCGTTTTTCTTTTTCAAATTTTTGGTTAATATAAAAATTTACTTTCTATAAGAATTAATAAATAAAACTAACTCTTTAACCTATTTATACTTTTTAAAACCTTATACTTTTTACATGGTAAAAAAATTATAAAAATCTTAAACTTAAATTACTCTACTTATTATATTTTTATTATTATTATTATTATTTATCATAATTAATTCTATAAATTTAATTATAATAATATTTTTAATAAAAAGTAACTATTATATTATTATTATTTATATTTGTGTCTGTTATCGTAATAATAATAGTCTATTATTAACAAACTTTAAAATAATAAAAAAAAAAAGTTAAAAAACGTGTTATATTAATTTTTTAGTAAAATAATATTTTAATTAATTCTAATAAAATTAAATAGTTTTAAAATTATTAAAATTATGTATCTATTAATTTCGAATATTTATTAGTATATTAAAAAAGTAGATTTTATTTCAATTAGAAAAGTTAAATAATTAATAATAATCAGTAAATATATAAATATTCTTAAAACTATTTATATGATTATTAATCCAAATGTTTAACATTTGGAATATAAAACATATAAGATGATTTTATTCATATGAAATTCAAATTTCCATATTTTTTGAAGGTTGAGATTAAATTTATCTTAAATTTTTAATTTATTAATTTTTGAGTAAATTTATTTGTTTCGCAAATTAATGTAACACAAAAAACAATAATGTAAGTATAAATTTTATAAATTAACAAGCCACAATAAAATAAGTATATAAAATAAACTCTATAATATAAAACAAAATTAACTCAAAATAGGCTAAAAAAAATTTCCCAAAAAAAATATAATATAATATTTAATTTTATTATAATATTATATTAAAAAATATTTTAATCATTATTGTAATATTAAATTTAATTTATTATTAATTTTTAACATTCACTAAAAAGAAAAGTAAATCTTATTTGTAATTTGTAACAAAAAAAATATTTAAAAATTAAGGTTTAACTTATGATAATTATATTAACCATCATTTTATTTTATTACTAATTTTTAAATTACTAATACTTAAATAGTAGCTTTTATTATTGAAAAGGATATTATTACTTATATTAATTATGAAATGAATAGCTTTCATTATATAAAGTTATATTATAATTTTTATTGATCATCAAAGAAAAATGAATATTTTATTATGTTGTTTACTGATCATCAAAGAAAAATGAATATTTTATTACGTTGTTAAGGTAAAATTTTCATTAGTTTTTTTTTTTACTATTATACCAAATTATTCTCATTTACTTTTATATTAGTATTACTTTAAATTTTAATTATTTTACTATTATTCTTTTAACTTTTTTTCTTTATAATAATAAATTTTTAATTTATTATAATTATTAATTTCTGTTTTTTGTTTTTTATATATATTTAATAGATTTTAATATAAAATTAAAAAAAAAATAAATAAAAAAAAATATTTATATACAATTTATTATTAATTATTTTGGAATAAATCTTATTTGTTTCTATTTTAAAATTGATCTACATTTATTAATTTATTTATTATTAATTTATATTTTATTAAAAAATATATGAAATAATTAAATAAAATGATATATTATTAATTATATAAATTAAAAAGTGATAATTTTTCCCAATTATTAATAAATAAGGTTTTGTTTTAATATTAAAAATAAAATAATAAAGTTTATTTAGTATAATAATTAAAATTTAATTTTAGTAAAATTTTAAAAATAAGAGGAATACAAAAATATAAAAATAAATCATATATAAAAGAATAAATGTATTTATAAAAAAAAAAATTTAAAATTAAAATAATTAAATATAAATATAAAAGGAAAAATAATAGAAAATAATATTTGTAGAAATTATAATTTATTTGTATAGTAAAAATTTTTTTATTAAAATTAATAAAATATAATAATGGGTTCTGGTGAAGGAGGATGTTTTAATGGAAAAGGAAAGTGTTGTTGCTTTTTCTTTTTATCAGAAAAATATGCCGAAGTTTTAGCAACTGTTTTTATGATTGTAAGAAGAATAAAAAAAATTCATATAGTAATAAAAAAAGTCTTATAAAGAAAACATAATAATATATAATATATATAATATATAAATAAATAGGGAATTTGTGCAGGTACTCACTTTTTAAATATTATGATTCATGAAGAAATTGGTACCTTCTTATCAACAGTTGCCTATATATTTGATTCAACAGTACTTGTATCACTTATTGTATTCCTTGTCGGTCTTTTTATTGTAAATATTATAAAAAATAAAATATTAATAATTAAAATAAGATTATATGAGGTATTAATTTGATATATTTTTATATTTATATATATTAAAAAAAAAAGCAAAAAAAGCCATTATTAAAGCAAGTAACAATCGTATTTGCAGTTTACATATTCTTTTCTCTTTCATGTTTCTGTTGTAATTTCATTACATTAATTTTTGGTGACTGTTATCGTGAAACTTACAACTTATTTACAGTATACAAAGACTATTATATTGAAGCTAATCCAAATACTGAATTAGATGAAAATGAAATTAAAAGTAATATTAAAAAGAAGTTCTATATTGAAGCTATTTTACATATTTTCTCATTAGGTTTTTTGGTAAGTAATTTCATTATTTAAAATCTATATTTTTTTATTTTACATATTGTTAATATTTTTTTTTAAAAAAAAATAAAAAAAGATTTATTATTATGTCGTAACAAGTTCATATGTTGAAAAAATTAGTCAAGATGGTGATGAATATAGTCGTAAAATCCTTGAAAGTAGTCATCCTAAAAACACTACTGGAAATAGTTATAACTATAACCAAAGTAAAAATAGTAATAGTACTTTCAACACTTCAAAGAGTGTTGGTGTTTAAATTTAAAGTTTAAATTTAAAGCAGTCTTAATGAAAGTAAATTTAATATAGAAATAGGTATTATTATTATAATACAAAGATATTTATGTATTAGTGAATTTCTTTCAAAAAATATAGAAATAATTTTTATAGAAAAATTATTATTAATATAATTATTAAATAATATATATAATAATTAATATTATTAATAATAATAGAAAAAATTAAAAAGATATAATAATAACATTATGATAATTATAATATTATTTCTTTAATATTTTTTTTAATAATATTTATTTAAAAGAGATAATATAAAATAATATATAATGTACAAAAAAAAAAAAGAAATTTTAAAAAAGAAAGTAATAAAAATTACTTAAACATGAAAAAATGTAAATAAATAAAAAAAAAATAAAATAAAAAAAAAAAAAAAACAAGTTAAAAGTTATTTTAATATATATAAATATAAATATATTATTTTTTCTTATTAAAAACTGTCTTGTTTAATCTTATAAAGAAATAATTTATAAAAATTTCTAATAAAAAATAAATTATATCTTTATAATAAAATTTTGTTAAAAAATTATTTTTCTAAAAATTGTTTTTCTGATAAGTGAATATAATTCTATTCCTCCTATGTCTCATTACTCTTGGGCCAAAGAATCTTGTTCACTACATAAGAAGCTTATGAAAATAAATATTAAAAGTACTAAAGATATTAGAGAATATTATTGGAATAATAGTAGCCTAAATAATGGAAGTAAAGCCCTCAGATATACTAACAACAAATTCCTTAATTCAAATCGCCTAATGCATATCGGTCTCAACAAACCTCACTTAAATTTAGGAATTACCTGGATTATTCGTATTCGATGCGGTTATGAAAATACTACCCGAATTGCTATTGCCAGTAATAGAGTTACTCCTGACTGCCCTCGTGTCTGTCCATGTTGCGGATATGACGAACAATCTTTTTACCATTGGATATTAGAATGTTCTGCATTCTCTGAATACAGAGCTTCTTCACTTAGCTTTCTTGACGATCTTTTTACCCTTTTTTACAATAAATATAAGAATAAATTCATCACATACTTACTCCCCAAAACGGAAGTAAGAAAAACAATTTATAACTATATTTTTACGTTCCTTCTTGGTGGAACTTTAGCTTATGATGAGCTACAAATCGATAAGGCGGAACAAAGACATTTGAATGAACAGCTTTACAGTTCATCGGGGTCTCATGTTCCATATGTAGAGGGTCTCGCGGCTTTTCTTACTAAAACAATCCCTATCATTAGTAGCTCTATGAAGCTACTTTTTGATAGGTTTAGTAAGACACCTAACGTAATCAAGAGCGCCGACGTCGTACCGATATGGCAAAGGATCATTTCCAATGTTCCGTACACAGGGTTCAATGTTAGTATTTCCTAAAATTCGAATGAAAACATTATGAACTCATGGGAGAGTTTAGTGGACACCACACTATCACACCTGATGTTACTTCTTTTTTTTATTTCATTTAATTTATTAGGTAGGGACCAATCCCACACAGTACAAATTGCAGAGTTCATTGAACTTTTATGCAACTTAAATAATTATTTTATATTATTTTATATTTATATTTTTATTTATATATATTTTATTATTTTTATTTATTATTTATTATATCAATATCAATATGTATTATCACCTAATGTTATGTAATATCTCAAATTAAATAAATAAATAAAATATGTGTATTCTCTTCCTAGTCTAAAAAAAAAAAAATATAATTATTTTTAATAATAAATACAGGTGTAGCAATTAAAATATGATAAAAATAAAACAATATAGAAATAAATTTGTTATTTTTAAATTTTTATTTGAATATATTTTTTATTTTAAATTAAATGTATTACAATTTTCAATTCTATTAATTTGCACATGATTCAGTTTTACTTCCATTCCCTACATGTGTAGTATTTTTTATATTACTTGTATATATATTACTGGACTTGTTGAGCATACTCATACTTTTTAATTTTGATCTTAAAGCAACATATTGAGTAATATCTGTACCATTAGAATCAATCATATCAAATCCAGGTTTAGTAATAAGTAAATGAACTCTTGAACCAATTAATATATAAACACATGCAAAATGAAGGAAACAATTGAAAAGAATTGTTAAAAAGAAATATAGTGGATAATTTTTACCGTCCAGTTTTTTAATTAATTCATTAACAAGATAGTCAGAAATGTTTGTACTGAATATTACAAATGTATAACAAATGTCACCAAATTTTTTTGAATGACTTCCAGTAGCAATAATCATAAATATAAGAGCAATAAACTATTTTATTTATTTTAAAATTATTTAAATAAAGAAATTAGTATAAACCATTTTTCAAATAATTATAAATTAATAATTAACAATAAATAAAAAATTATTAAATATTGTTTTAGTACTATTTGCTATTTGTAAAATAAAAATATAATATAATATAACATAATATTTATATGATATAAAAAAGTTACTACTTACAACAAAACCAAGGTATGCTTGATATACTTTATTTAGAGATTGATAATTACTGTATTCTCCAACAGGAATACGAGAATAACCAATTGAACCAATTGCTTCATAGAAAAATTCACACGAAAATATAATAACTACCTTGTATATAACTGCAATACTAATTGCAGTCATAATACTATATAATAAACGCTTATTATCTAATTTATTTGACATAATCGACTTTGTTTTGAAAATACAATAAATACGATAAGCAACTGCAAACATTGGAATATAAATTAGATTTGTACCAAGTGCTTCAATTACAACAAAAATTTTAATTTTAGCAATTGAGTATGACGGAATATATTTCAATAACTTTATCATATTTAAAGCACATCCTCCTACAATTAAATTACAAAACACCGGTGATATAACCTTAATATAAGGATGATTTCTTAATCTATAAGCCATATAAATTATAAATAAACAGAATATAATTGTTAAAACAATTATGGAGATAGATAATATTCCAAATAAACCTAAGTTAGAAGTAATTAATTCATTCAAGTTTTTAAAAATTAAATTTATATTAATAACATTATTATATTGTATAAAATTTCTAATTTTTAATGGAAGAAGACATAATATTTCATAAAATGGTACCATATATTTTGACTTAAATATATCTCTTATATATAATTTCTTAGTTTTTTCCATGGTACTACATATAACTGGATTATCATTACAATAGGTTTGCATGTCTTCGTCTGAATCTTTTTTAGTAAAATCAAATGTTGGAATACAACCAAATTCATCAGCACGTAAAAGTTGTATTTTCTTATCTGTAAGGATAAGTGCGATTTCTGCGAGTATTTCTGGTTTAATATCACTATACTTATTGGCAACTAAAAGTTTATGATTAGTTACACTCTGATGTTTTGGTAAAGGTGTCATAGGAAGATCAACATTATTGTATTTTAATTTTTTAAATATAATATTATGAGATGCTTTTGCTTTAAAAAAAGTTGATCCATTTGTCATATACTCGTAAAATGCATTATCTAGAGTTAAATCAAATGTTTCTTTTATTTGATTAGAGTAACTTTTAACAAAATTTTTGAAATTCTTTAACAAAGAATTGGAAGTATTATTATAAAATAATTTCATATGATCTGGGTCATAATCTGGTGATAAATTGAATTTATCACTTGCATATTCAACAAAAAGATTTAATAAATCATTATCGTCAGAAACTGAAATGATTTGGGGTTGAGAATTTTTTTTTAAATTTACTATTAAATCATCCCATGTATAACTTTCCATATTATTTATTAATTCTTGGGTATTCTTATAGTTTGGATCTAGCTCATCA
This sequence comes from Piromyces finnis, assembly GCA_002104945.1. Taxonomy (NCBI): domain Eukaryota; kingdom Fungi; phylum Neocallimastigomycota; class Neocallimastigomycetes; order Neocallimastigales; family Neocallimastigaceae; genus Piromyces; species Piromyces finnis. Next base: position 486,569 of record MCFH01000022.1, read on the forward strand.
AGATGGTAGTAAAATACATTAAAATCATTTTCATAAGGAATGCCAATTAATTTTTTTTTATATATACCATAACTTAAACTTTTAGGATCATGAAATTCGAGATCTTTCATGTCAATATATTTGGAGAGATCATGAAATAATTCAAGAGATGGATATCTATGTCCAACATTTTTATGAATTATATTACTTTGTATTGTGGCCATTTCATTAAATAAAATTCTTTCGTCAAGCACTACCATATCATAACTTTTATCTTTTAATTTTTTAGATAAAAAATTCATGTAATCAAGAGCCATAGAGTTATAATGTGGATCACTTGGTGGATAAGGATAAAATAGAAAATTTACTTCATAATCTTTAAGTATTTCATTATCTTTAACTTTTTCGTTAAAATATCCACTTAAATATTCTATATATTTGTCTTGATATTCATAAGTTTTAAATGTTTCAGATATATCAATTTGTTTTAAACATACTTTAATTCTTTTCTTTTCAGATTTTACAGTAACTAATAATAAAGATATCAAAAAAAATAGAAGGAATCTTTTAAATTTTTGAGTCATTTTTTATAACATTTAGTTAATATTTAATAAATTTAAATAACAAGAAATGTAAGGATATCTTTTTTTATCATGGATATTTTTGATTTTATATTATAAAAATTTTGTAATAAAATATATATGTCTTTAATGTTTAATAATAAAAATAATTTTATAATATGAAAATAGTTTATATAAAATTTGTGTTAGAATTTATTATAATAATTTTCTTCACCATTTTTCAAAAAAATAAATAAAATAAAATTAATATAATAAAATATTATATTGGTTTAGCTTTCAATAATTATATTCAGTAATAAAAAGTTTATAAATTCTATTAATAAACTGTGATATGATATATCCACATCTTTTTTTAATCAAATTAATCAAAATTAATTGTTTTTCCTAAATTCTATTTTTTATTTTTACATTTTAATTTTTAGGATAATTATATTATCATAAGTTTAAATTTTAAATTTTTCCATTAATATTTTTCCATGATACTATTTATTAAACTCTTTCTGTATATATATTAGATTTACGTTTAATATATTTTAAAGTACTTATTCTATTTTTTAATTTAAATCTTAATCCAATATATTGTGTGGCATCATTATAACTGTTTGTATTACTTTGACTTGTATTTTTTTCAGAGTTGGGGTATAATAAAATTAGTACAATTCTTGATACTACCAAAACATAAACGCAACTAAAATGAAGGAAACAATTAAAAAGAATAGTTAAAAAAAAGTATAAAGGATAGTTATCTCCACCATCTAATTTTGTTATTAGGCGTTCAACAAGAAAATCTGATATATTTGTACTGAAAATAACGAACGTATAACAAATATCACCAAAATTCTTAGATCTACTTCCAGTAGCAATAATCATGAATATTAATAAAATAAACTATTTAAATTTGAAAAAATAATAATTTTAATAAATATTATTTTTAATTTTTTATATATTATTTTCTTTAAATAATAGTACGTACAACAAATGTTAGGTATATTTGATAAATTTTATTGAATAGTTCATTATTTGAATAATTTCCTACGGGAATGCGGGCATACGTAACAGAACCGATTGCTGTGTAATAAAAGCTACATGTAAAAACAATTACTATTTTATAAATAACAGCAATACTAATTGCGGAGAAAATACCTATTAAAAGACGTTTATTATTTAAAGAATTTGACATAAATGATTTTGTTTTGTATATACGGAAAATACGATATGCAACTGCAAACATTGGAATATAAATTAAATTTGTTCCAAGAGTTTCAAGAATAAGAAATATCTTAATTTTTCCACGGGAATAGGGAGGAATGAATTTTAATAATTTTATCATATTTAAAATACACCCAATAACAATTAAATTACAAAATATGGGTGATATAACTTTAATGTATGGATGTTCTTTTAATTTGTATGTCATATAAATAACAAAACAACAGAATACAATGACTAATATGGTAAGAATTATTGATAATACTCCATATACTCCTAAATTATCGGTAATAAATTCATTCACATTTTTTAATGAGAATTCTATATATTTAATATCATTTGTAATAAAAAAGTTTTTAAATCGGATTGGAATAAAGCATAATATTTCATAAAATGGTACCATTGTGTCAGAACTAAAAATATCTCTAATATAAAGTTTTTCCACTTTATCCATTGCATCACAAATAACTGGATTATTATTGCAATAATCTTGTAAATCTTGATCGGAATCCTTTTTAGTGAAATCAAATGTTGGAATACTTCCATATTTTTCAGCACGGAATAATTGTGCTTCTTTATCGGTAAGAATGAGAGCCACTTCAGCAAGAAGATCAGGTTTAATATCACTATATTTATTTGCAACTAAATATTTATTTGTTGTAGCACTTTGATATTTTGGAGGAAGAGATAAAGGAATTCCATCGTTTCCATATTTCGATTTAAAAAGGAAGTTATGAGAAGCCTTTGCTTTAAAGAATGTTGAATTTTTTGTTAAGAAGGATGAATATGCATCATCTAAAGAAGTACGAGCTGCTTTTATTGGCTCATTATTAGGTGAAAATGATTTTACTAAATCACGAAATTTTGTATAAAAATCTGTAGATTCTTCATCATCATAGAATATCTTAATATAATCTGGATTATATTCTGGAGATAAAGTATGTATATTATTTGTATATTCAATTACGAAATTTAACACATCATTGTCATCACCCAATGCAAGTACAAAAGGTTGAGAATTCTTTTCCATTTTTTCCAATAAAGATTCCCATGTAAAATCTTTCATGTTTTCTACTAATGCCATTGTGTCACTGCCATTTGCATTTGAATTTTCACCATCTTTATGATAATACAATACATCGAAATCGTATTCAAACGGAATACCATAAATTTTTTTCTTATACATTCCATAACTTAAAATTTTTGGATCATGAAATTCTAGATCATCCTTATTAATATATTTGGTTAAGTCGTGTAATAATTCAAGAGAAGGTTGTCTAAATTTAGTTTCTTTAAAAATTCTTTCAGATTCCATTAAAGCGATATCATTAAATAAAATTCTTTCATCAAGCAGTATCATATCATATTCTTTTCTAGGCAATACTTTAGCCAAATCATTCATATAATCAAATGGTACTGATTGACCATTAGTTTCAACAGGAATATATGGATAAAAATAGATATCGAGTTCATAATTATTAAGTCTTTCATTATCTTTTACTTTTTCTACAAAATAATTATTTAATTCATTTCTATACTTTTCCCAATCATCATGTAGTACAGTTCTAGGCATATCAGGTTGTTTTATACATATTTTGATTCTTTGTTTTTTAGCAAAAACTGTAATAAAAACAAAAAATAAAATAAAATATAAACCAGAAATATTTCGAAGTCTCATTATCCAATTTTGTTATTAAAATTAAAAATATTTTTAATATATATATTTCTTTTATTTTATTTTATTAAAATATATTAAAAAATTATGTATATAATTTACATTTAAATAAAGTTTTAATATGTTTTTTACTTTTTTTTCTATTTATTATTCATAATTTTAGTATAACTATTTTTTTTATTTAAAGATTGATATTATATTTATATTTCATATGTATTTTATAAATATCTTACTCATAATAATCACATCATAAATAAAAACATTATACTTAATAATAATAAAATATATAAAATGGTAAATAAATAGAGAATTTGAAATAAAACATATTTCAAACAGTATATATAAAGATATATAGAATATAGAAAAAATATGTTAAAATTTTTCCTAAATTATATCTAATAATATAAAGAAATAATTATTTTAAAATAATAGAAAAAAATTCATTTAGACATGAAATTAAATTATTTAGCTAACTTGAAATCAGAGAAACCATTTTTGACCTTTATTTAAAAAATTTTTCTAGATCTAGAGAAGAATTTAACATTAATGATACAATTTATTATAAATATGTATATTATACATGTAATAAATAAAATATCATAAATATATAAAGATTCTCTTAATTATGAAACAAAAATATTTAAATAAATCGAAAATAATTATAAATCAATAAAAATAGTTTATTAGTTTATATACTATGTAGTTTTATTTATAAAGAATTAAATTTTATTATATAAATTTCTAATTCAAAACTTTATTATGTATATTTCTCTCTTTTCTAAATATCAAAAAATATTTTTTTTGACAATTTATACTATATAAACTCATTTTTAAGCAAGAACTTTTTTAAGACAAAGTACTTTTTAATCTATTTTTTTACTAATTAGCTTGATTCAATAACTAATTTCCAATGATAATTTTAAAAATAAAAATTAGGAAAAAATTTATAGTTCGATAATAATAAAAATAAGTATTTAGACTCTCTCTCAAAACTTTATTTATTTTATTTATTTAATTTAAAAAAAATAATTTAACATGAATCAAAAAATAAAAATAAAAGTTACAAAAATAAAATCTAAAGAACATTTTATTATATAAATTCATGAAATGAATAGCTGCACAAAAATTTATATTGAATATTTTCTTTCATAGTTTATTTATTCATTATATAGTAATTTTTTATATCTATTTTATCTATAATATATTTATTATAAGTATTTAGTTTCGTTTTATCCTATTTAATAAAAAAAGATGAAAAAATAAATATGATAATAAATGAGGAAAATATAAATATTTAAAACCAAAATTTAGAATCTAAAATTTATTTATATTTAGAAATTTATTTTTATTTTTATAATAATATTTTATTATTTAACTTAATAAAATATTTAAATTTGATTTATCATTTTTTTTAAAATATTATAAATAAAAACAATTAATAAAAAAAAAAAAAAAAGAATTAAAAAAATATAAAAATTTAATAGCGTATTTATATATATTTATATATGCTAATAATTATCTTTTATTAATTATTACTTATAACTTTGCGTTTAGGGAATATAATAAAATGAAAATTCGAAACACTTCAAAAATATTCCTACTTTTTATAACTTGTCTATTTACGACTATTTATGCTAATAAACAAAGAATCAAAATATGTATAAAACAACCTGATATGCCTAGAACTGTACTACATGATGATTGGGAAAAGTATAGAAATGAATTAAATAATTATTTTGTAGAAAAAGTAAAAGATAATGAAAGACTTAATAATTATGAACTCGATATCTATTTTTATCCATATATTCCTGTTGAAACTAATGGTCAATCAGTACCATTTGATTATATGAATGATTTGGCTAAAGTATTGCCTAGAAAAGAATATGATATGATACTGCTTGATGAAAGAATTTTATTTAATGATATCGCTTTAATGGAATCTGAAAGAATTTTTAAAGAAACTAAATTTAGACAACCTTCTCTTGAATTATTACACGACTTAACCAAATATATTAATAAGGATGATCTAGAATTTCATGATCCAAAAATTTTAAGTTATGGAATGTATAAGAAAAAAATTTATGGTATTCCGTTTGAATACGATTTCGATGTATTGTATTATCATAAAGATGGTGAAAATTCAAATGCAAATGGCAGTGACACAATGGCATTAGTAGAAAACATGAAAGATTTTACATGGGAATCTTTATTGGAAAAAATGGAAAAGAATTCTCAACCTTTTGTACTTGCATTGGGTGATGACAATGATGTGTTAAATTTCGTAATTGAATATACAAATAATATACATACTTTATCTCCAGAATATAATCCAGATTATATTAAGATATTCTATGATGATGAAGAATCTACAGATTTTTATACAAAATTTCGTGATTTAGTAAAATCATTTTCACCTAATAATGAGCCAATAAAAGCAGCTCGTACTTCTTTAGATGATGCATATTCATCCTTCTTAACAAAAAATTCAACATTCTTTAAAGCAAAGGCTTCTCATAACTTCCTTTTTAAATCGAAATATGGAAACGATGGAATTCCTTTATCTCTTCCTCCAAAATATCAAAGTGCTACAACAAATAAATATTTAGTTGCAAATAAATATAGTGATATTAAACCTGATCTTCTTGCTGAAGTGGCTCTCATTCTTACCGATAAAGAAGCACAATTATTCCGTGCTGAAAAATATGGAAGTATTCCAACATTTGATTTCACTAAAAAGGATTCCGATCAAGATTTACAAGATTATTGCAATAATAATCCAGTTATTTGTGATGCAATGGATAAAGTGGAAAAACTTTATATTAGAGATATTTTTAGTTCTGACACAATGGTACCATTTTATGAAATATTATGTTTTATTCCAATCCGATTTAAAAACTTTTTTATTACAAATGATATTAAATATATAGAATTCTCATTAAAAAATGTGAATGAATTTATTACCGATAATTTAGGAGTATATGGAGTATTATCAATAATTCTTACCATATTAGTCATTGTATTCTGTTGTTTTGTTATTTATATGACATACAAATTAAAAGAACATCCATACATTAAAGTTATATCACCCATATTTTGTAATTTAATTGTTATTGGGTGTATTTTAAATACTATAAAAGTATTAAAATTCATTCCTCCCTATTCCCGTGGAAAAATTAAGATATTTCTTATTCTTGAAACTATTGGAACAAATTTAATTTATATTCCAATGTTTGCAGTTGCATATCGTATTTTCCGTATATACAAAACAAAATCATTTATGTCAAATTCTTTAAATAATAAACGTTTATTTATTTGTGTGATAGTAACAATTTCTCTATCAGTAATTTACAAATCAGTAATTGCAATATTCTGTAGACTTTATTATGAATCTGTTGGTTCTGTTAGATATGCCCGTATCCCAATTGGATACTATACAAATCATGAAACTTTGGATAAAATATATCAAGTATATCTCACAATTATTGTATGTATTATCAATTTATTTAAATTAAAAATCATAATAAAATAGTTGGATGCGTAATAATATTATAATAGTAATTAAATACTCATGTCATTTTTTTCTTATATATATATATTTAGTTTATTTCTCTTTTATTTATGATTATTGCTACTGGAAGCCGGTCCAAGAAATTTGGTGATGTTTGTTATACATTTGTTATCTTCGGTACAAATATATCAGATTTTCTTGTTGAACGCCTAATAACAAGATTAGATGGTAAAGAGTATTATCCTTTGTATTTCTTTGTTACAGTATTCTTTAACTGTTTACTTCATTTTATTTGTGTTTATATTTTGGTTGGATCAAGAATTCATTTACTTATTAATAATCCCAATTTTGATTTTGTTAGTAGTAGTAATGGTACTACCAATGCTTCAGATGCTTCCCAGTATGTTGCATTAAGATCAAGAATAAGAAGTATGAGTATAGTTAAAAGATACAGTAGTATGATATCTACTAAAAATAGTGGCTATTCACAAACAAAGAGCGGAAGTACTATAAGATAAAAAAGTAGTACTTTTTCATTTAAAATATATTGTTAAAAAAACCAATACTTTACCTATTTAATCTTTTCATTATAAAATGGAATATACCAGTGTAAAAAAATTAAACTTTATTGTATTAATATTTCAGTATTATATATAAGTCATTATTATTAATACTTTTAGTTTTATATAATTAAAAAAAAGTTGATATTGAAATGAAATTATTGTAAATATAATTATTTTAAATTTTCAAAAGATTAAATTTGAATAATAAATGATATACAATAATTCTACAAAATATATTTTGAAAATCTAATTATAAATTGAGATAAAATTTTTTTATTTTTTTTATAAATAAAGAAATTAAAATCATATTTCTTATCATAGTTTGAGTGTGTGTTTATAAAAATATTATTAAATTAGTAAAATTCTTAATTTCATATTCTAATGAAAAAATCAATACTTATTATTGAAACCTATAATTCAAGTATAATTCATCTTTGGAATTACTTATATCATATTATTATATATAAAATTCTTTATAGAGTAAATGTTTATTTTTATAATAAACAGTAATTTTTGTAATAGTAATTAATAATTCAAAAACCACAATGTTTTATAAGTTATTATTATGAATATACTAGTTCTATATGATGTATTGTATCCCAATAAATTAAATAATAATTCAAATTATAAAATATTGAATAAAATATATCATTCATATCATATAATCTTTATACGTATTTTATTATCCGTCTTATTAAAATTTAAAATTAAAATATATTTAATGATATAACTTTTATTTTATTAAAATTTAAAATTAAAATATATTTAATGATATAACTTTTATTTTATTAAAATTTAAAATTAAAATATATTTAATGATATAACTTTTATTTTAAGAGGATCAGGACTTTTTTTCACATATCTCAGATACCCTTTAATATATTTTATAAACATCAGAGAATAAAAAGAATAAACACCATCAAAAATTTTTATTATTTACTTCTAAAGAAATGTCTTACAATTAAAAAGAAAAGAAGAAAAAATAATTTTGGTTCATTTAGAATAACAAATTCAAATTATTATGAATAAATGAGTTATTTCAATAAATTAAAAATCAAAATATAAAGATTTAAATTTATCATAATAATTATTATTAATATCATTATAATAATAGTAATACTAAAAATAAATAAAAAAAATAGGAAGAATTTATTATAAAAAAATAAACTATTAAAGTTTTAATTGTAATTTTAAAAAAAAAAAAAAAAAACCCAAAATTTATATATAATTTTAATAATTATCCTACTATTATATCTTATTGGATAAATAGAATATAAAAATATTTAAATATAATTTATAATTAATAAAATTTCTTTCTTTTAAAACAAAAAAATTAACTTTTTCAAATTTTAATGAATGGAGTATAATTATATTTAAAAAAAAAAAACAATTGTTTATTATGTACCGATTTAATATATTAAACACTTACTAATAATTTTTTTAATAATATAAATACCTTTTATATTTAAAAGAGTATTAACTTATATTACAAAACAGTATAATGGGAATAAAATTTTCAAAAATATTTTTTTTCATTTTAATTTATCTATCTTCCGTTTTATGTGAAGAGAATCAAAAAATAAAAATATGCATTAAACAACAAGATATGACAGATTCAGTATCATTTGAATACTGGGAAAACTATAAAAATGAATTAAAAAATTACTTTGCAGAAAAAGTAAAAGATAATGAAAAACTTAATAATTATGAACTTGATATATATTTCTATCCGTACTTAGTTGAAACTGATGGGCAATCTAAAATCTTTGACTATATTAATAATTTAGTAGATGGTCTAAGTAACAAAGAATATGATATGATAATACTTGATGAAAGAATATTATTTAATGATATAGCATTAATGGAATCTGAATGGATTTACAAAAATATAAATTATAGACAACCATCACTAGAATTATTACATGATTTATCTGAATATATTAATAAAAAAGATTTAAATTTCCATGATCCAAAGGTTTTAAGTTATGGGATGAATGAAAATAAAATTTATGGTATTCCTTTTGAATATGATTTCGATGTATTGTATTATCATAAAGATGGTGAAATTTCAAATGAAAATAGTGATACATTGACGTTAATAGAGAATATGGAAGATTATACATGGGAATCTTTATTAAAACAAATGGATAAAAATGGTCAATCTCTTAGAGTTTCATTGAGTGACGATAATGACTTATTAAATTTCATAATTGAATATACAAGTAATAATTATAAATTGTCTGTAAAAAACAATCCAAATTATATGAAATTATTTTATAATGAGTCTTCATCAACTTATTATACTAAATTACGTGATTTAGTAAAATCATTTTCCCAAAATAAGGATGTAAAAAGTGCTATTGAATCAACATTAAATGACGCATATAATAGCTTTTTGGCGAAAAATTCAACATTCTTTAAAGCAAAGGCTTCTCATAACTTCCTTTTTAAATCGAAATATGGAAACGATGGAATTCCTTTATCTCTTCCTCCAAAATATCAAAGTGCTACAACAAATAAATATTTAGTTGCAAATAAATATAGTGATATTAAACCTGATCTTCTTGCTGAAGTGGCTCTCATTCTTACCGATAAGGAAGCACAATTATTCCGTGCTGAAAAATATGGAAGTATTCCAACATTTGATTTCACTAAAAAAGATTCCGATCAATATTTACAAGATTATTGCAATAATAATCCAGTTATTTGTGATGCAATGGATAAAATGGAAAAACTTTATATTAGAGATATTTTTAGTTCTGACACAATGGTACCATTTTATGAAATATTATGTTTTATTCCAATCCGATTTAAAAATTATTTTTTATCTAATGATCTTGAATACATAAAAAGCTCTTTACAAAATGTGAATGAATTTGTTACAAGTAATTTAGGTATATATGGAACATTATCTAAAATATCTGTTTTATTTGTTATTGGATTTTGTTGTTATGTAATTTTTATGACATACATATTAAAAGAACATCCATATATCAAAGTTATGTCACCACCATATTGTAATTTAATTGTCATAGGATGTATTTTAAATATGATTAAATTAATGAAATTTAATCCACCATATACACTTAAAAAAATAAAAACATATCTTTTTATTGAGACCCTCAGTACTAGTTTAATTTTCATTCCAATGTTTGTAATTATTTATCGAATTTATTATATATACAAAACAAAATCACTCCCTAAAAAATCTACATATAAAACACTTTTTTTAATTTGTGTAATAGCAGCTATTTTTGTAGGAGTTATTTATAATGTGGCTATTATTTTTAACAATAAATTTTATTACGAAACAGTTGGTTCTGTTAGTGATACACGTATTCCAATAGGATATTTTTCAAATTACGAAACGTTAAATAAAATTTATAATGGATATCTTACAATTATTGTATGTATTATACTGTAATTTATTATTTAAAATCAAAAATCTTTCATAATAATATTTATTTATCAAGTGCTAACCTTTAATTTTTTTTCATATAGTTCATTACTATTTTCATAATGGCTATTTATACCGGAACTTTATCAAAAAGATTTTTGGATATTTCATATATATTTGTTATTTACACTACAAATATTGCTGATTATATTGTTGAACGTTTAATAACAAGATTGAAGGGTAGTATGTATTATCCTATGTTTATTCTCTTAATAGTTTTATTTCATTGTATTGTTCATTTCAATTGTGTTTATCTTTTGATTGGGTTAAGAATTTACTTTATTAAAAAAAATCCAAGATATAATTTTGATAATATTTATAATACAAATGTTGCACAACTCATTCCATTGAAATATAAAACAAAAACTATGAGTGTATTTAGAAGATTTAGTGTTTTATCGTCAACAAGTAGTTTTAATAATAATCCTTCTATTAGAAGTGGTGGAGCAAGTGGTTATAACACAAACTACAAAGCAGGAAGTCAAGCTGCCGCTTCATTTAAAACAAGTAATTCAAATATTAGAAATATAGGAGTAACTTCATTTAAATCAAGTAATACAAATATAAGAAGTATACCTCATCAAGATTTCTAATAAATGATAATATAATATTTTAATATCAAGGAAATAAGAAATATTAATGTGTTATGATAAAAAAGTATTGTAAAAATATTAAAATATAAATTAATTCGAAAAAAAAGAAAAAGAAGATAATATGGATTTTATAAATATATAAAAGCATGTATTGAATAATTTTAAAAAACAGACTTATTTTGCAATAATAATATATATCTTTATACTTGTTCATTTTTGCCTGAAAAAAATTTTTTTTTATTTTGTTCGTTTAATATTTTCCATTTTGTATTTAAAAAAACTTTTCATAATATAATATTATTTATTTTTTAAATATTTACAAATTTATTTATTTATAAAAATTAATTTACATAGTGATATATTTAATTAAAAATAATTTACCTACCCAAAATTTTGTAAATAATTTTTTTTTTTTTTGGTTATTTTTTTTTTATATTCACTTTATTATATATATATAATTAATAATTTACATTACTTATATTTTATATAAAAATATAAATATTGAAGTAAAATAAAAAAATAATAAAGTATTTATTATAATTCTTTATTATAATAATAATAAAAAATTTTTATATTCTGTTTCCTCTCACATCAACACTGGTAGTTTTAGCTGAATAAGCGGTACTTGCTTGTGAAATACTACCTCGAGTATTACTATTAGTGGTAAATCTACTACCACTCATAATACTCATACATCTTAATTTTGATCTTAAAGCAACATATTGAGTAGCATCTGTTGTACTATTTGTACCACCAGTATCAAATTCAGGATTATTCATAAGTAAGTGGATTCTTGAACCAATTAATACATATACACATATAAAATGAAGGAAACAATTAAAAAGAATAGTTAAAAAGAAATACTGTGGATAATTTTTACCGTCCAGTTTTTTAATTAATTCATTAACAAGATAGTCAGAAATGTTTGTGCAGAAAATAACAAATGTATAACAAACATCACCAAATTTACTTGAACGACTTCCAGTAGCAATAATCATAAATATAAGAGCAATAAACTATTTTATTTATTTTAAAATTATTTAAATAAAGAAATTAGTATAAACCATTTTTCAAATAATTATAAATTAATAATTAACAATAAATAAAAAATTATTAAATATTGTTTTAGTACTATTTGCTATTTGTAAATAAATATAATATAATATAACATAATATTTATATGATATAAAAAAGTTACTACTTACAACAAAACCAAGGTATGCTTGATATACTTTATTTAGAGATTGATAATTACTGTATTCTCCAACAGGAATACGAGAATAACCATTTGAACCAATTGCTTCATAGAAAAATTTACATGTAAAGATAATAACTACCTTATATATAACGGCAATACTAATTGCAATCATAATACTAAAGAATAAACGTTTATTATCTAATTTATTTGACATAAACGACTTTGTTTTGAAAATACGATAAATACGATAAGCAACTGCAAACATTGGAATATAAATTAGATTTGTACCAAGTGCTTCAATTACAACAAAAATTTTAATTTTAGCAATTGAGTATGACGGAATATATTTCAATAACTTTATCATATTTAAAACACATCCTCCTACAATTAAATTACAAAACACCGGTGATATAACCTTAATATAAGGATGGTCTCTTAATCTATAGGTCATAAAAATAACAAAAAAACAGAATACAATTGTTAAAACAGTTATGAAAATTGATAATACACCATATAAACCCATGTCAGAAGTAATTAATTCATTCATATTTTGAAAAGTTAACTTTAAATTATCAATATCTCTTTTTTCAAAAAATGTTTTGATTTTTAATGGAAGAAGACATAATATTTCATAAAATGGTACCATATATTTTGACTTAAATATATCTCTTATATATAATTTCTTAGTTTTTTCCATGATACTACATATAACTGGATTATCATTACAATAGGTTTGCATGTCTTCGTCTGAATCTTTTTTAGTAAAATCAAATGTTGGAATACAACCAAATTCATCAGCACGTAAAAGTTGTATTTTCTTATCTGTAAGGATAAGTGCGATTTCTGCGAGTATTTCTGGTTTAATATCACTATACTTATTGGCAACTAAAAGTTTATGATTAGTTACACTTTGATGTTTTGGTAAAGGTGTCATAGGAAGATCAGCATTATTATATTTTAATTTTTTAAATATAAAATTATAGGATGCTCTAGCCTTAAAGAAAGTTGAATCACCCTTCATATAATCATTAAATGCGCTATATAAATTATAATTATATATTTCCTCTTGATATTTAATATATGATTTAATAAAATCACGTAATTCTACATATAAAGAAGTGGAAGTATTATTATAAAATAATTTCATATGATCTGGGTCATAATCTGGTGATAAATTGAATTTATTACTTGTGTATTCAACGAAAAAGTTTAATAAATCATCCGCTTCACGAGTTGGTATAGTTTGAGGTTGCTCATTATTTTTTAATTTTTCTGTTAAATCATCCCATGTATAACTTTCCATATTATTTATTAATTCTTGGGTATCATTATAAGCTTTTGAATATAGCTTTTCATGACGATAATAAAATACATTAAAATCATTTTCATAAGGAATACCAATTAATTTTTTTTCATATATACCATAACTTAAACTTTTAGGATCATGAAACTCGAGAACTTTCATGTCAATATATTTGGAGAGATCATGAAATAATTCAAGAGATGGATATCTATATCCAACATTTGTACGAACCCAATCACTTTCAATTAATGACATTTCACTAAATAAAGTTCTATCATCAACAATAGCCATATCATAATTTTTTTCTTTTAATTTTTTAGATAAAAAATTCATATAATTAAATGCTACAGTTGAATAACCATTTGCCATTGGTTCGTAATGATAAAAATAAAAATCTATTTCATAATCTTTAAGTTTTTCATTATCTTTGACTTTTTCTGTAAAATATCCATTTAAAGCACTTTTATATTTGTCATAATCAAAATACCAATTTTTTGAACTACTAGTATATATATCAAGATCTCTTAAACATATAGTAATTTTTTTTTTAGCTTTAACAGTACAGAGTGAACATAATACTGTATAAAAAAGAAACGATAATTTTTTTATTTTTTGAATCATTATAGTATTCTATTAACTTTAAAAGAAAATGAATAAATAATAAAAAAAAAAAAAGAAATAAAAAAGAAAAAAGAAAAAGAGAAAATAAAAAAAAAAAAGGAATTTTAATTAATATAATTATTTTTTTATAAACTTTAATATATTTTTTCAATAATATATAATTATAAAGTTATTTTAAGATTTAAAAAAATAAGAAAAAAAAAATTAAAATTCATATTATAGTTTTTAAGAACTTTAATAGTATAATTTTTTATTTAAATTAATAAAAGTGCTTTTCATTTTATTACTTTATTTAAATTTTTAAAATATATATTTAGTAATTTTTTACCCTATTCAATATTATTCCTATTATCATAAATTTAATTAATATCATTAATTTTATATTTAGTAATTTTTATATATTATTTTTTAACTATTTATATATTAATAACTAATTAAGACATTAATTCATTATTTTTTCTTCTTTTTTTTTTTTTTTAACTTGAAATATTTAAGAATGTTTTTTTTTCTCCATATTATAATAATTAAACTATATTAATGTAAAAGGTATAATTTTATATTATCCATAATAATAAATTTAAATAAATTACTCAAATTTATAGTTTTTTTTTTTTATATATATATATAAACTAAAATCAATAATAAATAAATTTTTATTATTATAATAATAATAAAAAAATTTTAAATCTTTTTATTTTTTGAAATTTCCTTAAATTATACTTTCAAAATAACCACCTTTCAATTTTCAATTTTTATTTTATTTATTTTAATTTTGATTATTTAATAATTTTTTGTTTTTTAAAAATTTAAATGTTTCTTTTACAATAAAGTTTTATATATTTTTAATTTAATCTTTCAACTTTTATAATTTTATTATTTCTTTTAATATTTTTACTTTTTTAAAAGTCTATATTACTTTCTAAATTTTTTTCTAAATTTTTTCTAAATTTTTTTCTAAATTTTTTTTAAATTTTTTTTTTTACATAAGTAAAAATCTTTAAAATTGTTTCTATATTTTATATACAAATTATTTATCATGGAGGAAATATAATATAATTATATATTTATATAATTATATATTTATATTGTTATGGATTAATAATTATAATTATTTCTACCAGAAGATTCATTATATCTATTGTAATTTAAAAAGTTATAGTTAGGGTTCATATGATTTGGACTTGTCTGCTGATTATAATTATCATAATTATCATAATTATCATAATCATGACTTAAAAATGGGCTTGTTGGACTGTAATTTGGAGGTGAATTATTATTGTTATTTGTATAGTTTGGAATATTATTACGTTGTGAGGCATTTGTATAAGCGTTAGAATATGGAGATGTTGGTGATTTAATATTACTTAAACTATTGTTTACAAGTGTATTTGGACTTTTCATGGTGCCATCACTTGAATTAATAAATCCAGAATTTAATCCATAATTTCCAGAAGTGTTGTAGAGAATATAATTTTTATTAGTACTACTACTTGTATTATAAGGTTCACTGATTTCTAATGTATCATTACTACTATTCTTTTTTGATTTAGATTTAAATGCTAAATTTCCTTTGAATTTATTAACTAATTCACTGTAGGCCTTCTTTGATCTTAAAGGAATAAATTCCTTTAAATCTTCTGAATCCATAGCAGAACTAACTTTCATATCATCTGGATAGAGTAAAACGAAAAGAAGTCTTGATCCAATTAAAAAGTGAATACTTAAATAACTAACCACACAATTAAATAAAATAACAAGGAAGAAATATTTTTCATAATTAATATGAGATAATTTTTCTAAAAGTCTTCTTACGATGAAATCAGCAATATTTAAAGAGAAAATAACAAAAATATAACTAATATCACCGAATTTTCTTGAAATTCTACCAGTAGTAAGCATCATAAAAAGTAAAGCAATGAAAATTCCATGTAAGTAGAAGAGATAAATGTTAGTATATACTTCAGCATCTTCAAGCATATATTCAGGAAAACGAGTATATCTAAGAGATCCGAATGGTAAATAATAAAAGTTAACTTTATATGCTATATAAGATCTATAAGCAACAGCAACCAATATAGCTAATACTACTCCAAAGAATAAACGTTTATTATTTAATGATTTAGTCATGAAAGATTTAGCTCTGAAAATACGGAAGATACGGTAGGTAACAGCAAACATTGGAACGTAAATTAAATTAATACTAATGGTTTCATAGATATAATAGAATTTTGCCATAAACGCAGTGTATGGTGGTAAATATTGTAAAAATTTACACATATTCATGGTAGTACCTAAGATAATCATTATACAAAATATTGGGGAAATAACCTTTATGTATGGATGTTCTCTGTGCTTATAAATCAAACACATGATAACCAAGAAAAATACAGCAAAACCAAACATTAATATATAAGAAAAAATTCCATAAATACCTAATTGTTCAGTAAGTAATATGAATAAATTTTTAAAAGCAAAGATAACAGCTTCAACGTCATTATTAAGTATGTAATTTCTTATTATTTTTGGTAAGTTAATTTCAATTTCTATAAATGGTGAGCTTTTTTCATTCTTTAAAATATCTTTAATGTAAAGACGATCCATTTTTTCGATGATATTACATATATATGGTTGACTAGAACAGTAAGCTTTGATTTCTGGATCACTTTCTTTTTGCTTCATATCAAAAGTTGGAATACTTCCAAAATGATTAGCTCTGTATAATTGAGCATCCTTTGAAGTAAGAGCAATAGCAACTTCAGCAAGTAACTTCTTATCTACTTTACTATTTGTAGTAATTGCTAAATACTTTTCCATTATATTTGATTTATATTTTGGTGGAAGAGTGTAAGAATAAGTATTATTAGTTTTTTCCATTTCAGAACGAATAATATGACGGTGTGAAGCTTTTCCTTTGAAAAACATTGACTTTTCTTCAACAAAATCAGCAAATGCATCATCTAAAGTTATTTGAAGGGATTCAGTAACATCACCATTAGTGTAACTAATGATATAATCATAAATGGAAGAAAATAATTCTTCACCAGTCTTATTATAAAATACTTTCCAATAAAATGGATCATATTCTTTTGATAATTGGTATTTACATGCAGTATATTCGATAATTAAATTTAATAAATCATTATCATCACCTAAACCAATTGATTGAGTTTTTGGAGTTGAAGATTGTATTGAATTTAATAAATCGTCCCAATTAATAGTTTTCATTTTATCTACAATACCAACAGAATCTTTATTTTGATCATTGTAGTACAATACATCAAAATCTAATTCGAATGGTAATCCATAAATTGTACCTTCATATATACCATCATTAAGAGCCCTTGCTTCATTGAAACTAAGTTCTTCTTTTTTAATATATTCTGATAATGGATGGAATATTTCAATAGATGGTCTACGGTGTTCTAAATAAAATTCAACAATATCACTCTCCATAAAGGCCATTTCACTAAATAATATACGATCATCTAAAATCATCATATCATAATTTCCTTCTGAAAGATCAGGTTCTACTTCATATAAATATTTGAAATATACTGAACCTCCACCTTCCTTGACTGGTAAATATTCATAAAAAGAAAATGCTATTTCAACATTAGCTAAAGCAGGATTAACAGCGCTTTGTTCTGCTAAGTAAGAATTGATTAATTCTTCATACTTTATTTCCCATTCTTCAGCAACCGCGGTTTCTGGCATATCCGGTTGTTTAGTAAGAATAGTAATTACAGTTTTCTCAGCATAAGAAAAACTGATTATAATCGAGAAAAGAGTTAAATATATAAAGCTGTAAAGAATTCTCATTTTGTTTATTATGTTTTAAATTATTTTAAAAACACTTTTAAATTGTATAAAATTTAAAGGTTTTTTTTTTTTCTTACAAAATCAAATATCAATTATTTTATATTTTATATTATTATGTAAAAGCAATTACAATAAAAATAACTAATAAAAATATTTATTATTTATTTTTATATCTATACAATTTATACTTTATATAAATAAAGTATAATTTTTTTCTAATATTTTATGTACAATTTTTATTTATATAAGTATTGTACTTTTACTTTTATTATTTTATTATATATAATTACTTTATAATAAAAAAAAAAAGATAGAAAATGAGAATTTTTGAGTTTATATATCAAATATCAAATAAATAATAGATATTTACATAAAAAAAATTAATCTTTTTTTTTATATAATAATATTAAAAAAAAAACGTTAAAACTCTAATTTATAATTAAATTAATAAAAATTTAATATAACTTTAAACTATATTATTTTAAACGATTAACATATGAATATCTATAAATCTTCATTTAAATTATATTAAACTTAATTTAAAAATTGGTATTTCAATAGTTAATTATTCGACTATAATATTAAATATTATATGATTTTAAAAATGAAATTTTATCATTTATTTAATAATTAATAAAATTCGAAACACAAAATTTTTTTAATTTATTTATTTTAAATTTAGTTATAAAAAAAAATTAATATGGGGCAATTAATTTTTAATTAAATTTTAATTAAATATTTCTTTTTTATTTAATATTATAATATATTAAAATTATTTTTTTCATTAATAGTTCATATTATTAGTGATATAACAAAAATGATAATCAATAATCTAATTAGGAATAATAATAATATAAATATTCTTTTAATTTTCAATATTCATACTTGTTACTATTATTATAACGAAAATAAAGGTAATATTTATTATAAAATTAATTTATTTCTGGGTAATTAATAAGCACAAAATATATTTGTTTTTTTTTTATTATTTAATATGTTTTTTTGAAATACTAAATTATATATCATATAAAATTTAAAAAAAAAATAATAAAAAACATTCATTTTTATATTTTCATTATTAATTAACCATTGAATAAATAAATAATATTCTTAACTTATTATTCATTTATTCCCATATAAAAATTAATAATTAGAACAGTTTTTTTTTCTAGTAAGTGTTTAATTATTGCCAGTTTTATTTTTTCCAAAAATCTACATTTTCGAATATTTTCAATATCTCGAATTTTATATTTTATTTTCCTTTGTGATAAAATTATGATCGGAAGATAAAAAAAAAAAAAGGTACTTTATTTACAACAAATAGAATAATAATATAATTCATATAATGAAATTAAAATACAAAAATTTAATAATTAAAAGAGGTATTAAATCGTTATTAAATCTATTATTATTTTAATATTTTAATATATAATAGTATTAATTTAATTATTAAATAAATTAAAATCAAATTCAAAAATATATTAATTTTAAATTAATAAAATAAATCTATTTTTTTTTTGGAATAAAAAATTTGGGATACTTTTAATTATATTAAATAAATTAATTTTTTTAATAGTTCCACAAATTTAAAATGGAATTATGTGGCTTACTTTACCTTCATGTTTCTAATTTACATGAATGTATTTATATATATTTCTTATTAAAAATAATATAAAAAAACAATATTAAAATCAAATATAAATAGAATTAAAAAAAAATTAATATTTATAAATCTTATATTAATAATAAAGTTAATAATAATATTAATTATAATAATATATGTAATATTACAAAAAAAAAAATTATATATCTTTTTTAGTTTACATATAATACAAAACAAATAATAATTAGAATTAGAATATATTATTTTTTAATATTTATTAATAAATAAAGTTAATCTGTAAAATTTGATTGGTAAATATTTTTTTTATATTTTACAGAAAAATTCAACTTATTACAATTTATTAAATTATGTGAATAATATTCCGTATTTATTTCTTGATTTTATATTAAAATTAATTCATAAAGTAGAATTTGAATAAGGAAGAATACACTACAAAAAATTTAAAAATCAATATAAATCATTATCTTCCACAGAAAAAGTGATAAATCACATAAAAAAAAAAAAAAAAGCTTATCTTCAAAACTATTTTCAGAGTTCTTTGGAATATTCCTTACCACTTTTATGATTTCATTCATTAAATAATATAAAGTTTTCTTCCAAAACTTTCATTTTTTACATGTATAATATTGTAATGTTGCATAACTAAATATTTTTTCAAAGTTATTATTCTTTTTTTTTTAGACTGGAAAGAGAATACACTTCTTCCTGTATTTTTTTATTTAATTTGAAATATTACATTATATCAGGTAATAATACATATTGAATAAATGATAAATAATAAAATAGATATATATATAAATAAAAATACAAAATAAAATAAAATAAAATAATTATTAAAGTTGCATAAAAGTTCAATGAACTCTACAATTCGTACTGTGTGAGGTTGGTCCCTACCTAATAAATTAAATGAAATAAAATAGAGAAGTAACATCAGGTATAATAGTGTGGTGTCCACTAAACTCTCCAGTTCATAATGTTTTTATTCAAAGAAATACTAACATTGAACCCTGTGTATTAGGAATGTTCCTTTGCTATATCGGTACGACGTTGGCACTCTTGATTACGTTAGGTGTCTTACTAAACCTGTCAAAAAGTAGCTTCATTGAACTACTAATGATAGGGATTGTTTTAGTAAGAAAAGCCGCAAGATCCTCTATATATGGAACATGAAACTCTGATGAACTGTAAAGCTGTTCATTCAAATGTCTTTGTTCCGCTTTATCGATTTGTAGCTTATCATAAGTTAAGGTTTCACCAAGAAAGAACTTAAAAATATAGTTATAAATTGTTTTTCTTACTTCTATTTCAGGGAGTAAGTAAGTGATGAATTGATTTTTGTATTTATTGTAAAAAAAGGTAAAAAGATCGTCAAAAATGCTAAGTGAAGAAGTTCTGTATTCAGAGAGTGCAGACCATTCTAAAATCTAGGATAAATACTAATTCATCACTTAGTTTTATGGATTTGTAACTCATCATAAGCTAAAGTTCCACCAAATTTTTTTTTTTTTTTAAATATTTTTAAACTTTATTATTAATTTAATTTAAAATTATAATACATGTTATAAAAAAACAAAAATTAAAATATGTTTAAATAAACTCAAATGAATAAAAATTGGGTATAATATGTTCTAGTAATTTTAATTAAAGTAAGAAAACCACTATTATACTAAAGTACAATAATTGTATTTGACACCGAGCCAAAAATCAAAATTTTGTCATGGAACAAAATTATGATCTCCATTGGTTGTGCCGGCCCTCCTGGCCTGTCTTACTATTTCTTCAACATTGACGCTCTTGGATGTTACTTCAAACCATTAACCATCGCTGGCCAGTAGCAAAGGCATGATTTTGGTTAGAAGTTCCGCTGTTACCGTCAAGAATGGTATTCCTTCGTAAATGCTCGATCGAATCTGACACTTGCAAAGTTCTTTCCATTCCCTTGAATTGGAATTGATATCGTTAAAACTTTTTTCCCTCAAAAAGGAATTTAAATATTTTATTACACATACTAGAATAATTATACACATTAATATTCACCCGATTATTAGTACTATTACTATTATATTATTAACTAAATTACTAAAATTATTTATTATCATCATCATCATCATCATCGTTATTATTATTATTATTATTATTATTATTATTATTATTATTATTATTATTATTACTTTTATAAAATTTCGATAATTTATACAATTATATAGATTCTTTAAAATAATAATAATAAAATTATATTATTTTTAAATTTATATCTGTACATTCGATGATGAGTAATTTCAATGATATTAGTTATTTTATATATCATTATTCTTTATTAACAGGATTTGTTTTGTATACATAACAATTAGATGTTTCTGAAGGATTATTAAGTTTACTATGGTTACTTTCTTTAATTTTATTAAATAATTTAACACAGACACTGTCGTTCTTTAATGGAACAAATTCTTTTAAATTCGTTGTATTTGCTTTAGAAGTGTCGGATTCTTTTGTTGGTGGATTTAGTAATATAAGAAGAATTCTTGATCCAACTAAGAAGTGAATACAAAAGAAATGGGTTAAGCAATTGAATGAAATAATTAGTAAAAATACAGAATAAAAATATTCATCAGATAGTGTTAGTAGTAATCTTTGAACAATAAAATTGGATATATTTAATCCAAAAATAACAAATGTATAACAAACATCTCCAAATCTTTTAGATTTTCCTCCCGTTGTGATAATCATAAATAATAATCCAATAAACTTTTATATATTTTATATTAACAATGATATATAATTTTAATTTATAATTAATATTATTGAATTAGTTAGTTTTTAATTCATTATTTTATAATATATATTTATATATAATTAATAGCTTACCACTGCATAAAGAATTGCATCATATATACTATTATGAACATATGAGTATGTTGGTTCAATTTCTGGAAATCGAGTATCTCTAAATGATCCATATGGGAAATAGTAAAATTCATAGGAACATGCGAGTATAAATCTATAAAGGAAAATTATCAGTATAACTGTGATTATAAACAGGAACATACGTAGATTGGTTAAGGTTTCAGTTATAAATATATTTGATTTAAATATTTTGTAGATACGATATGTAATTGCAAACATTGGAATATAAATTAAATTAATACTAAGTGCTTCAAGACAGTAAAATAATTTCGATTTGAAAATAGAGTATGGTGGTAAATATTTCAAAATTTTTACCATACTAATTAATGTTCCAACTAAAATCATATTACAAAACATAGGTGAAATGACTTTGATATATGGATGATTTTTATATTTATGAACTAAGAAAATTACAAGAATATTTATTATTGAAAAGAAAATCACAATAATATACGAAAATACACCAACAATTCCCATGTTATTCGTAATTAAATACTTTATATTCTTAAAATAGTAAATAATATTATCAATATTATTATTCAATAAATTAGTTCTAAATAGTTTCGGAAGAAGAACCATAATTTCAAATAACGGTGAACTATATTTCGATTTAAAAACATTTTTCAATTTAATTCTTTTCATGTTTTCGATATATTTACATATTAAACTTTCTTTTTGACAATATAATTTAATATCGGGATCAGATTCTTTTTGATCTAAATCAAATGTAGGAATACTTCCAAAATGTTCAGAACGATGTAATTGAATATCTTTAGATGTTAATTGAAGTGCAATTTCTAAAAGAATTTGATTTTCCTTCTTACTAAATTGACTAATGCATAAAAACTTTTCAGTTACAGCACTAACATTTTTAGGAAGAAGCGTCATTGGGATTGTTTTATCATTATCATTGGATCGGAAAAGCGGATTATGAGATGCTTTACCTTTAAAGAATGCACTTTCGCCATCTAAGAATGCTTTATATGAAGTACCTAAACTAATTCTAGTAGAATTCTCGATATTTCCTCCAGTATAAGTATCAATATAATTATAAAAACTGGTAAATACATCTCTAGCTGTATCATTTATGAATACTTCAAAAAATTCTGGATCGTATTCTTTTGATAATTCATATTTATTACCTGTATATTCCATTAAAAATTGTAAAACATCATAATCATCACCTAAACCAATACTTAAATTAGACGTGGATGAAATGGAAGAATATAATTTGTCCCATGATATTTGATCCATTTCATCTGAAAGTCGTTTTGTAACTTCGTTATTTGGATCATAATACATAACATCAAAATCTAATTCATAAGGTAATCCATACAATCTGTCTTTATAAATAGCATCTTCTAAAATACTTGGATCATTAAAATTAATACTGTTCATTTTAACATAATCGGTCAAGTCAAGTAGTAATTCCAAAGATGGATAACGATATCCTAAATGATAATAATATTCTGTTTCCATAAATTCCAATTCACTAAATAATATTTTATCATCTAAAACAACCATATCATAATACTGTTCTTCTATTCCTGCTATAGCTTCATAGAAATATCTATAGTAAATTGTACCACCATTTGCAGTAAGACCTATATAATCAAAAAACGTTATGCTTACTCTAATATCTTTTAACATTTCATTGTTTTTATTTTTTTCAATTAAATAATTATTTATCATATTTTCATATTCATATTCTATTTCAGTAATATTTCTAGCATCCTCCATATCTGGAGATTTCATAAGTATATTAATTACATTTGGATCATATACTTCTTCTTCTTCTTCAATAATATCAGTTGTATCTTCTTCTTGTCCATATGTTTTTGATAATAAACAAAGGATGATAAATATAATATATATGATATATGAATATGAAAAGTACATCCTATCTTTTACTTTCATTTTTTACTTCAACAATAATTAAAAGATTAATTAGTTATATATTTTTTTCTTTTTCAAAATAATTTGATTAATAAATAATAAAACTGTATAGTTTTATTAGATATTAGATAATATAGAATTAAATGATTCTATATAAAAATGAAAAAATTATTTATTCTAAAAAAAATTATTTATTTATTTGTTTAGTTTTATAATAAGTTTTATAATAATACATTTTATAGTTATTTTCTTTCTCTTAATTAGTTATATTTAATTTTAAAATAATATATAGAGAAACTTTAAAAAATTTATGATATAAAAAAAAGTTATAAATATATTTTATCAATTATTTTTAGTTTTTTTCAAAAAAGTTAGATTTTAGGAATAATTAACCAAGTGGAGTTTAATAATGTATTTTTTCTCCAAAAAATCATTATTAATTGAATGTTGCTTGTGTATTTGGTATAGCCTAAACACTTATATAGTTCTAATTTGAAATGTACAATGTACATTTTGTCAAAAATAATATTCTAAAAATAAACTTAAATTTTATAGTTACTATTAATTATCCAATAATAATGCATGAATTATATGGATCATACATTTACATTATTTCTGATATAAAAATAATATGTGACTTGAGCATATTATTATATTAGTAATTTTTCCTAATATTAAATTTATATAGTTTTATTATAATATTAATTGTTTCTACAATGTACAAAAATGTAATGAAAATGTATGACAAATGTAATATCATGTACTGTAAAAGAATAATGTAGATGTAGGATCCATATAGTTCTAGCCTTATAATTGGACAATTAATTATTAAGTAAGCCTCATTAGTATAAATAGATAAATAGACTAGAATAAATATTATTAAAAAGGGCTTCTTGTTTTAGTTAGAATTTTAATATTTGACAACGACAGAACGTTTTAGTATTTAGACAAAATAGAAATATTGGAACGTTATAAATAAAATTATTAATAAAACATATATTATTTAAAGTTTAATTCTTTCTACATAAAATTAACCCGTATCATTTCCTTATATGAATTATGATTATGATACTGAATCTTTTACTTGAAATAATGAAATGTTAATATTTATAAATAAATTTAAAAAAAAAAATATAATTATTAATATTAACAGAATTTACAATAAATATTAAACTTTTTCATAATGTTTACAATACAATTAAAATTTTAGTATCAAAAAGTTTATGTTTTAATAAATAATTTCTATAATAGTATAAAATAAATTTTTATAACATTTACTATTATTATTTAGTTTTATTATCTACTATTTTTTATTATTATATTTTTTTTTTTTTTACTATTAAAATTTATTATCATAAATATTAAAGATTTATATTCTTAAACTATTTTTAAAAAAGGAAACTTTTTTAAATATTTATATTCTTGAACTATTTTTAAAAAAGGAAACTTTTTTAAATATTTAAAATTAATGAATATTTAAAATAAAATTAATTAATCCATTGACTCATAAAAAAGATAATTTATCCAAAAATAAGAAAATGTTTATAATTACCGAAGGAAAAATAAAACAAAAATGTTATTTAAAAATTTATTTTAAGTAAATTATAAAAAAAAAAAAAAAAAAAAAAAAGTAAATTACAAATATTTATTTATAAATATTTAATTTTACAATTGCTAGTCTTTAATTTTTTTTTTTATTTTCATTAGTTATAGCTAATATAAATATTTAAAAAAGAGATTATGAAGAGGAAGAAACTAATTATTACTATAATATTTATTATATTTATTATATATATATTATTTATTATTTATTATAAGAACACATTTAATTATACAAAAATTTCCTTTTTACATTAATTAATTGACATATATATATAGTTATTTAATTTTAAAATACATATAAAATATATTTTTATTATTTTAATAATTATAATAATAATTTCGATTAAATATATACTTCATTATTTTAACAAATTAAATCAATATTTTCAAATTTTATATACATATACATTTGATGATATTTCAATTAATATATTGATATCAATTTCTAAGTTTATTATTGTTCTTAATTACTACCAATTACTACGATTTGTTTTACTTTCTTAGTAATTCAACGATGTTGAAAGAGCATTTGACTGTCTTCTATTATTTTTTTTAAATCTACCAATTAAACTAACATAAGCATTGTTTCTCTTTAATGGAATAAATTCTTTTAAATATGTAGTATTTACTTTAGAAACATTGGATTCTACTGTTGATGGATTTAGTAATATAAGAAGAATTCTTGATCCAACTAAGAAATGAATACAAAAGAAATGGGTTAAACAATTGAATGAAACAATTAGTAAAAATACAGAATAAAAATATTCATCAGATAGTGTTAGTAGTAATCTTTGAACAATAAAATTGGATATATTTAATCCAAAAATAACAAATGTATAACAAACATCTCCAAATCTTTTAGATTTTCCTCCCGTTGTGATAATCATAAATAATAATCCAATAAACTTTTATATATTTTATATTAACAATGATATATAATTTTTAATATACATTAGTTTTTCATTCAATATTTCATAATGTATATATATATATATACATTTAATAACTTACCACTGCATAAAGAATTGCATTATATATACTATTATGAATTTCTGAATATGTTGGCATAATATCTGGGAAACGAGTATCTCTAAATGATCCATATGGGAAATAGTAAAATTCATAGGAACATGCGAGTATAAATCTATAAAGGAAAATTATCAGTATAACTGTGATTATAAACAGGAACATACGTAGATTGGTTAAGGTTTCCGCTATAAATATATTTGATTTGAATATTTTGTAGATACGATATGTAATTGCAAACATTGGAATATAAATTAAATTAATACTAAGTGCTTCAAGACAGTAAAATAATTTCGATTTGAAAATAGAGTATGGTGGTAAATACTTCAAAATTTTTACCATACTAATTAATGTTCCAACTAAAATCATATTACAAAACATAGGTGAAATGACTTTGATATATGGATGATTTTTATATTTATGAACTAAGAAAATTACAAGAATATTTATTATTGAAAAGAAAATCACAATAATATACGAAAATACACCAACAATTCCCATGTTATTCGTAATTAAATACTTTATATTCTTAAAATAGTAAATAATATTATCAATATTATTATTCAATAAATTAGTTCTAAATAGTTTCGGAAGAAGAACCATAATTTCAAATAACGGTGAACTATATTTCGATTTAAAAACATTTTTCAATTTAATTCTTTTCATGTTTTCGATATATTTACATATTAAACTTTCTTTTTGACAATATAATTTAATATCGGGATCAGATTCTTTTTGATCTAAATCAAATGTAGGAATACTTCCAAAATGTTCAGAACGATGTAATTGAATATCTTTAGATGTTAATTGAAGTGCAATTTCTAAAAGAATTTGATTTTCCTTCTTACTAAATTGACTAATGCATAAAAACTTTTCAGTTACAGCACTAACATTTTTAGGAAGAAGCGTCATTGGGATTGTTTTATCATTATCATTGGATCGGAAAAGCGGATTATGAGATGCTTTACCTTTAAAGAATGCACTTTCGCCATCTAAGAATGCTTTATATGAAGTACCTAAACTAATTCTAGTAGAATTCTCGATATTTCCTCCAGTATAAGTATCAATATAATTATAAAAACTGGTAAATACATCTCTAGCTGTATCATTTATGAATACTTCAAAAAATTCTGGATCGTATTCTTTTGATAATTCATATTTATTACCTGTATATTCCATTAAAAATTGTAAAACATCATAATCATCACCTAAACCAATACTTAAATTAGACGTGGATGAAATGGAAGAATATAATTTGTCCCATGATATTTGATCCATTTCATCTGAAAGTCGTTTTGTAACTTCGTTATTTGGATCATAATACATAACATCAAAATCTAATTCATAAGGTAATCCATACAATCTGTCTTTATAAATAGCATCTTCTAAAATACTTGGATCATTAAAATTAATACTGTTCATTTTAACATAATCGGTCAAGTCAAGTAGTAATTCCAAAGATGGATGACGATATCCTAAATGATAATAATATTCTGTTTCCATAAATTCCAATTCACTAAATAATATTTTATCATCTAAAACAACCATATCATAATACTGTTCTTCTATTCCTGCTATAGCTTCATAGAAATATCTATAGTAAATTGTACCACCATTTGCAGTAAGACCTATATAATCAAAAAACGTTATGCTTACTCTAATATCTTTTAACATTTCATTGTTTTTATTTTTTTCAATTAAATAATTATTTATCATATTTTCATATTCATATTCTATTTCAGTAATATTTCTAGCATCCTCCATATCTGGAGATTTCATAAGTATATTAATTACATTTGGATCATATACTTCTTCTTCTTCTTCAATAATATCAGTTGTATCTTCTTCTTGTCCATATGTTTTTGATAATAAACAAAGGATGATAAATATAATATATATGATATATGAATATGAAAAGTACACCCTATCTTTTACTTTCATTTTTTACCTCAACAATAATTGGAATATTAACTATATATTAATATAATATTTTCTTTTAGTCAAAAATATATATATATATATAATTATTTAATATATATAAAAAAGAAGACAAAAAAGAAAAATAGAAAAATAGAACACCAAAAAAATTTCTAAAACTCTTTTTTTATTAATTAAATATATAAAGAAGCTTGCTTCATAGTTTATTAAATTTAATTTTTTAATTTAGTTATTATCTTTCTTTATACCGTATATCCCTTATATTTAAAATAACTATATTAAAATAACATATAGAGAAACCTGCAGATGTATGATATAAAAAAAGTTTTATAAATATTTTATTTTTAGTCTTTTCGAAAGTTAAATTTAATTTATTCTCCCAAAATTAGAAAACTTTAATTAATTATATATAAAATTCACTTTTTTATTTATTTAATAACAATCATTTTCATTTTCTTTTAAATAATCATTTCAATTATTCTACAATTTTTTCATTGAATCGAAACCAGTTAATATGTATAAATTGCTTTTATATGTTAATATTAACATTAATAACCTCTACCGAATTACTATTCCAAAAAAAAAAAAAATAGTTATCCACAATTTATATTTGCATACATTCTTAAGAAAGGATAATTAAAAAACAAAAAACTACAAATATTAAATAAAATTTAAAATTTAATTCATGAAAGTAAAATATATATAAAATTAAATATTTATATCTGTCTTTTAAATATTTTTTGCCAAGAGACAATAGAAACTTTATCTAATGCTCATATACAATTATTTATTAGATATTTAATTATAATATAAAATAAAATTATTTAAGCATTTATTTATCTCCCCAATGTATATTTTTAATATTTTATTTTTTTTAATAGTTAGAGCTAATTAGTAAAAAAAAAAAAAAGAAAGATGAACTAAATATTATTATTTATATCATTTAATTAATTTAGATTTGTTATATAAATTTATTTATATATTTATTATTTATTTATTATTTTACACATTGAATTGATATATATATTTATTTGATTTTAATATTATTATAAAAACAATGATAATAAATATTACAATGTTTTCAAATTCTATATATGTACATTTGATGATGAGCAATTTCATAGAATTTTTTTATTTTCTTTTTTTTTTTTTTTTTATGATAATTATTATGATGAAAGAGAAGCATTAAATTTGCTTTATTTAATTTTTTTAATATTGTTGTCATAGGCTTTTTTATTCTTTAATGGAACAAATTTTTTTAAATTCGTTGTATTCATTTTAGGATTATCTAATCCTATTGTTGATGGATTTAGTAATATAAGAAGAATTCTTGATCCAACTAAGAAATGAACACAAAAGAAATGTTGATTATGAAATGTTTTACCTTTAAAGAATGCACTCTCGACATCTAACTATCATTTATGAATACTTCAAAAAATTCTGGATCGTATTCTTTTGATAATTCATATTTATTACCTGTATATTCCATTAAAAATTGTAAAACATCATAATCATCACCTAAACCAATACTTAAATTAGACGTGGATGAAATGGAAGAATATAATTTGTCCCACGATATTTGATTCATTTCATCTGAAAGTCGTTTTGTAACTTCGTTATTTGAATCATAATACATAACATCAAAATCTAATTCATAAGGTAACCCATACAATCTGTCTTTATAAATAGCATCTTCTAAAATACTTGGATCATTAAAATTAATACTGTTCATTTTAACATAATCGGTCAAGTCAAGTAGTAATTCCAAAGATGGATGACGATATCCTAAATAATAATAATATTCTGTTTCCATAAATTCCAATTCACTAAATAATATTTTATCATCTAAAACAACCATATCATAATACTGTTCTTCTATTCCTGCTATAGCTTCATAGAAATATCTATAGTAGATTGTACCACCATTTGCAGTAAGACCTATATAATCAAAAAACGCTATACTTAATACCCAGAAAACATAAAATTTTACTTAGTATATAATATTATTGAAAAAGTAAGAATAATATCTTTTAAAAAAAAAGAATAAAATAAAAATAGGCATTCCTTATTTTTAATTTCATTAATAAATATCATTATTTTTATTTATCTAAAATAATTGTTTATGTAGAAAAATATTTGAATAATGTAGATTACAAAAATTTATAAAATTTTTCTTTATTAGTATAAACAATAGTATTAATAGTAAGAAATGATAGTTCTTATTATCTAAATTTGAATATATCAAAGATTATTCCTTTTGCGATTTATTAGAAAATAAATAATAAATTTAAAGTAATAATGTTATAGAAATTGAAAGAAAATTCAATTGGTCAGTACTAATTATAATCCTTTCACCTAACAAAAATTTAATCTTTAACTTTAGGTATTTGAAAAGTCAAATTCAATTAATTTATTCAAGTGGAATAGCGACTTTTTTTTTTCTTGTTTTTAATTATAATTACTAAAATGCATTATTTTTTATTCATTTATATATCTTTTTAAATTAATATTTTTTATATATTTTTATTTTATTTTATTTTATTTTATTTTATTTTATTTTATTTTATTTTATTTTATTTTATTTTATTTTATTTTATTTTATTTTATTTTATTTTATTTTATTTTATTTTATTTTATTTTATTTTATTTTATTTTATTTTATTTTATTTTATTTTATTTTATTTTATTTTATTTTATTTTATTTTATTTTATTTTATTTTATTTTATTTTATTTTATTTTATTTTATTTTCTATTTTTAATTATTTATGTTTTTTGGTTTAATTTATTTTTAAACTTTATGACAGCTATTTAAATTTTAATTAATAGGTTTATAAAATATTTAGATATTTAGTACCAAAAAAAAATTATATATATATATAATCAATAGGAAAATATAAAATGACTTTTTTATTTTTTCCTAATTATTAAAAAAAAAGTTTTTAAAATAAATATTAATTTTACGTAATAATGTAATAATATTAAATTTTTTGGTAATTAAAAAAAGCTTTTACGTTAAAATTCATAATAAAAGTAAACTATAATTAGATAAATAAATAAATAATAATTTAATTGATACAAAACCATTTTAACCTATCTACCAAAAAAATTATAAATCTTTATTTTCCTTCTTTTTTTTTTCGAATACATATATAATCTACAAAATAACTAATTAGAAATTTATATATATATTTTATGTCTATTTTATTTTAGTTTTTTTAATATTAAAACCATCTAAAAATATTTTAAATATTAGTTTATAACAACAACATAAATAAAATATATATGTATTTCATTTTTATAATGTGAATCATACTTTTTTTTAATAAATAATGACTATTAATATCATATTAACCGCCGTTTGATATATATTAAAGTTTTTTACTATTTTTTATAATTAAAATTTTATTAAAAATAGTAAAAGTTTTTACAATTAAATAAAATAATTACCATTCCCACTTTATATTAATCCAAATTTAATCATAATTTTCGATTTTATATATATATATATTTATCCTTAACATATTACAATATAGTTATCATAATTACAAATAAAATAAACAAAATTTACAAAGTATATTTATAAGAAATGAAAAATCTTTAGCAAAAAAAAAAAAAAATTAAAAATTACCATTATTATAAATATCATCATAGTATTATTATAAATATAAAATGAAAACTATTTTTCTAAAATATTTTCTTTTAATTTACTATTGATAAAAGGTTATTTGATTTATTATCCAATAATAATAAATTGAATAAATGGATTATATGGATCATACATTTACATTATTTCCTTTTATGTATTATGATTAAATTACATTTCTTTACATTCATTTACATTTTTTATAGTAAGTAAGTAATAAGTATTTTGGTAGAAAATACTTTTATTAGGAATTATTAAGACAACTTAAAATGAAATGACAATGGATACTGTTTTTATTTCAATGGAAATAATATTTAAAAATAAAAAAAAAACCTTACATTTATTTAAATATATAATTAATGGAAAAATTATAATATAGACTTAGAATTTAATATTTATATATTTCCCTTATATATGTCTATAATATTTTATATTTAACATTATTTACAAACTACTAAAAATAATATTAGGAAAAAAGGAATCATTAAAAAAAATCAAAACAAAGTTTTAATGGTTCGTCTAAATTTTAATAATTAGTAAATAAAAATATTTCAAAAAATTAAATATTATTCTTATTTTAAATATAATTGAAAAATAATATTTAAAATATAAACTGAGCTTTATCATTAATTATTATAATTTAAAATGGCAATAGTATTAGTAGTAAGCATCAATAAATATAATTTGTTTCTTGGTATAATTGAATGTTAATATAAATAAAATAGAATTAAAAAAAAAATAATAATGTTAACAAAATTTACACAATATCGTCAATAATTAAAATATATATATATATATTTAAATAATGCTTGCATACATCATACAATTTAGAGTTAACAATATCAAAAATATTTTTTAATAAATTATTTCAAAAATTATTATTATTTACTATTATTATTTATTTATTACTATTTATTATTACTATTTATTATTATTATTATCATTATTATGAATAATTAAAATTTACTATCTTATCAATTCAAATATGGGAAATTTATATTTTTTAAAATTTTTTAAAAAAGGAAAACTTTTTAAAGATTTTAAAATTAAAAACGTTTAAAAATATAAACAATTTAATCCATTTTTATAATAATACTTTTTTTTTCTGATATAAAATGAAGATATTTCATCCAAAAATAAAGAAATTTTTATATTAATTATCTAAAAAAAATAAAACAAAAATGTTACTTAAAAATTTATTTAGGTAAATAGTAAAAAACAAAAAAAATGTATCAAATAATTATTTAAAAGTATAAATAAAGTAAAACTATAAATATTTATCTAATTTATAAATTATATATATAGCCTTAAAAACACTGGTCTTTTATTCCTTTTATCTTCATTAGTTGGAGCTACTAATGTTCAAAAAAGAGAAGAAGAAGAAGAAGAAATTAAATATTACTATACTATTGGTCAAAGAACTTTAAGTTACTTAAGTTTTTACGATAAAGATGGAAAAACCATTGGAAGAAGAGTATTAACACAACCATTATACAATAACAAAATTATGGACCAAATTAAGGATTACTTAAATAATAATGATGATATTATTAAGAAAACTGATGTTGTTGAAATTATTGGTATTAATCATGCTTCATTTTTAATCAACCATGATATTTTTGAATATGGTGCCTATCCAATAGAATCCCTCAAGGCTGACACTAGTTTTAACTATGAAGCTGGTTCCTTCCGTTGGAGACAAAATCAATCTACTAGTAGTACCACCGAATGGAGTTCCCAATCCTACCTTTGGGGTGTTAAGAATCATCAAGATAGTATTACCTACACTGAAAGTGATTTCCAAAAGGCTATCAATGCTAATGCTACTGATTTCCCACAACTCAAGGAATTAAATTGGAAATGTAATTATGATGCAGAAAAGAAAAGATGTACTAATTTCGATATTATCCAAGATAAATCATACGATCTTCTTATCATGGGTTTAAACGAAATTACCATGCCAGATTATTTAATTCAAGAATATGTTAAATTCAAGAATGAAGCTTCTTTATATGATCCACAAATTTTAAAGAAATTCAATGTTGAAAATCCAAACTTTGAAAGTACTATTAATTGGTTCAATTCCACCATTGAAGAATTACGTAAATCAAAAGCCATTTGTGAAAATGCTGAAAACCAAAGTGTTATTCATTCCATTGTTAGCTACGAATGTGATCATTTAATTGATGAAGAATTAGTTCAACCAGATTCTGACTTTTTGTCCTCTGCTTCAATGAGCCTTTCTACTAAAGGTAATTATATATAATTAATAATAATTCATATTCTATAGATTTCAATAATAATAAAATATATTTTTTATTTATATATATATAAATAATCCAATAGGTTTAACCATCATTTTAGCTAGTATTATGATGATGTTCTATTTCTTATTTTAATTTAAATAATTAATGGATAGTATATAATTTTCCATTCATAATTATAAAAATTTAAAGTAAAATATACCTTATAGGATATATATATTGCAAAATTTTTACAATTATGAGCTATTTAAATTATAGCCCTTTTTTTTTTTTTTGGAAAATCTATATTTGTAGATAATATGTAAATATTAAG
Organism: Piromyces finnis; assembly: GCA_002104945.1. Taxonomy (NCBI): domain Eukaryota; kingdom Fungi; phylum Neocallimastigomycota; class Neocallimastigomycetes; order Neocallimastigales; family Neocallimastigaceae; genus Piromyces; species Piromyces finnis. Next base: position 522,286 of record MCFH01000022.1, read on the forward strand.
ACACCAAAAGATATTATTGTTGTATATAATAATATGATAATAATAAATCGTTTATAATTATATAATCTATAGAATAACGATGATATATATTTGTTATATTTGTTTATTAATAATTTATGTGTGTTCATGAATTGTTTGAAATAGGTGTGGTATATATATATATATATATATATGAATAAAATATAATTATAAACTTTACTTTTTTTATTTTATTTTTAATATATTAAATATTAAACATAAGTTTATATTTACCTAGTTCATATATTTAATTATTTTTGTGAAAGTCATTCAAACAGTTCAATTAATAATAATTACATTTGTAATAATAATCAATAATAATAGTAACAACATTAAGGAATATAATAATAGTAACAATAAAAACATTAGTTGTTTTAGTAAGGATAAGATATATAGATTTAATTAAATTACTATTTAAATTAGAATTATTATCTTTACTATTGCTATCACTACTAATATTATATTATTACTATTGGTACTATTACTATTGTTACTATTACTATTGTTACTACTATTATAAATATCAGTAGAGATAGCAATAACATTAATAGTAATAATAACAATAGTAATAATAACAATAGTAGTAATAGAAATAATAATATTAGTAATGATAGCAATAGTGAAGATAATAATTCTAATTTAGATAGTAATTTAGTTAATGATAGTAATAGTTCTAATAATCCGGTGAATATTAATGTGTATGATTATTCTAGTGTGTGCAGTAAAATATTTAAATTCCTTCTTGGGGGAAGAAGTTTTAACAATATCAATTATAATTCAAGGGAATGGAAAGAACTTTGCAAGTGTCAGATTCAATCTGGTACTAATGAAGGAACACCATTCTTGACGGTAACGGTGTCCCATTGGAAGTCAAATACAATTATTATACCTTAGTATAATAGTGGCTTTCTTACTTTAATTAAAATTACTAGAATACATTATACCCAATTTTTATTCATTTGTGTTTATTTAAACATATTTTTTTTATTTTTATTTTTATTTTTAATTTTTTACATGTATTATAATTTTAATTAAATTAATAATAAAGTTTAAAATATTTGATGCCGTTAAAAAAAAAAAAAAAAAAAAAAAATTGATAGGACTGTTGGAATGACGATGACTGAAAAAATTTAATAGCTGGACTATGGGATTGTAATTGTTTAATACAGATATCTCTAAATGTTGGACAATCTAATAACACCAATGCTTAATACTTTGAACACCACTCTTGCAACATGGACAGTAATTAGGAACAAACTGGATCAACAAATTTAGCAGCTTTGGCAACTCTAGCATCCAACTTGTATCCGCTTCTTGCTTTCAATAGTCAGTAGAAACCATAGGCAAACTCTAGGTACTCATAACATAATTTAATAAAATCTTTAGTTTCAATAAATTTATTATCATCATAGTATTGAGCTTTGATTGAATTTCTTATGAGATCTTTCCAATAAAAGTTTTTATCTGCTTTAATATCACCATGCTTTTTTTAATTTCTTATGAGATCTTTCCAATAAAAGTTTTTATCTGCTTTAGTATCACCATGCTTTTTTTAATTTCTTATGAGATCTTTCCAATAAAAGTTTTTAACTGCTTTAACATCTCCATGTTTCTTTAGTTTTTTATCAAGTGTCCTACTTGATTTGCACCATGTATATTTTCTAAATTTAGGAATGTAATAGACAAGGTGTGAAATGATACAATTTGAGTTTTTCCACTTGTTAAAATATCTAACCTGAGCTAATGCGCTTTTGGCTGATAATAGAGGAATATTCAAATCTTTTGAGATAGAGTATAGAGATATAAACGATACAGCTTTATGAACCCCTTCAACCCATTGTATTCCTTTGTTAACCTACTTCTGAACAATCCTAGACCTAGCTTTGTTGGATCCAAATAATGGTGCAAAGTATGAAACTCTGCTAATCACTTGTGAGTTAAGTACTAGCTTTTTAAAAGGAATAGGAACATTAGGATTTCTTTAGAATTTACTGACTGAAAAAAGTCCTTTCAAAACCTTTGTTATTAAGAGCTTTAATAACTGGTTTAAAGGACAAATTCTTATCAAATCAATACTAAAAAAAGGTTTATAACTTTAAAATCATCAAGACTAAAAAGACAAGCTAATAAAGTCAGTAGTAAAATTCCAATACAACAAATAGAGATCAATAATTAATAGGAGATAATTTTATCCTCTGTTAATATTTAATTTTTGGAATCCCATGATTAAAAAATAATGTTTTTCTTTAATTGATATGATTAACCTAATACCCTTTTTTTTTTTTTTTTTTATTTATTTATTAGATAAGGATATACTTTACAAAGGCATTATTTGAAAATTTTAACTAATTCTATAATTTAAAGGAATTATATAAGAAAGTAAAAAAAAAATTATCATTATAATAAAGTATTTCATTTATTCAAAAGTAAAAACTATCCAAAAAAAAAAAAAAGACAATAATTTAAAATAAAACACCTAGATCAATCATTTAATAACGATAAATCTGGTATAACACAACAAACACACACCATCTTACTTTATAATACTTTTACAAAAAAAAAAAAAAAAAAGAATGAAGGACGTTAATTACGATTCAGAAAAAATAAAAATTTCACAGAAAAAAAAAATTAAAAAAAGAATTGCCTTTTTTTTTTTTTTGTGTTCAAAAATTTAGATTTGTTCAGCCTCCAAAAAAAAAAAAAAAAAAATACATTTTGTGGAAAGAAGTTTTTTTTTTTTTTTTTTCATTTTTATTTAGAGAATTTTTTTTTTACTTTTTTTTTTATTTTACCTTCAACATTTTGTTGGTGGTGGTGGTGGTGATTTTTTTTTTTTTTTCAACACCTTTTCTATAGTTTTTTTATTTTTTTTTTTTTTTTATCTTTACAAAATATTTTAAAAAACAAAAAGAGAATAAGGAAGAAGAAAAGAACAAATAAAAAAAAATTTTTTTTTTATTTTATTTTACAGTTTTTCTTTTTAAAAAATGTTTACATTGTGTTTTTTTACTTTTTCTTTTTTTTTTTTTTTGTTCTTTTCTTTTTATCTTCCCATTTCCTTTTTTTCTTTTCAAATAATTTTATTTTATACCTTTTTTTTTTTTTAAAAAAAACTGTTTGTATTAAAAATTAAAATATATAATAAAATTATTATTTTTTTTTTTTTAAATATTAATAAAAAATATCTTTTGGTTTGTTTGTTTCTTTCTTAAAAAATTTTAACATTAAAAATTTTATAATTACCAAGTTTTTTAACTTTTTTTTTTTTTTTTGATTTTATATTTATTATTATTATTATTGTTGTTGTTGTTGTTGTTATTATTAGATATGAATAAAAAAATAAAATAGTTTTTTTTTTTAACATACTATAGAGAATAATAAAATAATAAAAATAAAAAAAAAAAATATTTACTTTTGAAAATATTAAAAAAACTAATGCTATATTTTCTTTCTAATGAAAAAAAAAAAACTTATTAGTGTTTGTTATGTATAAAAAATAGTATGATGATTAATTATATAATATATAATATATAAAAATATTTACATCTATATATTATTTTTTTTTACTTTTAAAAAAAAAAAAGATATTAAATAGGATATTTATTTATAATATTTTTTTTGTTTGAAATGAAATGAATGAAAATTGAAAAAAAAAATAAAATACTACTTTAAAAAAAAAACAAGTTGAAAAAAAAAAGGCTAATTTTGAAAAAATGTTGTCATCCTTTTTCTTTTTTGCTCATTTTTCTTGATTCCCTTTATCTATACTTTTTCTTTTTCATCCTTTTCTCCTTTTTATACAAATGCTGTTGAAGTTGTGTGTTTAAATGTGGTTGAAAAATGAAAGTGTTGATTAAAAATATTATAAATGACTAGATTAAAAATTAATATTAAAAATATTTTAAAAATAATAAGATATTTTTTATTATATAATAGATTTTATTAATTTTATAAACTATGTTTTTTTGCTTTGGTTTTTGTGTTTCTTTTTTTTTTATTATTATTATTGGATTATGGCTTTTTCTTTTTTTTTTAACAAGAAATTTATGACATTTTGCATTTTAATAGCTTTTTTTATTCGTTTATAAATGTAAAAAGTGTGGTTGTGTGTGTGTCTATTAAAAGTATGATGTTATTGTTTATTGGTTACTTTTTTTAAAAAAAAAAACTAAAAAAAAAGTAAATTGTCAATATATTTCAATATAAATCAACTTATTGTTTGGCCATCTTTCTTTGTTGTTTCTTTAACTTATATTCCTTCTTCTTCTTAGCAAATTCAGTCAATTCATGCTTAAACTTTTCTTCATCTTCTAATTCTTTTTTACCAGCTTCTTCTCTAGCTTGGTAAACACGAATTAATCTTGGAACATATCTACCATTCTTATTTGGTTCACGTTCTTCACCTAAACAATTGACTGGGAAAGTACCATCAACCTTGGTGGCAGTGTTAATACCATAGGCCCAACCATCTTCAAATACTTGCTTTACTTCAACTAAATCTCCCAAGTTTAATTTAACTTCATCTGGAAGTTGAGGGGTATGTTCAACAACAACTTCAAATACCTTCTTTTCAAAAACTGGACCACTCCATTCTTCAGTAATACTGTGATTACTCTTGATACTACTAGCAATAGATGGTTTACGAACTAAACATCCTTCAGCTACAGCCTTAATAGATTGAATGGATTCCTTTCTACCTAAGCTTTGTTTATTACCTTGACTAATAGATTGCTTTCTTGGTCTTGGAATGTTTTTGGTTTCATCATTAATTTCACTTTCAAGCTTTGCAATTTCAGCAGCTACTGCAGCCTTTAATTCAAGAGAAAGGCGCTTTGATGAGGAACGCTTTGGAAGAGAACGCTTTTCAAATTTCTTGGATTCAGTTGGAGAAGTGGTTTCAATGGAACGATTGTTTTCCATTGGAAGACTTTCATCTTCTTCAATAATAGATGGTAAAGCTTCACTGAATTCATCTACATCACGTTCCTTATTTGATGGAATACTGATTTTTGGCTTTTCTTCAACAATGGTTTCTTCAACAACTTCTCTATTTCCACCAATTAACTTCATCATATCCATTAATTCACCAAGATCAGTCTTACTATCATTATTGTTACCTGGAATAGCATATTTAACAATCTTATTAATGATGAATGGAGCCATCTTCATGTATGGATTGCTTCCACCAGTAAGAGCAGAGGTGATATCTGAAATACCTCTAGTATTGTCATCTGGTACTTCAACACCGTTCTTGAGAATGGTTCTCTTAATGGTCTTTTGAGCTCCATCTTCAATTTCATATTCTTCAATAATTTCTTCAGTTTCCTCACCTTCAAATGGAGCAAGTTTAGTTTCAATATCTTCGGTAATTTGAACACCATTTCTGTAGACAGTTCTCTTAGCACTCTTTGGATCAGCACCTTCTTCAACCATTTCATATTCTTCAATAATTTCTTCATATTCTTCTTCTGGCTTTGGAACTTCAACTTCACGTTGAGTTTCTTCTTGTGGCTTTGGAGCTTCAACTACACGTTGTTCAGCTTCTTCTGGAGCTTCACGAGTAATACCATTAAACATAGTCATTAATTCACCAAGATCATTTTCACTGTTATTGTCGGAACCTGGAATAGCATACTTAACAATCTTCTTAATGATGTATGGAGCCATCTTCATGTATGGGTTGGAACCTTGACCAATAGCAGCGGAAACAAGAGAGGAGGTAAGATCTCTGTCAGTAGTTTCTGGTTGTTCTGGTTGTTTTTCTAATGGTTCTTCTGGTTGTGATTCTTCTGACTTTGGAACTTCAACTTCACGTTGAGTTTCTTCTTGTGGCTTTGGAACTTCAACTTCACGTTGTTCAGCTTCTTCTGAAACTTCTACTACTTCTGGAGATTCTGGAGCTTCACGAGTAATACCATTAAACATAGTCATTAATTCACCAAGATCATTTTCACTGTTATTGTCGGAACCTGGAATAGCATACTTAACAATCTTCTTAATGATGTATGGAGCCATCTTCATGTATGGGTTGGAACCTTGACCAATAGCAGCGGAAACAAGAGAGGAGGTAAGATCTCTGTCAGTAGTTTCTGGTTGTTCTGGTTGTTTTTCTAATGGTTCTTCTGGTTGTGATTCTTCTGGCTTTGGAACTTCAACTTCACGTTGTTCAGCTTCTTCTGAAACTTCTACTACTTCTGGAGATTCTGGAGCTTCACGAGTAATACCATTAAACATGGTCATTAATTCACCGAGATCATTTTCACTGTTATTGTCGGAACCTGGAATAGCATACTTAACAATCTTCTTAATGATGTATGGAGCCATCTTCATGTATGGATTACTTCCACCTGTAAGAGCAGAGGTAATTTCAGAAATGCCTCTAGTATTGTCTTCTGGGATTTCAACAATTTCTTCTGTTTCGAAACTTTCAGAAGGAACGGTTTTAGACTCACTTTCTTCTGTAACTGGAACACCATTTCTGTAAATAGTTTTCTTAACATTCTTTGGATCAGCTCCAATTTCATATTCTTCAATGATTTCTTCAATTTCTTCTTCTGGTTCTTTAGATTTACTTACTAAACCTTTAACAAGAACTGGTTCCTTACCAACAGTTTCATCAGTATTTTCTTCATTTGGAACAACTACATCCTTAGTTTGAGAAACAATAACTGGATTAGCTTGAATAACAACTTCTTCTGGAACTTCTTCAATAACTTCAACTGGCTTACCATTTTTGTAAATGGTCTTATAAGTGGTAATCTTCTTGATGGTCTTTGTCTTTGGACCATTAACATTAGAAACTTCGGTAGCTGGTTCACCTGAAGCATAAGTGGTTTCAGTAATAGGTTCATTTGGAAGATCTTCGGTTTCAATAGATTCTTCAACTGGAACTCCATTCTTATAAGTAGTCTTGTAGGTAGTAACATACTTCTTAACAGAGTGTACCTTTGGACTTTTAACAATAGTTGGTTTAACAGTTCTTTCTTCAATAATTTCTTCCTTTACTGGAGTTTCAATTACAGTTGGGTTTACGAATCTTTTTTCAATGACTGGTTCTTCTTCTGGTTTCTTAATTTGAGCATCTCTTGGAAGAGAAGCTAAAACTTCTTCTGGGGTTTTACCTTCTGGAACTTCAATATTTTCAACTACTTCTTCTGGCTTACCGTTCTTATAAGTAGTCTTGTAAACAGTAATATACTTCTTAATAGTCTTTTGTTTAGTTGCCTTGTTGCTTGGTACACCAAATTCTTCAGTAGAATATTCTGAAGGAATTTCACCTTGAACATCCTTTGGATTTAATGAGAATTCTTCAGTAACTGGAACTTCAACTTGCTTACCATCCTTGGTAACATAAGTAGTAATTCTCTTTTTAATACCCTTAAGTTTTGGTGATTTAATAAGGGCAGCCTTTGGAATTTCTTCTTCAACTTCTTCTTCCTCAGCTGGAACTTGAATTGGAAGACCATTTTTAAAGATAGTCTTGTAAACAGTTTTCTTGGTGGTATTATTTGGCTTATTATTTTCATCAATTTCTCTGGTTTGAGTAGATTCACTTGGAACTGGAATGTTAGCAAGGGCAAATAATTTTTCATAATCAGCCTTTTTGGTTTCTTCAGCATTATCACCTAATGGAAGAGAGTGTCTAACAATAGTTTCAATAATAGTTGGAATCATACTCTTGTATGGATTTTCACCGCCAACAACAGCAACGTCTCTGTCTTTGTTTTCTTCTTCTCCAGTAATTGGTACTTGAACTGGTACACCGTTCTTGTAGATAGTCTTATAAATAGTCTTGGAAGTCTTCTTTGGGCTCTTACTTCTTTCAATAACGTATTCTTCAATGATTTCTTCTTTAGCTGGAACTGGGGCTGGAACTGGAGCCTTAGCGTCTCTGTTAACTGACTTGTTCTTTGGAGTATTATGTTCAACAATGTATTCTTCAACAATTTCTTCATTATTCTTGGCTACTGGGACAGCCTTAACATTCTTTTCGTTATTGTTCTTCTTGCTAGCTAAAGCAGCACCAACAGCAGCAACTGGAGCGGCACCAAGTAAATACTTCGATTTGTTTGGACCATATCTGGTTTCATATACAGTTTCAGTAGTTTCATATGGAGCACCGGTAGCAGCAATTGGAGCTGTGTAATTCTTTGAAGTAGTGGTGGTTATTGGAGAAGATTTAACATTATTAAGAGTTTTGGTTGGAACATTATTATTAGTCTTGTAATTTCTACTAGAAGATTCAACTGGTTCTCTATTAGCAGTTGAAGCAACAGCACCAGCAGCTAAAACAGCTGGTAATATACTTGCATCTCTTGGTTCAACAGTTTCAACTTCTTTAATAATAGATTCCATAGATGGACCAGTTTCAACAGCTGGTAAAGCAGTGGAACCAACATCAACATTTTTCATAGCAGCACCAGTTGCATTCTTTGGAGAAATATTGTTGGTAGAAAAAGTAGTAGCTGGTCTCTTTTCACCATAATTTCTGTTAGTAGCAGTGGTAGTAGTAGTACTAGCAGCAGCTGGAGCAGCACCAATGTTGTTCATTTCAGTAACAGTTTCAGCTGGGGCACCAATAATATCATCAACATATTTTCTCTTATATAAGAAAGCACCAGCACCTCCAATAAGAGCAAGAGCTGGTAAAAGAACGTAAAGGAAACCACCTCTCTTCTTATTCTTTACTTCTCTTGGGTTAGATTCAATTGTATCTGAAACCTTGTCTGGATTATTATTTGTTGGAGCAGTAGCTGTGACCTTGCCATCATTATCTACCTTTGCTACAGTATTACCATTGTTATCAACTACATTACCATTACTGTCAACCTTACCAACAGTGTTTCCCTTGTTGTCAACAATGTTGCCATTATCTTCAACCTTACCAACAGTATTGCCCTTGTTGTCAACTACATTTCCATTTTTATCAATAGTAGAGTTGGAAATATCAATTGAATTACCATCTGGACCAGTTACAACACCACCTTTAGAATCTGTATAATTAGTGCTAGAATTGGCTTCATTAACAGAATTTGAGCCATTATTAGAGTTACCATTAGCACCATTACCATTGGAGTTGTTACCATTAGCAACACCATTACTATTAGAGCTATTATTATTGGCAGCATTATTAGCATTACCATTTGAACCATTAGCATTAGTGTTTGAGCCATTACCAGTACCAACAGCGAAAGGAACAATTGGGGTAACATTACCATTTTTAGAAACAGTAGCTACAACGTTATTATTATTATCTATAACATTGCCATCTTTATCAACCTTAGCTACAGTATTTCCTTTATTATCAACAACATTACCATTCTTATCTACCTTGGCAATAACGTTACCTTTACTATCTACAACATTACCCTTATCATCAACATGTGTATTGGCAATAGAAGTAGATGTACCATCTGGACCAGTTACGACACCACTCTTAGAACTAGTATTACCAGTAGCAGAAGAAGCACCATTAACCTTAATTTGAGAGCCAATGATACTACCATTGCCACTACCACTACTAGTGGATGAGGAGTTGGTAGAAGCACCAGCACCAGCTACATTACTACTATCAGTATCAGCTGGAACATTTCCTTCATCAAAGATAAGACCTTCTTCATCACTACTGCTAGATTCATCAAAATTTTGAACAAGAGCTAATGCGATATCATCTAAAAAGATTTTGTCTGGTATAGCTAAACCATTAGATTCTGATGGAATTTTATTTCCAATACTTAATGGTTTGGTAAGTACATAGATAGAACCTAATGCTAATAAAATTAGGCAACTTATAAGATTTAAGGAGTACATGAGCGTAATAGATTAATAGATATAAATTAAATAAATAGATATAAATTATGTTGATAAGATTGGCTTTTTTTAACTTTTTACTGTCTTTAATGTAAAATGTACTGTTAAAAAAACCAATAATTTAATTTTTATTTTGTTGATTAATTCGTTTATAATTTTATATATTAATGAATAATTATGATTAAAATAAATCTATTGATAATATTTTTTGTTTATTAATTCTTTCGTTTTTATTTGTTTAATGTCTATCTGTTATTAAAAATCAATATATAATATATTAAATAAAAATAAATATTAATACGACTATTGTTATTAAATTATATTTTTAATATATTAAAATAATTCATTATTATTTTTAATTATTTTTTTATATATAAAAAATAGATTATACTGATAATCTAAGGTATATAATATGGTATATTAATGATAAATTTTTAATTAATTAAATTGATTATTCAATTTAGTTATAACAATGAAACTATTAAAATAGTTATTCTTAATTTTTAAATAGAAATAATTTATTTTATAATAATAAAATAAAAAGTTGCTTAACGTCTTGATTAATCAATTTATATGTTTATTTTTTCTTAAATAAAATAAAACAATTATTTTTCAAAAATTATTGATAATAATGAATTTTTTAATTTAAAATAAAAAAAATTAATTACTTTTTTTCTTTTTATTTCATGCGTGCGATTGTTTGTTTATTGATGTTGTAATGTTTCCATTTATTATAAATAAAATGTCGTAATAATTTATATTTTCTTTTTACTTGTTTATTTCTTATACGGATATTTAACAAATAATAGATAAATAAATATAAAATAAAACTTTTTCTTTCTCTAAATAATTTCTACTTTATTTTTTTTTTTAAATTCTTTTATTACTCATTTTATATATATATATAAAACAATATTTTATATAAAGGTAAAACTTTTATTCACAAAATTCTTTTTTATTTTCTTATAATAAATTAATAATAGATTAGTTGGTGAGCTGAAATATTCAAAAATAAAAAAGAATCTTCTAACTAAAAGTTTTATATCAATAAATATATGAAGAAGTAATGTAGGTAGTAGAAGATGATAAATAATTAATGTTATTTTAAAAAGAAAATAAAAAAAAAAAATTTAAAAAATTTTTAAAAAAAAAGAAGGAAAATGTTTTTATTTAAAAGTAGTTACCATTTTTGTACAACATTATTTAATATTTCTATTATTGGCAGATAATTATTATTAAATAATTTAAAGTGATTCTATTGGATAATAGTTGTACATTGTACTTTAATCATTTGTATTTTTATAGTGGTGGTGGTGCTAGTGCTGGTAGTTTATTATAGAGGATGGTTGGTGATAGTGGTTGTTTATTGCTATTGCTGTTAATGTTGGTTTTAAGCTTTTAACCAATAAAACGGCCTAAGAAATATATTAGAAACCTTTTTATTAATAAAAATTTTATGATTTATTTACACCATTTAATATAATTCTCATAAATAAAATAATGGCTTATACAGTCTTCTTCTATAGAATTTATTTTATAATAATATATTGAATAGTTTTATTTTTAATATAATTCATTCTATAAATTTAATATATTATTGATTTAATTTTTTATATTATTTATTATTAATTAATAATTATTAATTTATTTATTTCAAACTGTTATAAATAAAATTTATTAGTTGTTGAATGACAACCTGTACTACTTTATATTATTAATATATTAATTTAATATAATAATAAATAAAAATAAATTAAAAACACATTTTATAATTATTAAAGTTCGTGGCTTCGTTTACTCTTCATAATCTAAAAAAAGTAAAAAAAAAATAAAGAAACAGATGCCTCTTTTTTTTTCTTTATTCAATAATGCATTGTTGTATATTTTGATATATTGTAATATATTTATATAATATATGATAATATATTAATTCATAAATATTTGTTTTTGGAATAATTAAATTTAATTTCAGGTCTGTATACATTATAAATACAATAATGTATAATGATTGTATTTTATATTTCAATGTTATAAAATAATTCATCCTAGAGATTAAAAAATAAAATGATAGTATCAAGGATAGTAGTAATAGTATTCCAATGTTATAAAATAATTCATCCTAAAGATTAAACAATGAAATGATAGTATCAATGATAGTAGTAATAGTAATGGTAAAACTTTTAGTTCAAATTCATTGAAAAATAAATAAAAATTCTATGCGTATTCATCTCTTTGTACAACAAGTAATTACATTTTTCTTGTATGAAGAAAGGAATTAACAAAAGTTAATATACCACTTTCAAATGATGGTTAACTTTAATTAATATAAAAATGGAATTGCCAAAATAAATTTTTTTTTCTGAATGTCATTATAAAAAAAAAAACTTAATGAAGCAGTTAATGCTGATATGCCTAAATAGTAGCAATGGTAAAGAAACAGATGAAAAATATTTTTAAGTATTATTTATTTCTATTGAGCCTTTGTACTAGTTTAACGTTCTCTTTTTTCAAAGATTATCATTTTATTAAAGCATTCATTTATTCATTAATAGCCTCCAATTTAAAAATTTTTTTATACAAAAACGTATACATAATGTATATGAATATAATGTATTAGAATGGCTACAATTTTGAATAGGTGACATTTTTTTGAAAAACGTCAAGATTTGAAAAGAAAAAACGACAATGCCATTATATATACTTTTCAGTATTCAAGTCATTAATAGTTCAACAATATATATAGTTTTTCTTTTTATGCTTATATATTAAATAACTAAAATTGACATCATGATCATCAATTTAGAATATGAGAAATAGAATATATATATTTAATAATAATAGAGGTAAAAATCAAAAATTTTATGGTAAAATTGAAAGGGTGTAATAAAAGAAAAAGGGAGTAAAGAAATGAAATGTAAGTAAAATAAATTAATAATAATAATCAATAAGTATGATAATAAGGGTAAAATGAAAGGTCATATTAATTAATAATAGGCATATTAATAATAACAATCAATAGTCATAGATCATCTCTTTCAATTCGTCTTTTTATTACTGGTAAAATAAATTAGTTATTATAAAATTTACTTTAATGGTTGATGGTATTGGTTATCAGTAATCCTTTATAATTTTATGAATAATAATAGCAACCATTGAAAATTCATCTTTCTATCTTTATACTACATTGGTCCAAATTAAAATAAAAGGTTAATAAAAAAGAAATGAATAAACCATTATTGAATAGCTCATAGATTTCTTACTAAATCATTTACCTTTTTTCTTTCCTTTTCACAAAAAATCATTGAATAAAAATGGTCCTTTTTGTTTCTTTACAGAAATTCATTTTTTAATACGTAATTAGTGTATACATATTGAAATGTATTGTATTTAAAAATTGAAGCTTTCATTTTCAAAAAAAGAAAATTAAAAAATATATAGATAATATATGAATTGATTTATTTTAATATATTATAGATTAATATTTTATTTATGCTATTATATATTATTATGCTTGTTTTACTATTTATATTAAATATTAATAAAAAAATAAATTGCCATTTCCATAATTAAATTTTTTGTTTTTTTTTTATTTATTTATATGCCACTCATACTATTAATTTATTACTAATATACTGAAACTTATATATTAGAATAGTATTGTTAATATATATATGAATAGAAAGTTATATTTGAAATTTCTAATATTTCTGTATATGGGAGAAATGTTAAAAATTAAAATTTTAGTATTATATAAATATGAAAGATGGAATATATTGTATTATATTGTATAATACTAATTATAATTTAATAATATATTTTATAATATATTAATATATACTTTAATTAAAAAGTTTGAAATTTTATTTTATAATACAAGAAAAATTGTAACAATTTTATTTTTTTATTTTTCCTGGCTAATTTACAGCAGATGAATTCATTTTCCATAGGATAAAGATAAAATATAATGCTGAAAAGGTATTAATAATATAATAAATGTACAAATTTTTTTTTTTTTTTTTTTTTTTTTTTTTTTTTTAACTTCCGAGTGCATTTCTCCCATCGATCAGAGTTAGCTCCAATGGTGGTTCTTAGAGAAACGTTGGCTCATTCCTATTGCTAGGTGGTTGTGACCCTCCTGGTCTGTCATACTGTTTCTTCAGCTTCGACGCTCACTTAATCCATGTACATTAGATGCATGTCGTTGTACGATATTTCACAACTACAATGCTAAGCCTCTTATAGTCAATTTGATCACGTGTCAACCGCCCCCTAATGTTTACACTTAAATTGATTAAGGAATATTATGTGTTTTTGGCATAGCCTAAGTCACCACTTATTAAGTTCTAATTTGGAATGTACCATGTACACTAGACCCTCTCAGGCCGGCTAGACGAGTGTTATTATCATAGTAGTAAATTAGAAAGTTCATTTATACTTACCTGAATATCATAACCCAACCCATGGCAAACCCAGTGGGAAAATCCACAGGCACTGACATCTGCGGGGTCGAACCAGAAGCCTTATGTATGCTAAGGAAACGCCTTAACAACCAGGATAAAAACTGGAACGATAATAAATGTACAAAAGTTAATGAAAATAGCTAAATACCATCGATTTAAACTTAATGGTTTATTTATAAATGTAGTAAAATAATGTTTTTAACCTTTTTTTTATTTTTTTGATAAAGAAAGTGAATCATCCATTTTTCCTCAATAGGATGATGTCATGTGTGAATCCTATGATATGTTATAAATGTATATTTTGAATAATTTATGTTTGATCAAATGTAGCCTTATTATGATCTATATAATTTAGAGTGATTATAGGTATTATGAATTATGAATAGAAAAAAAAGAAAAAGAAAAAGAAAAAGACTGTCTTTAATTGGCTTTTATCCGATAAATAATTGTATTTAACTTTCAATGACACTCAATTCCAAATGTTGTTGCCAAAGAACAAAAATTAAGATTTCTATAGGTTTTGTTGATCTGTCAGAACATTCTTGATTTTTATTTTAAATCTTTTTTTTTTTTCTTGAATATTGACTATTGTTGGTCAATAACCAACAAAAGTCATAATTGTTTTGTAGTAATCATTAAAAATATAGAGATCCACTTCCTCTAGTTTACTATTGATAGGATTTCTTCTAATATGCTTATTATTAAAACTTGATTCCTCATTTAAAAACCAATTAATGAGTGTGTCTATTGAGAAATGTCTTGATGCCTACTCTTTGCTATAAAAAAAAAAAAAAAAACATATTTAAATTGATTCAACTTTACCAATATTTTTTTATCCAACTTTATTTTTTTTTTTAACGTTAATCACAATTTTTTTAAAAAAAAAAATTACTTTTTAAACAAAAAAAAAATAACATAAAGATTTTTTTGTTTTTGTTTTTGTTTTATTTGCTTGTTTTTAGACTAGGAAGAGAATACACTTTTTGTATTTATTTAATTTGTGATTTTACATTATATTTGTTTATAATACCTATTGATATAATAAATAAAAATAATAAAAATATATATAAAAGATATAAATATATAATAATAAAGTTGCATAAAAAGTTTAATGAACTATACAATTTTGTATTGTGTGGGCCTAAATAAATTAAATGAAATAAAAATGAAAAATAACATTAGATAGAAAGTCCACTAAAACTCTCCCATGAATTCATCATATGTTTTCAATTCAAAGAAATAGTAGCATTGAATTCTATATACGAAACATTTGGAATGTTTCTTTGCCATATCGGTAACAACATCGACGTTCTTACCTACATTAGGTATCTTATTATACCTATCAAAAAAAAAAAAAAAGGTATTAAACTTCTAATAATATGAATTGTTTTAGCAAGAAAAGCCGCAAAACCCTCTATAAATAGAATATGAGGGTCCCCGATAAACTGTAAAAGTTGTTCATTCAAATGTCTTTGATCTGACTTATTGACTTGTAGCTAAAATTCCGCCAAGAAGGAACATAAAGGAATGCTAATAGGATTTTTTTTAGACTAAAAAGAGAATACACATCTTTTATTTATTTATTTAATTTGTGAAATAACACAATATTAGGTGATAATACATATTGATATACTAAATAATAAGTAAAATATATATAAATAAAAATATAAATATAAAAAAATATAAAATAATTATTTAAGTTGTATAAAAGTTCAATGAACTCTGCAATTTGTACTGTGTGGGATTGGTCCCTACCTAATAAATTAAATGAAATAAAAAAAAAAAAGAAGTAACATCAGGTATGATAGTGTGGTGTCCACTAAACTCTCCCATGAGTTCATAATGTTTTCATTCGAATTTGAGGAAATACTAATTATTGAACCCTGTGTACGGAACATTAGGAATGTTCCTTTGCCATATCGGTACGACGTCGGCGCTCTTGATTACGTTAGGTGTCTTACTAAACCTATCAAAAAGTAGCCTCATAAAACTACTAATGATAGGGATTGTTTTAGTAAGAAAAGCCGCAAGACCCTCTACCTATGGAACATGAGACCACGATGAACTGTAAAGTTGTTCATTCAAATGTCTTTGTTCCGCCTTATCGATTTGTAGCACATCATAAGCTAAAGTTCCACCAAGAAGGAACGTTATCGAATACGAATAATCCAGGTAATTCCTAAAATTTAAGTGAGGTTTGTTGAGACCGATATACATTAGACGATTTGAATTAAGGAATTTGTTGTTAGTATATCTGAGGGCTTTACTTCCATTATTTAGGCTGCTATTATTCCAATAATATTCTCTAATATCTTTAGTACTTTTAATATTTATTTTCATAAGCTTCTTATGAAGTGAACAAGATTCTTTGGCCCAAGAGTAATGAGACATGGGAGGAATAGATCGGATGAGATCTTTAATAATACAATTTGATTTTCTCCATTTAACAAAGCATTTCACTTGTTGCGCAGCATAAATACCTGAAAGGGTAGGAATCTTCACATCTCTTGTAAAAGTATACAGACTAATAAATGAATTTCGCTCAAAAACAAAATCTTTGTTATTAAGACTTTTATTGTGAAAGCTATTGACACTCCATAAAACAGCAGTATTGATAAGAGATTGGACTCTTCTAGTTCTATTTTTGTAAATTGTAATTGATACTGTTAAAACTTCTTCCCCCAAGAAGGAATTTAAATATTTTACTGCACACACCAGAATAATTATACACATTAATATTCACCCGCCGATTATTAAACCTATTAACTAAATTACTATCTAAATTAGAATTATTACCATCATTATTGCGCAAAACACTTCCCATTCTTTTTACAACACTATAATAATACACTTTTATAATTTTTATATTAAAATAATGATGATTTATATTTTCTTTATTAATAAATAAATAATTGTATGATGGATCATTTAGAGTAAAAGATTTGAAAATTAAAAAAATTTATTATTTTATAAATAAATAATAGATCGTTTGAAATGAAATCAAAAATTAAAAAAAAAAAAGTCTATCATTTATCCCTTCATGATAGAGTCTAATTAAATTAAAAGTGAATAAAATATGTATAGTAGTAGTTTCTATAATATGATAATATTCTTGTTTCTATTTTAAAATAAATAATGATGAAATAAATTATACTGATATGTTACAAAGATATGATTGGGAGGATAACGCTAATAATAATAGGAAAAATACACCTTTTTTTATCGACTTAAATATATGTACAAAATTTTTATATTCCTTATTTTAAAAATATATTTAAATCTATTTTCTACTGTGCTTTTTATCAATACTAATATTGTTTTGTAATTTCTTGGTTAAAGCTCTGTTAGATACTGGTTTAACCTTATTACGGTTCTTATTCTTAACATTAGCATATTCATAGTAATGCTCTCCTATCTTTCTTTTATTGGTGGTAAGTCTTGGAGCCTTTTCTTGTTTCTTATACTTGCTTTCACGAACACGAACTTCAAATTCTTGATCCTTTTCTTGTTCAACAAAACCAACCTTCATCTTTCTTCTCTTGGCTCTCTTTTTATCTTCAACATCTTCTTGTGGTTCTTCTTCTATTTCGTTGATCTCTTCTTCCTTAGTTTCTCCTTCTTCCTCACCTTCAATTACTGGGGCCTTTACTTCAATTTCTTCTTCTCCAACAACCGTTCCGAATACTTCATCCCAATCAGTAACATTTTCATCCTTCTTTTCTTCTTCTTCTTCATCTTCGGAAATGGCATTTACTTCTTCTTCTTCTTGTTGTTCAACAGTCTTTGGCTTATCTTCCATTAAATCTTCTTCAGTAGCTTCTTCACCCTTTAAATCCATAGCAGTGAAATTAGCAGCAACTGGAATCTTACTAAAGATTTGTTCTACAGTATTCTTGGATTCCTTTAATTTATCTTCATCAACTTCTGGTGGTGGAACAAAGAATGGAATTTGACCTCTTAACCAATCATTTAAGATCATCTTTGAAATGATGTGTAAATCAGCTTCACCACCTCTTAATAATTTACCGTATTTCTTTGCAACCTTTTCAAGGAATTCAATGTGATCATTCCAATCTTCACAATCGACTTCATAAGTTCTCTTAAGGTATTCTCTCTTAACTCTGTTCATTAAAGCGGGTATATGATCTTCTGGATTTTTAATGTTTTCAACACGGACTACACCTTTAAGAATAATGTCACTATCGGTATCTTCTGGTGATGGGTATACAATTCCAGGGCAATCGATTAAATAAATTCTTTTCATTAAAGTAATATATTGCCAAATTTTGGTTTCACCAGGTACTGGAGCAACATTACAAACCTTCTTTTTTCTTAAAGTGTTAATAATAGAGGATTTACCAGTATTTGGATAACCAATAAATCCAACACTGATTTGCTTTTTATCAGAATGTAATTTACTGAATTGTCTCAAGAGTTGAATGAGAGAACCCTTACCGAACGAATTATTAATACTAGCATGGAATGCTAAAGTTGGATGTTCTTGTGAAAGAATTCTTACCCATTTAGCCTATTAATATTTATTAAAATATAGAAAATATTAGTATCATTATTTTCTTTTTCAATAATAATGATTTTTTTAAATTAATAATAAAATGTATGCTTCAAACACTAAGAAATATATTATGGTAATTATTAAATATAATAAAATTATATTTAATGATTATATTTCAACTCTCACGAAGCGGGACACTCAATTTAGAAAAACTCAAAACGAGTTTATTTTCAGATTAGAGTGTCTTATTCTTCCATTTTTGTAACACATAATATTTATGGTTCACTGATACAATATCCTTTTTAAAAAAGAATTATTGTCTCATAAGTGAAAAATATCATACTGACTTAAAAATGGGTCCATTTTTACTATACTATTCTAAATATATAATTGAGTATACTAAATAAAAGATATTTAAATAAATATAAACTTACAGTAACCCAAGTTGGAACTAAATCACACTTGTTTAAAACAAAAATTAAATGTTTATGTTTAGCTTCCTTTTCAAGGTAAACTTCAACGTTTTTACAACGAGTACCGAGAGGATCTCTGGCATCTAAAACGTGAATAACAACATCTGAGGAATCAATAACCTTGTAAAGTTCATTCCAAATTCTCTTGGATTGACCCTTTAAAAAGATTGGATCTCTGGCTTCTTCAATAGAATCTAAGTGTTTCTTAGCCATTAAAGAAGGATCCTTGTTCATATCATAACTAACTAAAGAGTTATCAACATGACTAGCTAATTCTTCAATACTTCCGTAAGATAACTTTGCTCTCTTTCTTTGGGCCTTTGGACCAAAAGTATTTGTGAAAGTTTCAGTTTCTAACATATGCATTTTTGAATTTTTTTGTTGGTCGTAAATTAAACTAAGAGGTAATTTATTTTGATTTAAAATAAATTGATATGGATCATTTTGTTTTTCAGCCATAGCTGTACGGAAAGCTTCTAGATTCTTTTGAGAAATAGTTCTAGTATTTTCAAACCATTTTCTATTTGGAGCAACCCTAGCAACGGTACCAGAAGGTAATTTAGATTGAAAAGCAGCTTCCTTGATAATATTTCCATCTCTATCTCTTTTAGCCTTACCACTAGTAAGCATATTTAATCTTTTGACTTTCTTTGCATCTCTGTAAAAGTTTACACCTTTAACCTTTGTAATGTTAGATATAGATGGACCAGTTGCTGCCTTTTTGCTAGCAGCAACCTTTTCTTTCTTATTAACACCCATGTGTGTTAATTATATATTTAAATTAAAAATATCAAAAATTTAAAATAAAAATAAAGATAGTTTTAAAAAAAAAAAACTCTTTACTTTAATAAAAATGAAAAAAGGGTACTTTTTATATAATTTTAAGAGTAATAATCTGCTTAAAATTATATAGTATTATTTTTTTTAATTTAAAGAACTTTTATCAAAACACTTAATTTAAATAACTAAAATTAATAAAAAAAAAAAAAAAAAAAACATTAAAATTTTAATCCAATCAACTAATTTTTAAATTTTAATTGGATCTTTTTTTAAAAATTTCTATTTAAATATAAAAACAATGTATCATAAATAAACCAATAATCAGATATTATTTTATCATGTATCATTAATGTAATGTATTATTAATGTAATTAAACTTTTAAAGAAATTCAAGATGAAGAGGAAAGAAGGGAACGTTTGATTCCTTATTGATTAACTAATTTTTAGTAATGCTTCTTTCTTTAGTACATCATATTAGAATCCTTTTAATTTAGATTAAAACTTTAAATAAAGAAAGTAACAACATCCATAATTAAAAAGAAACAAGATATTTTAATAGGAATTTAAAGGAATCTACCTTATAGTAAAAAAAGAAAAAGTTTGGCTTGTTTTAACATTAAAATTATTACTTTGATTAGGAATAATTATTAAAATAGTAAAATTTAAAGTTGAAATGAAAAAGCAATCAAGCAATTTTAGTTATTTATTAATATTAATAATTATTTATTCATTTATTTATTATTTTATTTATTTACTTTAATAATTATTAATTCATTTAATTAAGTTATTATTTATTTATCCACATATATTAATAATTACTTTAAAGAAAAGAATAAAAGTACTACATCAATTATAATTCTTTTAAGCTTTTATTATAATATTCCAAAAAAAAAAAAAAAAAAAAATAAATAATAATATTAGTAAAACGACAATTAACGCCAATTGAATTTTAAGCATAATTATTATGGTTAACTTTTTTTTTATTATTATCAAGTTTAATATTACTTTTTTTTAAAAAAAATAAAGTTGAACAAAGTTTTCGATATTGATATTTTTATAATATTATTTAACATTTTTTTTAAAAAAAAAAAAAAAAAAGTATTAACTACCCTCTCTTTTAAAAATAGATTAAAAGTAAAGAAATAATAAAGGAAACTACATAGAAATCATTATATTTATACTTGAACTATTAAGTTTTAATTTGTGGAATTGAACTTTTAAGAGAATAAGAATTATTAATTATTGAAAAGATTATAGAATTACTATTAATATCCATTAATATTTCTTTTTTTTTAAAAAAAAAAAAAACTATCCTTATTATTAATAAATAACAGTTCATTTTAATATGTTTATAAATGTAATTAATTAATTTTTAACTGTTATCTTTTGTATTGTATTTTAAAAACATTTAGTAAAGTCTACTTATTTAACTAATTTCCATATGAACTGGAATAAATAATAATAAATGTTAAAAATATATATATATTTTTTTATAATAAAAAAGTTATCTTCCCAATATCTTTTATTGGAATTGTAATGATGACAAATAAATAGAAAAAAAGTTGGATTTAAAAGTTGAATTTTATGTGAAATACCTATTCATATTTAATAAAACGATTAAAAAAGGTTTCTTTATTTCATTAACAAATATCAAATAATCCTTTGAATGTTTTTCCTTTTTTTATTATTTAAAATTTTGTGTTACCTTTTATTAATAAAATATAAATATAAAATAAAAATAAAAAAAAAAAACGTTTTATATATATATATATATATCTTTTGTAAATACATTTAAAATTCGATTGAAATTAGAAATTTAAAAGAAATTACATGAGAATGAAAATTTAAAAATATTATATAAATTATATTTTTTGAAAGAAAGAAAACTATAAAATTTTCAATATATATATATATATAGATAGATAGATATTATAAATTCCCCTATTAAAAGCTGAAAATAAAAAAAAAAAATAAAAAATAAATATGGACCATAAAAATTCTCAAAAAAATTTAAAAAGAAAATTAGATGATGATAAAGATAATAAAAATTATAATGAAGAAAAAAAAGGGAAGGAAGAAGAAAAACAAGAAAAGGATAAAAATAATTTAATTATAGATTTATATTCTATATCTGGAAAAAAAAGGCGAGTTAACTTAAGTAAACCTTTTTTTGGTAGTTGTAACAATGTTGATATGTATAAAAAAATAAGTAGAATTGGAGAAGGAACTTATGGAATTGGTAATGTAGTAAAAAATAAAAGAAATATATATATATATATTTAGAAAAAGTGATAAAAGAGTGAATAATGATTTCACATATTTAATTTTCAGAAAATAAAATTTAAAAAAAAATAATAATAATAAAAATATATACACTATAAAATAAAAAGAATATTTATGGTTAATAACATTCTTATATTCTATATATTTTTTATATTTCATATAAAAAAAATAGTTTATAGTGCAAGAAATAAAGAAACTAATGAAATAGTAGCCTTAAAAAAAATAAGAATGGAAAAAGAAAAGGATGGACTTCCCATTTCAAGTTTAAGAGAAATTGCACTTTTAAAAAGTTTACAACATGAAAATATTATTAATGTAAAAGACGTAGTTGTTGGAGGAGCAGGACTTCATAATATATTTATTGTTATGGAATATTGTAAACAAGTTAGTAAAAAAAAAAAAAAAAATAAGAAAAAGAAGAATAAGAAATATATTTAAAATAAAATTTTTAAAATTTCAAATAAATCTGAATTATTCATTATGGATATTAACAATTATGATAAATAATTATTCAAATATATAATAAAAGGATTTAGCCTATATGATGGATAATTTAAAATCACATTTTTCTTTTTCAGAAAGTAATAATAATAATGATAAAATATACATAATTAATTTACAAAATCTATTTAAATATATATTATTCAAAAAATTAAAATACATTTTTATTCTTTAATATTTCTATTCAAAAAAAGTCAAATGTATTATGCTTCAGTTACTGAGAGGAATTCAATATCTTCATAAACATTTTATTATTCACAGGTATATTTCAATTTCAAATGTAAAATTTCAAAATCTTTTAAAAAAAAAATTTTTTTTTTTTATTATATATTCACTCTGTCTTTTATTATATATTCAATCTTTTTTGTTTTTTACTCTATTTAAAAAAATAAGAGATCTTAAATTATCCAATTTATTAATAACGTCCAAGGGTATTTTAAAAATAGGTAAAAAATACTAATAATAAATAATTTATTATGATGTTGATTATTATTAATGAATAAATTTAAAAAAAAAAAATTTAGCTGATTTTGGGTTAGCAAAATCATGTGGTGATCCACCTGCACCAATGACACCTAATGTGGTTACCCTCTGGTATCGTTCACCAGAATTATTATTAGGTGAAAAGAATTATTCTTTTGCTGTAGATATGTGGTAATTTTTTTTTTTTTTAGATGGGAAAGGAATCATCTTGTATAAATTATTTATTTTAAAAAACCTTTTTTTTTCTCCATTTATATATAATTTTTATCTTTCCATATATGTATGTATGTATGTGTATTAATATCTAAATATCTACACCATAGGTCAGTAGGTTGTATTTTTGGAGAATTATTAAAACATCGACCAATTATGCCAGGGAATACAGAAATGAATCAATTACAAAAGATTTTTGAACTTATCGGGGTACCGAATCCAAAAATATGGAGTGGATTTGACAAATTACCTTTAGCAAGAAGTGTACGATTTCCAGCTCAAAAATTTAATCAATTAAAAATTGAGTTTCCACATGTTTCTGATAATGCCATTGATTTATTAAACGGATTGCTCACCTATGATCCACAAAAACGATTTACGGTCAATCAAGCCATTCATCATAAATATTTCAAAGAAAGTCCCTGGCCAAAACCTCCAGAACAATTATTAGAAGATCATCAGTATCATTCTTCCAATAATAAAAGGTAAAAAAAAAAAAAAAAAAAAAAAAAACAGATAAGATAATATATATAATAATATCTAATTTTTTATTTTTTTTTAAAAAAAAAGACTTTTCCACCAAGAAGAATATTATAATCGACAACAACAACAACAACAACGTTTAAAAGAAATGGAAAATAATCAATATTATTCTAGTGAAAAGATGTTGGCTGCTCCACCTCATCAAGTATTTAAATTTGATTAAAAAAAAAAAAAAGACTTTATACCACAAAAGAATTTAAAAAAAAAAAAAAGAAAAAAATCAAAAATACACATATTTATACCCAATGAACAGAACAAAAAAAAAATATATATATATATATATTTAATAAATCATCAAGTTGAGAATTATAATATTTTTTTTATTGACTAATTAATTTATTATTATTATTATATATACATTTTATTTATTTAAAAAAAAAAAAAAAAGTTGTTTCTTTTTTAATTTTTTTTTTTTTTTGTGTTGTAGTCCTACAAATAATGGTTTTGTTTTGTTGTTATTTTATATATTAATAAAAAGAAAAAAAAAAAATTAATTTCTTTATTTTTTTTTTTTTACTTTCTCTTATACCATTACAATTATTTCTAATTTCCTTTTTTCTCTTTTAAAAATAAAATTTATTCAAATTCTATAAAAAAAAAAAAATAAAGAGGTAAACTAGAATGAAATAAAAATGGTTCATTTTTAAAAGAAAGAAATACTAAAAGGTTTAGAGTTTTTTAAAAAAAAAATTGAAATCTCTCCTATACATTTTCTTTTATTAAAAAAAAAAATAAAATTTAATAACTTTCTATAGAGTAAAAAAAAAAATGAATTCTTTTGTAAAAACAAAAATATAAAAGTAAAAATTGATATAGTGTGTGTGTGGATGGAATGTTTTTTTTTTTTTTTTTTTTGTATTTTGGGAATCTAATAAATGATAAATGTATATAATAAACTATTTAATATTTGGATTTTTTTTTTTTATTGCTTTTTTTTTTTTTTTGTATTTCTAAAAAAAAAAAAATATTTTTATTCAAATAAAATAAAATTATAGGTTTTATATTATATAATACTCTCTATATATTTTCTCTTTTTCTTTTAATTCTGTGATTAGTGTTAATTTTTTTTAATCATTTTTACAAACTTTTTTTCATTTAGATTTTATTTTTCTTTTTTTTTTTTTTACTATATTTCTTTTCTTGAGGAAATTAAGTTTAATCGCTAGTTGGAATACCGGCGTATTCTTCTAAACCAAGAGCTAAGTTAATGTTCTAAAAAAAAAAATAAAAGAATAATTAGCATCATGATATAAATTAAACTTTCGTTATAAAAATATATCTATCTGTTATCCATAGCACCATTAAAAATTTAAATAAAAATTATACACTATCATCCATTTATCTAAATTAAAAGGAAGGAAATGGCTGTCAAAGGATAACACATTGCTATTTCATGAAAAAATGTAAAATAATAAATAAAAAAAAAAAACACTTACTTGAAGAGCTTGAGTGGCAGCACCCTTAAGTAAATTATCGATACAACCAACAACAACAACACGCTTACCAGAGGAATGGACCTTGAAGGCACCAATATCAACATGGTGCTTACCAGAAATGTGCTTAACTTCTGGGATCTTACCAGCTTCAAAGACGTGAACTAACTTATCGTTCTTATACTTGTTTTGGTAGATTTGTTGAATGTCCTTATCATTCATGGTAGTGTTTAATGGAATGTTAATGGTAAGAGCAATACCTTGGAAGTGAGCACCAACATGTGGCATGAAACTAACTTGAGTACCTAATTGGTAAGAAATTTCTCTTTCGTGGATGTGGTCAGTTAAAGAGTATGGAATGAGGTTGTCCTTAAGGTTGTTAACATCATTCTTTGGGGATGGCTTAGTACCGGCACCACTGTAACCAGAAACACCGAAAATGGATGGAGATCCACCAAGGTATGGAAGAAGTGGAGCAATGGATAATTGAGAACCAGTAGCGTAACAACCTGGGTTAGAAATTAATCTAGTCTTACGGATTGGGTCACGACCAACTAATTCTGGAAGACCATATTGCCAGGTCTTGTTGAATCTAGCATCAGCACTTAAATCTAAAATAAGTGGTCTTTCCTTTTCTGGAATAGTCATAATACTTTCAACAAATGGCTTACAAACGTTGTTTGGAAGAGCCATGATCCAACAGTCAACATCTCTCTTTTGAGCAAGTTCCTTTGGAGCAAGGTTGACGTAGTGAAGTTCACTCTTGGTGTAATCTGAGCAAACCTTACCGTTTAATTCACGGGAACTGATGTAAGCTAATTCAATGTTTGGGTGACCGTTAATTAACTTAATAAGTTCATGACCAGTGTGACCTCTAGCACCAATTAAACCAATTCTCTTTGGCTTGGAAGAGGTAGAGTAGGAACGAGCACCAGATGGGGTCTTGGTAGAGTACTTACGAATTCCAGAGGAGAAACCAATGGTAGACTTGGTAGTACTGGCTGGAGTGTTCTTTTGGGTTTCCTTGAATTGGTTAATAATGGCTTCAACCTTGTTAACATCGTTAATACCGTACCAGAATAAGATTCTGCCGTTTAAGCTGTAGCTACCTTCACATCTTTCAAAGTACCAGGATTTGTTTGGATCATCTTGGTAACAAGCCCAAATTAAAGTTGGGTAATCCTTCTTAATAATATTCCAGATGTTTTCAGTAACATTGTTTAAGACAGCGGATTCAGAAGCAACTAATTCTTCTAAGACTGGGTATTCACTGTTGTTGGAAACAACGGCAAAGACTTCGTAGGCTTCATCACCGTACATGACAGCCTTCTTGTCTTGAAGACCGCTTAAGTACTTGGCAACACTGTTAGTACCTTCAGCGATTTCTGGGTTGTTAGATTGAAGAAGTGGGCGAAGACGGTCAACATCTAACTTGGTTAAATCGGTTTCCTTGAAGATCTTGTGACCACGTCTGATTAAAGTACCAGCACCACTGTGGGTGAAGAGTTCCTTGTGAAGGTGATCAGCAGAAATGATGGAAACAGAGGAAGATCTTGGAAGGTGAATTAAAAGTTCTCTAATTTCTTGAATCTTTAACTTGGTACCCTTGGTAACCCATGGCTTCTTCATAAGTTCTTCGTATTCTTCATCGAGGTTGATGACATCAATCTTCTTACCCTTGTCGTTGAAAAGACCACCCTTATCGTTGATGTAAATGATCTTGAGTGGTTCAAGAACACGAGCTAATTCACCAGCAGCAGTATCAGCGTTAACATTTAAAATTTGACCGGATGGAGTTTCGGCTAAACTAGTAAGAATTGGAAGAGCACCAGCTCTAATACTAGATTCAATAAGTTGTCTGTTAACTTGAGTAACCTTACCAACGTATTGGTATTTGTCCTTGTTTAAGTATTCAGCAGTGAAGACACCACCATTGATTGGTCTAGCCTTAGTACCTAAACGTTCTAAAGCTTCAACTAACTTTAAGTTTTCGTTTTGGAAAACCTTACGGGCAATTTCAAGAGTTTGACCGTCAGTAACACGTAAACCATCTTCATAATGAGCCTTAATACCGGCATTCTTAAGAATAGTGTTTAATTGTGGACCAGCACCGTGAACAACAATTGGATATAAACCAACCTTGTTTAAGAAAACAAGAGCAGAGGCAAGAGTATCTAATTCATCGGATAAAACAGCACCACCGACCTTAATAACAGCAAATTTTTGAGATTCAACACTAGAGAAGTGACGTAAATATTGTTCAACTTCTTTACGAGAGCCAATGTTGTATAATAATTTAACAATAGTTTCCTATTATAGTTAAAAATTGATAATTTACATCATAATTTATAATTTGTTTTTTTTAAAATATAGGAATAATTTATTGATTTTATTTTATTATTGTTGATGTTTTTATTGAATTATAAATTTAAAATTTATTGGCAAAAAAAAGTTATTTTTATCGATAATATATCAAATAAAATAATGATATAATAATAGAATATATGAATTGATAAGGTAATATATATATATAATATTTTTTCAAAAGATAAAATATAGAGTAGAAAAATAATATTTAAAATATCAAAGATTAGAATTAAATTTTTATTTGATAATCAAAAATAATAAATATATACTTTTATATTTATTTAAAAAAAAACGAATAAAAGCACTACTATATTCTTTAATAAATTTCAAACGGTAACATTCTACATTTACACAATAAACTATTCTAGCCATCTTTACTACTAAAAAAAAAAAAGTTATTGACTATTAAACTATATAAAGTTATAGACTATTAACTTTACACATATATATATTTAAAAAAACGAATAAAAACACTACTATATTCTTTAATAAACTTCAAACGGTAACATTCTACATTTACACAAATAAACTATTCTAACCATCTTTATTACCAGAAAAAAAAAAGTTATAAACTATTAACTATAAATAAAAAAAAAAAGTACTAATGAAATTGATAAATAATTTCTATAATTTCTATTAACTATAAAAAAAAAAGTACTAATGAAATTGATAAATAATTTCTATAATTTTTTTTTACTCCTATATAAAAAATTATTTACCTTTTCAGAGGAATCTGGTTTACCGTAGTTAGCCTTAGTTTCATAAGTTCTCTTAATGTTTAAAGAGGAAGTCTTTTCTAAAGTAGAAAGCTTCTTAATTTGAGATAAAGCTGGAGCAGAAAGTAAGCTAGATCCAACAGTCTTGGTTAATAAAGACTTGGAGTAGCTCTTTAATGAATTATTTAATAAAGATTGCATCCTTTATACTTTTATACACCAAAATATATATATATATAGAGTATTAAAAAAATATATTAATCATTTATTGAAATTTTACAATTTTAAATAGTTTTATTTTTTTATTATTATTATAACTATAATTATTTATTAATAGTAACGGTGATATATATTTTGAAAAAATGTAAAATGTAAAATGTATATATATGTATATATATATATTATTTTTATATGAGATTTAAATATAAAATTTATATAGGTAATTTATAAATATTTACTTAAGATTTACTAATATATAATAAAAAAAAGAAAAGAATAAAATCCAAATATGATAATCTTGTTATTATTAAATTATTAAGGTCACTTTTAAAATAAATAATAATAATAATTTAATAATAAAAAGGTTTTCTTATTATTATTTTTTAAATTTCTTTTTATCTATAATAATACTAATATAAAACCCTAAAAATTAAAAGTAAAGAAAAAAAAATTTTTTTTTTTTATCAATTATTTTATCTTTTTTTTTTTTTTATTATTATTATTATTATTTAATATTTAATAATATTTAATATTTAATAATATTTTTTTAAATAATTTATTATTATTGTGTCATCATTTTTTTTTGTTTTTTTTTTGTATAAATTGATAATGATGGATTCATGTAACAAAAAGAAATTCCAACCAATCATATTTCGATTTTATATTTATCCAAAATCAATTTTTTTTAAAAAAAAATTTTTTTAATTTTCGTGTAAAGGTGGTGGTAGTGGGTGGTAAGTCGTTGGGATGGTTGGTGGTGGTAGTAAAAAGATGTAATAAATAATTAAAACACATTCTCTAATGGTACAAATCATAAATTCAAAGCATCATTTATCTTTTTTACTATTTAAAAAAAAAAGAAAAGAAATTGGCATTATTCATTTTATTTTATTTTTAATAATTTATTTTACAATATTTTTCCTTTTTTTTTATTTGCCTATGGATATGGATTAAATGCAATCTATGAAATATATTCATACATTTATGTATTGTTATCATTAATGCACGTGTATTATGTTTAAATACTATGATTATACCAAGCCATAAAAATATGAATAAGGAAGGATGTCAAGATGTCAATACATATATTTAAAGTGTTAGGAATTGAATTTTAATACATTAAGTGTATTAGATGAATATTATGAGATTACATTGATATTATAAGATATATATACATTCATAGGATTATTATAACTTAAACATTTCAATATATCTAAATAAGGTGTTTAAAATAAGTTTTAGATTTCACATCATATACCTCATATATTCTAACATTCCCACTGCCCTCAAATCAAATTGTTTGAATAAAATAAATGGGTGTGTTGATAAATATGTGTATTTACAAAATTCTATAATTATTTCTAAATCTAATTATTGTTAATACTTGATTCTCATAACAATAAAATATATATTGAACAATTTATTCATAAAAACTTTTCTAAACAATTTAATTAAATAATTTGTTTAAAAAAAATATATTAATTAAATTAGTGTAGTTATGAAGTTTTCTTTTTTTTTTTTATCAAGTCAACAACTATTAGTAATCAATAGAGTTTATTATTGCAGAATTGGTTTATATTCATGTATTGAGTTTAATGTATATTAATAAATCAATAAATAAACTTGGAGAAATATAATTCCAACCGCCGATATTTAATAGTACCTTTTCACATATTTTATTTTAATACTGAAACAACACAAAACTCTGCTTCTATCTAATCTTTTTTTAATATGACCATTTAACGATTGAATAGAGTAACCTTTTTTTAACAACTAGAATAAAGAATAGGAATAGGTGCGCATTCCCAATTTTCTTTCTATCACTGGATTTACAATATATATATCATATTTTTTTTTTCATTTATGGTCCTTAGCATTATGAATGAACCATTAATTATCTTGTTAGATAGTGCTTTAATTCTCAAACTATATTACAAATTTTTATATGTTTATTGTGGCTTTAATACTTTTAATACAATTTGTGACTTTTGTGATTAAAAAAAAATAAGATTGTTTATTTATTTAATTAGTTATATATTCATTCCTTTAGTTAGTCAATAATATTTATTTATTTATTTATTTATTTATTTAGTTATTTATTTATTTATTTATTTAGTTATATATTCATTCTTTTAATTAGTCAATAATATTTATTTATTTATTTATTTATTTATTTAGTTATTTATTTATTTATTTATTTAGTTATATATTCATTCTTTTAATTAGTCAATAATATTTATTTAGTTATTTAGTTATTTATTTATTTAATTAGTCAATAATATTTATTTATTTATTTATTTATTTATTTATTTATTTATTTATTTATATTAGTAAAAATTCTATCCACACCTACCATTAAATAATTTTATAATTCTTCCAAAAATTTATTATTAAAAAAAAAAAAAAAAGTTTGGTTATTCCTCTTTTTTTTTTATTTTTTATTTTATTCATTTTTTACTTTTAATATACCATTTATTTTATTTTTCTTTCTTTTTTTCTATAATATACCACTTTTTTATTTGTCTTTATATTATATATATATATATATAATTTAAAAAAAAAAAAATGAGTAATAATGTTAAATTAGTCAAGTTAGGTTCAAGGCAATTTCGTGTACCACTTTCCTCATTTACCAAAACCATTTATACTAATAAAGGTTCTTCCGAACATATTACACCAGATAAGAATGATACCGATTTATTGGTATTAAGAGTTCCTTGTGAAATGGAATATCGAGGTTCTATTATTGGTAAGAAAGGAGCCACAAAAAAACGTATTATGAGAGAAAGTGGTGTAAAAGAAATTTGGATACCAGATGCTGAAACCGATGAAGATATTATAATCAAAGGGTATGATGAAGAAGGTCTTCAACATGCCAGAGATCTTATTTTTAAAATAATAGAAGATACTCAAAATAAAGAAACAAATAAAGCTACACATTTTCTTTCTTATCCTCTTATGGACCCTGATTTCTTATCAAAAATTGAAGATTTATACGAAGATTGGATGGAAATGTCTAAAGACAAAGATTTTCTTTCTAGTATTCTTATGCCACCAAAATGTATGCATTTAACCATAGGTACTTTATGTTTAAGAAATGAAAAAGAAATACAAAAAGCTATTGAATTAATGAGAACTCTATCGTCTCAAGTCTATGATAAATTTAATACCCATTCTGCACTTCTCAAGGTAATTTTTAAAAATAAAAAAAATAGTAGTAGTATACATAATACAAATAGTGGAGTTGGTGGGAAAAAGAAGAAGAAAAAAAAAAAATTTGAATCTATTTATAAAAATATATAAAACAAAAGATAGCATTTAAAAAGACATTTTTAAAATTAAATTAATAATAATTAATTAATCAATCCATCAATCAAATAATTAAAAAGGAAAGAGGGTAGTTTACGCAATATTGATATATATATATGAATAAAGTTAGTCAATTACATTTAAAAAAAAAAAAGTTTATAATAAATTTATTGAATAACATTCTTT
The DNA here is from genome assembly GCA_002104945.1 of Piromyces finnis. Classification (NCBI taxonomy): domain Eukaryota; kingdom Fungi; phylum Neocallimastigomycota; class Neocallimastigomycetes; order Neocallimastigales; family Neocallimastigaceae; genus Piromyces; species Piromyces finnis. Next base: position 554,593 of record MCFH01000022.1, read on the forward strand.
TCATTTCATTTGAAAAGGCAAAAGGTATTTTAATTTTAAATTTTAAAATTCATTGCTACCCTATTAAAATATGAATAACATTATAATTTAAATTTTATTTAAATTTCCATAACCCATTTTTTATATTCGTTTATAGGTCAAATATTTTTTTTTTCTTTAAAAAGTCTATATTCACTAACTTTTATCTATTTCTATATATTCATAAATAATTTTTCAATGGATATTACATAATTTCTCACTATCATTAATGCAATTTCAATACAATGTCATTATTATCAATGGTATCATTTTAATAATATGACTATTCATTTTTTACATTACATGATAATCCCTATGAATTATAAAAACTTTACATAATTTACACATCTATTTTCATATTTTATTATTTAAAAAAAAAAAAAAAAAAAAAAAAAAAAAACTGATTATGATGATGATAATTCATTTTTTTATTGAACTGAATCTTTTTTATGATCAACGGATTATGAATATATATAACCCATCCACCACCCATTCATACACCTTTCATTCACGCAACCCAAGATTAAAGGATTAAGCTTGATGAAAGGAACAATAAAAAATGCTCGTGTTATTTATGCCGAAATTCAAAAAGAACAATCCTACCAAGTAGTACAAGAGGTATGTCAATTTTTACTTGATAAATTCCGGGAAGCTGGATTAATTGTAAGAGAAGAAAGTAAAGAAATATTGTTACACGCTACTCTTCTCAACACCATTTATTATAATAACAAGTTAAAGAATACGTATGATGCCACTGAAATATTTGAACGTTATGGACATATTAATTTTGGTAATGTTCTTTTGAGAAACATTAGTTTATGTAAAATTGGAACTAAAAATGCAGAAAAGGGCTATTATTCCCTAGAAAAAATATCTCTTCCATAAAAAAAAAAAAAAAAAAAAAGAACTATCAACTATCATCCATCATTAAAGATCAGAAATTTATCATCGATTACTTTGCATAGATATAATAAAATTATATCAATTCTTTTTTTTTTTTTTTTTTTAATTCTCTAAAATGGTTATCTGATCGTAAAGGTTATCTAAAAAAAAAAAGTTCCTTTTTAATTATTTTATTTATCCATATAGGTTTAATAAAGTTTTACTATTTCATAAAGAAAGAATAAATATAATAAAATAAAAAAAAAAAAAAAAAAAAAAAGAAAGAAAAAACACTTTTTTTTTTTTTTTCAATTTCTATCATTGTATTTATTTTTTTCTCTTTATAAAAAAAATGTACATAATTAAAAATAAATTAGCCAAAAAAAAAGTATTATTCATTGATGATACAACCTATATTTTTTTTTTTTATTTTTTTTTTTAATTTACAACTACATTTTTATTTAAATTTTTTTTTTTTTTTTGTTTCGTTTTTGATTTTGTTTCTTTTTTTGTTTGTTTGTTTTTCATCTGTTTTAAATTTTTTTTTTTCTTGGTGTAGGTATGTTGATGTCTCTAATTTTTTATTTTCTTTTGCCTTTTTTTTTTTTTTTAATTTTAATATTTACATTTTTTATTTAAAATAAATTTCTTTAAAATATTAATTTTTATTATATTTTATATATATATATCCATTTTCTAAAAAAAAAAAAAAAAGAAAAAAATTTAAACCTAATAATAGAGTATATTTATAAAATATATATAAAATTTGATAGTAGATACTTTTTTAAAAATATATATATATATATTGCAAAAACTTTGAACTTTAGTTTAAAAAAAATGACAAGGAATGATATTAATTATATAATATATAACAAAAAAAAATGTATAAAAGAAAAATAAAAAAAATAGATTTTTTTTTCTTTTTTGGTATAATAAAAATATCCTATAATTTTTGAAAAAAAAAAAAAAAAAAAGTACAAAGAAATCAAAGAAAAAAAAAATTCTATTTTTTGTTTCTTTTTTTTTTTTTTTTTTTTTTTTTTTTTGGTATATTAAAAGGGTTTAAAAAAAAAAAAAAAACTATAAAATTGTATATATATATGTTATGTATTTATATATCCTGTATTTTTTTTTCTACTAAACATGTAATTAGGTTATGGATGGTGTTTTAAAAAATTAAAAATAAAAGGATGATTGAATCCTTATTGAAATTGTGTATCTGACGATTAAGTGAATAATAATAACTACTAAAAATAATTGTCATTTCCATTTCCATTTTTTTTTTTTTTTAATTTCTATAGAATTCATTTCCATTTCTATATAGACGATTAAAAAATAAAATGTCGAAAAAAAAAAACGCATTATTTTGATAATAAAAAAAAATAAATCCCCACTCTACAGCATTAATTGTGTATTTTTTTTTCTTTTTCCTTCTTCTTCTCCTCCATTCTCATACATTGATTTATTATTGAGTTATTGTTGTTGTTGTTGTTTATTTAATTGGAATAAATAATTCTTTTTTTATTATTGAGGTAATAATTTACACTATTATTTATAGTGGTACGATTATTATTAATAATGGTTGGACCTTGACTTTTAGTAGAATGATGAGAATGTGTTGTTTTACTACTACCACAAACAGTAAAACTTTCTTGACTAGCTAAAGTATTTATGGTAGTAAAACTTTGAGGATTACCAAAAGTACCAGTATTTTGATGACTATGATTATGTCTTTTTTCAAAATTTTCATAATATTCTACAACATCATCACGTCCAGATTCGGATACTGTTGTGGTATCTTTTGGATAGAGTGAATGCATTTCAAATAATCTTCTAGCATTACGAACATCTTCAAAACTTGGTGCACGTTTTCTTCTTTCATTTTTATTTAATGAATTAATACAATTACCATTATAATCCTTGATGCTATAAATATTGTTTGATACTTTTTGTTCGTCTTCATCGTACTTTTGAATGATTTCTACCGTTTTTTTATATTCATTATAACTATTTTCTTTGATCATGGCACTTAACAATGATGGTTTAGTTTCTTTTTTCTTCAAGGTAGGGGTAGCTACCTTTTTAAATAGGTCATCATTTTCAGGTTCTACCTTCACAGATTCTTTTTCCTCAATATCATCCAAAATTTCGTCATCCTCTTCTTCCTCCTCTTCTTCATCAGAATAATAGTAATCATCATCGTCATCTTCTTCATCATCATCAATTTCATTATCATCAAATTCCTCCTCTGTAGGTTGAGTGATGGATTGTTGGGATAGCGCTTCATCACCTACCCCTTGACCATTACTACCAACACCTAATTGTTGTAAGTACTTTTGATAATAATAAACATAATTTGACATAAATTGTTGTTGTTGTTGATTATACCATTGTTGAAATTGAAGTTGTTGTTGATAAATTTGATCGGGATTAGCATTTATTTGTTGTTTTTGTAATTCAAGCTGTTGTTGTTTTTGTAGGTATACTTGTTGAAGAAATATGAGTTGTTGTTTAACAAAATCTTCTATTGATAGACAATTTGGTGGTATTGTTGTTGAAGGCATTATATTATTGTTGGTTGGTTCAGTATTACTATGATCTGTAGGATTAATATGAGTGGTAGAATTACTACTAATAGAAGGTTGAATGGAAGTTTGTTCATCATTATTAGCAACAACTATTTCTTCCTTGATATCCGATATTTCTTTATTTTCTACATCGACAATTTCTTGAGTTAATTCACTTTCTGGTAAAGTAGATGATTCTTTGAGTACTTCAACAACAGTTTCTTCAGTGGTAGTATCAGTAGTAGTGGTATCTTTATTTTCCGTTATTGAAATAGGAGATTCTTCTTCTTTAACGATGGTATCTTGATTTTTCGTTATTGAAATTGGAGATTCTTCTTTTAGGATAGAAGATGGGGAAGTTTTAGTTTGTTTTGGGAATGAATGATGTTGACAAGATTGACGATCAAAACAAGTATATTCACTATGTGGAGTAGATAGTGATGAATTAGAAGGAGATAATAATTGCTCACCACAAGCACATTTTTTTAGTACTTCAATGGGTTCAATAGTTGAATAACTTGAATTTGAGGAATCTATGGAATGTACCATAGAATCACTATTGACAGATATTTCATTTATTATCTTATTGTTTGAAAATATATCTGTGTTATTTAAATATTTTTTATACCATATTCTCCACGATATATTTTCAAGTCTAAATCCATTTTTTATATCATCTTTACATTTTGTAAATATTATCCACATTCTGAAATTTCAAATAATAATATCATTTTTATATCATTTAATTGATATATTAATATTAATTTAATAGATATTCATTTTAATTTATCAAATATAAGAATTTATTAGATATAAAAATTTATTAGATAAGAATATATTAAATAATAAGAATTTATTAAAAATATAGGAATTTCAATAATGAATACAGTAGTTTTTAAAATATATATATTAATTTTTATAGTTATTAAATGTTGACCATAGAGAATAAAAAAAATTTAAAGTCTATTTACCTTCTAATATCAATTTCATCAATAGTGGTATCTTGAAAGCTTTCAAGAGCCAAAGTTAAAACAGGTTGTTGATGTAATAAAACAGGCATTTCCAATAATTTATTTATAAATATCCAAAAGAAAAAGTGTATTTTGTTTTATTTAACCAAGTATTTATATGTTTTAATATTCTTTAAAAAATAATAATAATATTCAAATAGTTTTTATATTACAGTTTTATTATTATTATTATTATTATTATATTTATTTGTTTTTTTGTTTTTGTAATTAAAAGTTGATATTATTCATAGTTGTTGTTGTTATTTTTTTTATTAAAATACAAAGGTTTTTTTTAATATTTTTATTACTGTAAATTTTTAAATTTCCTTTAATGTGCTGACTTTTAAAACATTTGTGAAATAAATTCTTTTTTAAAAAATATCTATTTTTTGTTTTATTTTGTGTTTAAATATATATTTATTAATTTTATTATTACTTATTAATATTCTTTGGCATAAAAAAAGTAGTAGTTGTATATCGTTGTTAAAAACTTTATAATAATTATTATTTTTTATAAATTCTTTTTTTTTTTAATTGTGTTCTATCGTCAATGATGGTTATTCAAATTAATATTAATTTATTATATTGATATTTCCTTTTAAAAAAAAAAAGAAAAAGAAAAATAGCAGTAGTAATAATAATAAGCAATATGTTTTTTTCTTTCTTAATTTATCGTTTTTACAAAATTGTTGCTTAAAAAAAAAAAAAAAAACTTTTTCATGGTTTTTATAGTCTTTTAAAAAAATGATTTAAAAATTTCTTCTGACCTAAATTAATATATGGCATCATATATTACAACTTATTCAACTTATTGAATAGTTAAAGTTTTAAATAATTTTAATTATTAATAAAAAATGATGTATTCTTTTTTTATGATGACAAAATTTTTAAAAAAAAAACTAAAATGATAACATTAATTTTAAAGCGTGACTTGCCTAATAATAAATTTATGATAACATAAAACAAAATGAAAAATGGAATAAATCTATGTAAAATGAAGAAATAAAATAAATAATATATTCATTTATAGTAATAATTTATTTTTATTTATATTGTTTAATATATTATCAATATATGCCAATGTTTATTATTCATTATCTCTTTTATTCAGGATATCTTTTAGGATTTATTCCTATTGATTCTATATAAACTATATTGAATATATTATTATCTATTTATTATATAAATAGAATATATATCATTATATATTAGAGTGTAATGATAATCTATTAATAGTAAATAGATCATGCTTTGCTTTAAAATTATTGAAGACATAGTTGTTTATATCATTATTATTAAAATTAATATATTAGAGTATAGTATAATGTATTATAATATATCATAGTATAATTTTGAAATATATATTAATATTGGTAGTATATATTATAATTTATTATAGTATTATTACTATTATATTATATAATATATTATATATTTATAATTCATTTTAAAATTATCAATAATTAATTTTAAAAGACGAATGATACATAGATAATCATGACATATAAATTATGTTGATTAATTATAATATAATATATGTTTCAAATTTAATTTCAATTATTATAATATATTATTAATATATTTATAATATATTGAAGTATTCTATAGAATTATGGCTAAGGATGACACCACTTTTAATTATAAAATAATTATACAGAAATAAGTATTATTTAGTTTATATATTAGAATATACTTTAATATATGTTAAATATATAATTTCTATATTGAGTATTATGAAGTGAATCATGAGTTGATGGGTTCAGGAGAAAATAACTTTATTTATCATGGGATTGATTTATTATAATATATTATAAGTATAATGTAATATATGTTAATAATTTATGACATTTCAATTGTAAATTTGAGGATGAATTTCAATAAAAAAAATAAATTCTTCAACCTATAATCCATAAAGCAAAAAAGTGGATGATGAAGTGGACAACTGCTGCTAGTGTGCGGTTTTTCTCAACAATCCTTTCCTCCTTCTTCTTGAATGGTAATTACGAATAAAAAAAATAGGAAAACAAAAAAAAAAGTGGAGATTTATAATAACCACCATCTATCGATAAATTTAATTTAAATTGCAAATAGCAATAAAAAAAAGTCTTTTTTTTTATTAACAGAATAAGCCTTATTATCCATCAGAAATGGGTATGAATGCTGATTTTACCATAGACATAGAATATAAGGTGTATTGTTTTTGTTTTTAGTATCAATTTATAAATATAAAATATTAACAAAGTGAATCATCTGAATGGCGTCAGATGGTCCAAATAACATTTATGTTGCAATTGTTGAAATGAGGCTCATTCGTAGACTATTAATATCCATAATTTAATAGGATGATGGGTAATACAATTTTATTAGTATTGACGGTGATGGTATAAGCTAAAAATGACAGGATCATGTTTAATATTGAATATGATCGTAGCTAGTGTTGAATAGTTAAAAGTGTGTTTAATGTATAATGAATAACATTTGCTAATAACATTTTTTAATATACAATAGTTATGGTTGAATGACTAAACTTAAACAAGTTTTCTTTTTTTGCACCATTCACCATTCATCCCTTCACGTCACTGGTAAAATTTCCTTTGATTTTTGTTGACATTTAATTTAATAAAAAATTAAAAAATGGATGAAATTTAATAATTTTATTTGTATTAATTCTAGAATTTATTGAATAATAAAAAATATATATAATAAAATATATTGTACAATATAATATGTAGTATATAATAGAATATATAATATTAGTTTTAATTATTTTTTGATATGTATTATTACAGTATTAATTATACATTTTATTATACATTTATTATATTATACATTTATTATATTATATATTATATTATTATATATTTATTATATTATTATATTATATTATTATACATTTATTATATTATATTATTATATATTTATTATATTATATTATTATATATTTATTATATTATATTATTATATATTATTCTATTTATTTATATTTACTCTATTCATATAAATTTATTTTGTTAATTAAAAAGATGTTTTATTATTAATTATAATTATAAAATTTTAATATATTTATATTACACAAATTAATTTAATTAATAATTAAAAAATAAATTCATTTATTTGATAAATAAAAATTTTCAAAACTTTAATTAATATTAAAATGAAGGAAGGATAAAGAAATTTTATTTTAAAATAAAGGAATTTAAAAAAAAAAAAAAAGTATAGAACGTTATATATAAAATTTAATAGTAAGGATATCTATATATTTTACAAATAAAAAAGAAAGTGACTATTAAAAAGAGTGAGTTAAGCATCTCTTGAATATTAAATAAATCATCAATGAGTGAATGACATTAAAACAATAGTAATCCATAAGATTAATTAAATCATAAATTATTTTTAATATAAAATGAAATTAATTTAAAAAATGTGGAAGAATAATTAATAAATTAATTAAAGGAGAATTAATTAAAAAAAACCACCACACCAGAATTAAATATTATCATAGGAATAAGGTGTGTTAAAAAGAATAGAATGAGGATGGATTTTTGTTGGTGTGTAGATACTACTACTGTAAAATATGAACTAATCCTTAATGATAGGATTTATGATAACTTCTTCTTCCTTTATTATTCATGTGATTACTTTCGAGCTTCACTCCCTAGATAAAAAAAAAAGTTTAATTCTATTCTTAATTCTCAACCTAATTTAAAAAACTTTAAAATTTAAATGACTAATAAATATTTTTATATATATCAAATTAAAACTAGTATTCATACTATAATGACATTCTAGACCTTTCAATTAAAAAAAATTATATAATGTATATATATATTTTTTTTAAATTTTGTTACACGCCATACAAACTTTAAAAGATACTATGGAAAAAGGAATCAACTTTAAAAAAGAAAAATAATAAATGATAATAAAAAAAAATAAGCTATTACTATTTTGAAAATAATCCATAATATCATAATTCTTATACAATTTCATGTTTTCTTTTTAATATAAGTATTAATAAAAGAAATAGTTCAAAATGGCAAACTAGACAAAATAATAAAGTGTACTAAAGTTTATTTGATAATAATAAAAAAAAAAACCTCTTTTCAATAAAGCTTTTTTATTATTAAAGAAAATAAAATTACCACATGACTCTAAATTAATTAAAAAAAAAAAAAGTTCAGAAATGCTTTAATAATAAACTTTTTACTGAAAAAAAAAAAAACGAATAATGAATCAAAAGTAATTTTTATGCATGGCAAGAGTTTAACGAATTTTTATTTCTATATATAAAATGGCATCATCATTTATTCATTAAATTCTTTTTTTATTATTATTCTTATTCATTTACAAAATAAAAAGTTATTATTGTTGTTGTCTATTATTATCTTTTCTTCTTTTTTACTTCTTACAGAATGATGATTCGGTAGTATTATTAAAAAAAAAAGGGATATATATAATATTTATATTTATTATTTTAGTATATGACAAGTCATACTTTACCATTAAAAAAAGAAAAAAGAGAACTTTTTTTAAAAAACCAATAATTTACCATTAAAAAAAATTATCATAAGGACGTTGTATTACCTTGATGTTTAAGGTAAAATTAAAAATTCATCCCATGAACATATTAAAGTATGAACAGTACTGTGCCACATTTATGTATTTATCGAATATTGAATTATTTGAAACTCTTATTATATTAAAATTACATTAGCCATAATTTCAAAAAAGATACAGAAGAAAAGAAAAAGTTGTTGTAATTATTGTTTTTGACAAGCTTACCCATTTTTTATTAAATTGTCAAGTATAATCACCATAATACAAAATCTTTGAGATTTTTTTTTGGAATGAATACTGTTTGAAACGATGGTAGGATGGCAACAAAAGTTAAACTTTAATAAAAAAAAAAAAATAAAAGAAAAAAAAAAGGTATAATAGATAATAGACATGGGAAATATTAATGAATTAAATAGTATGGTAATGTTAAAGATCCCACCTAAAAACTCTGGCTAATGCAAACAACAATAGCAATTTAAAAAAAAAAATAAAGTGAAGAAATTTTATAAAACTAATTCTATTGAAAATCTTCATATTAAATTAAAATAGTTTTTTTGAAATATTAAAAAAAAAAAAAATTAAGAAATATATTAAAAATGGTAATAATAATGATAATGATCCCTTAACTCTCTATGATGATAATAACAACAAATTAACTGCTTTTAATTCTAATTTGTTTTCAAGTTATAAAGATGTAGGAGATAAATGTATGAAAATTGAAAAATGTAGGAATTTATTTAAACCAAATAGTAATGGAAAACAAGAAGTTGAAAATTTTGTTGTAGGTAAAGATGAAGAAAAATTATATTTTTTTGTTAGTGATAAAGAAAAGATTCATTCATTTATAATAGACAATAATAAAAATGATTCTGAAGTTGAATATAATTCATTGTCCTTAGAAGATATTAATAATAGTATCAAAGGATATGGTAAAAAATCAAATAAAGATAATAATAAGGGATAACTATTATTGCAGAATGTGATATTGAGCTTTCATATGACGTTACTTCTTATAATACTATAGATATTAAATCTGATGATTATAGTTTTGAAGATACCGAAGGAAAACGAATAGAAAATAAATTAAAAGAAAGTATTCTTGATAGTAATATAAGTTGAAATACTTCTAAGAATATTTTATGTGAATATTATAAATGGTTTTATATTCATATTGAGAAAATACCATTAATATTTATTAAAGAAAGAGATGAATTAATAAATAATAGTGATGAATATAAAAAGTTTGGTGAATATAAAGTAAATTATATAAAACTTAAAAATTATATGAAAAAAATTAAAAATACTATCGAAGACAATACACCTGAAATGGATTTTACTATGTTTAATTTTAGAGATTACTTTAATAAGTATCTTCAAAATTTAGAAAATGAAATAAAAGATATAAATAAGAAGCTAAAAAATAAACTTAAAAAAAAGGAAAAGACTAATTTAACAAATAAATTAAAGGTTTTAGAAAAGGAATTTGAAATATTATCATCAAAAGAGTTAAATAAAATAATTATTGAAGATATTATAAAAGGAGATTATATAGAATATTATAAAAGTAAAAATAATATAAATGAATTGAGTGACATAGAAATTGATGAAATAAGTGAATCTAGTTTAATAAATATGTTTTATGATAAATCAGACATTAATAGTAAATCCGATGAGATGTTACATTTAATTGAAGATAGTGATGTTGAAACGCATGATACATTAAGATATTCGGTTGAATTAAATTATCAATATGCCAATTATCAATCACCAGGTAGTATGAATTCAAAAGATACTAAAGCGGTAGCAAATAATTATAATAAATTACATGATAAGTTAATAAGAAATATTCAACCAATTGATGAATTTCAAAATGAAATATTTTCTGAAGCTATGGATGAAGTTATAAAATATAATCCTAACATTGAAACAAAAATTACAGAAAATGCCAATATAAAGATTGAAGAAGTATTTAATGAAATATCCGAATATGACGATAAAATTAAAGAATCGCTAACTGATGATACTAAAAGGCATATAGAAAATACAATCAATAAGTTTTCTACATATGTTGTTGGATCATATTACAAGTTTTCAAAAATGTTAGGAAGGGAAAATCAAGTAATTATTGATGATTATAAAAGTTATTTTAGTAATTATGTTAAATATGTTTCTAATTATATTACAAGAAATAATATTAATTTAAATAACAAACCTTTGGTAATTAGTATAAAGCCTAATATGAATAATATTAATAATATTCATAATTATTGTATTGATAAAAACAATATTGTAAAAGCTAATAAACAATTTAGAATAAAATACATAAATGTTAAGAAGGAAATAACAAAATTATAAAAGTAATGATGAATGGTTATAATTAACTTTATAAAAGAATTTATTATTCTTCTTCTTATTCTTCTTCTTATTATTATTATTAGTAGTAGTAGTAATATTATAAAAATTAATATAATGTTTATTAAATTTATTAATAATATTATAATTACTAATAATTAAATAATTAAAAAAAAAAAAAAAAAGTAATTAATATTATATAATTATTATAGTAAAATATTAAAAATACTATATTAATTAATAATATTATAATTACTTTTTTTAAAAACATGTATATATATGTTTATGTCTATGTATATATTTAAATTGATTAAATAAATATATGGTTTATTTAAAAATATGCTATATATATATATATATATGTATATAGGTTTATATTATCTATAGTATCTATATATATATTTATAAATTGATTTTTAAAAATCAATAAATATTTAATAAAATATAAATTATTAGAAAAAAAAAAAATTATTATTTATTAATTTTTTAAATAATAAATTTATGAAGTTAATTAATATTGTACTTTGTATATTCTTTGCTAATAGTATTTTAGCAAATGAATCCAAAATATTTTGTCGATATAATCATCAAGGGGTAACTAAAGTTTATGACCCTGCTTATTTCGACAAAGATGGTAATGTTGTATTCGCTAAAATGATAGAAGAATATGCAAAGGTTTTAGGGCCTACATGATATGGAGTTTCCTGGTGTGATAATAGTACTATGGTTAATAGTATTGGTATTTATTATGATATCACATCAATCCAAGAAAATTTAAGAAAAAGATCTAATCAAGACGATGAAAATAGGGTAGATAATAGTAATAATAGTAATGATAATAATAATGAAATAGTTGAAGATAAGAATTAAACAGAAAATGTTAATCCATATGTAAGAGGTAAAAATACGATTGAAGAAACAAAACACATAATTGAAAATTATATTGATACTATTTATGATAAATTAAAAGAGAGTAATAACCAGTGTATACCATTAGTTAGTAATAACCCAAGATTTAATCCTTATCATAAATCTTTGATTATAGGTATCAATGATCGTGTTCCTAATATTAAGTATGCAACCGGTGGTATAATGAAATTACCAAGTTCTATTAATAATATTATTGATGATGTTTCTAGTGGATTATCACAAGGTTTTACGAATTGTGCCGCTGTAAGTAATTGTAAGGGATGTACTGTTGTTTGTGATGCACTTATAACTTTTACAAATGAACGTCAATATTCGATTACAAATTCTGAAGGATTAATTATATCACGTAGTATAGGAAATATTGAAAGTAATACGGATACTTTAACGAATGAAATATCCAATACTATTGAAATTGCATCTACTTTAACCCATTCTGATAGTATAACTCAAACAGAATCAGACGCTAATACTAATTCATTGGAATTAGCAGTTTCTCTAGCACATTCAGAATCCAACACCGATGCCAATGATAATAATATATCAGTTAATGTTGAACATTCTGAAGCTAATATTCATGGAATTACCGAAGATGACACTCATGCTATAACTAATACTACAAGTGTCTCCACAGAAAAAAATTGGAGTGGATATAAAGAAAAATCGGGTACAAAAGAATATAGTTATTTAAGTAAAGAAGATTATGATTATTATAACGATCAGTATGAACCAATAGGTAAAATAGATTATATAAGTGAAGAATCAACCTATAAAAACAAACGAAATGGTAATAATTATGATTTTATTTTATATGATGGTGATAATGATAATATATATAATAACAAAACACAATTAGAAAAAAGATTTTTACCAGTAATAGCATTTGCGCCTGCAATATTTGAATTTGTTGTTTCAACAGCAGCTAGAACATTACTTACACAAGGAGCAAAACAAGTTGGTAAATTTAATTTGAAGTTTTTCAACTTTTCAAATTAAATCTTTTTAATATAATTTATATAATTAATAATATAATACATTATAATTATAATATATGTAAAATATATTAAAGAATGTGAAATCATTTTAAAGAAATTATAAAAATAACTATTTTTCAAAAAAGATCAGTTTGAAGGAAAAAGTACACAGCAATATAAAAAGAAAAGAAGAAGAAAAAAAAAAAAGAAAAGAAAAGAAATAAAGGTTTTATTTACTTATAATATTCTATTGATAATGATGATGATGCTTGTATTTAATTAAACTTTTTTTTAACAATTTATTATCAAGAGTTTAGGTTTAATTTTTTTTTTTTCTATTTAACCTCGATACCTTTGATTAATTATTTAAATATGGAATATAAAATAAATAAAAACGTCTTATTCTTCTGAACAGTTCCTAACAATGAATAGCATTGTTTTTAACTTTCTTTAAGAGCATAAGTAACGATAAAATGAAGCTTTTAACTTTTTTCTTTAATAAAAAAAAAAACGAACAAACGTATTTATTTTTAAATATTTATTTTATATTATTTTTTATAAAAATAAAAATTAGTTGAAAAAAAATAAATGAATAAATAAAAAAATTAATTAAATTAAATAAATGAATAATTAAATAAATTTTTAATTTTTTTTTTTTTTTTTTGATAAAAATTTTAAACTTTTTTTTGTTACCACATTCATTGTCAGAAAAAAAAAAAAAAGAAACTCTTTAAAGTTATCAATCTTTTATATTCATTATTAGTAATGGTGGTAATTTTGTGTATATAAATGAAAAGATAACAATAAATTGATGGAAGGTCTAAAAATAAAAATGATAGAAAAAAAAAAAGTTAAATAAATGACAACGCATTAAATAAAATTTCGATGGAAACTGTTACATTTTCATTTTTTTATACATCTTTCTATCTTGAATTTTGAATTTTCAATCAAAAAAAAAAAAAAAAAAAAAAACTTTTTTTTTAATGTAACCAAATTTGTAATTATTATTATTAAACATTATAAATATTATTATCTTGATAATTTTTCTTTTTTATGTAAAAATCAAGTTAATTATATGAAACATGATTAATTATAATATTTTGATAATTGAAATTAAAAAAAAAACCATTAAACCTTTTTTTTTTTAATATAATAAATAACATAAAAAAAAGGAATTATAATAAGAATTAGAATAGTATAATTCTTATTTATTGGTTATACAAATTATACAAAATGACTTTTTAAAAAAAAAATACAAATTTTTTAATTATTATACAACCTTAAATCTATTTTTTTTTTTTTTTTTGAGTAGTCATTCTTTTTTTATGCATTGTTTATCATTGATAAAAAAAAAAAGTTAATCTTACGCCTACTTTTTAATAAAAACTATCTCTACCTATACCAAAAATAATTACTATCTATTAAAAGAGAAATATAATTTGATATATCCTAAAAAAAAAAAAAAAAAAAAAAAAAAAAAAAGAACAAATGAATGAAATGATAAAACCACTACTTTATATTATTGCAAGTAATAAGTAATAATTATTATCACATATATTTATGTATATATATATTTTTTAATTCACATTTTCCATTTTAAAATATTATAAATATTAAAAAAAAAAATAATAAAGTTTTACAGTTGGTATGGAGTAAAAATTAAAAATAATTAAAAAAAAAAAAACTATAATTATTATAAAAAGTTTTTTTTTATAAAATATAATTTCGTTTTCAATTCATTCATTAAAACTTTTACATTTTACTATGATATATAAAGAAAAGTTTATCTTTATATTGATTAAGATCAATTTTTTTTTTTTTTTTTAAAAAAAAGGGCTTATTTAAGTTTTATCCATCTTAACCATAAAAATACTAAAATTTTTAAAAAAAAGACATTAGCTTCTTTGGATCATAACTTTTCCATAGCCATAAAATAAAGGATTTTTTTAATAATAAATATTATTTTAATATTAAATTTATATTATGATCTAACCTTTAAGAGTAAATACTTTTCTATAAAAAGGTTAGAATTAAATACTTTTTGGTTCAAAGAAATCATGACAATAATAATATTAACTGTTTATTTATTATTGCTTTTAAAAATAGAAAAATAAGAATTAATAAAATAGATAAATTTATAAAATTTCAATAAAAAATAAAGATTATAATAACTTATTCTGTACAGCTTTTATTTTTATTTTTTTTTTCTATAATACTTCAATAGAATTGGTATAAAAATAAAAGTTTTAGTAAAAGATTTATAAAAAAAACTAATTTTGTTATTTTCAAAATAAAAGAAAAGATATATCAGACAACTATGAATAATGTTTTTTTTTTTTTATACTTTTATTTTATTTAATTGTATTTTATTATCTAAAAAGTTATATAGTATATCATATATGAAATACTTTTTTTTTTTATTTCTATTTTTTCTTATTCGATAATACTATCTTTATAAATTTTTATAAATCTATTATGCATATATAAATTTTTGAAAAAAAAAAAAAAAAATTAATAAAAAGGTGTAAAATGGTGAACTAAATGAATATCTAATTAATTTCAAATTTAAATTTTAGAAGTAGATTGAGAAAATGTAAATCAATTTTTTTTCAAGTCATATTTTCTTTTGGTTTTCACCTTTTTTTTTCTTTCCTTTTTCTTAGGCTAAATCAACAATCCAACAATTGGTAGCTTTAATAAAAGCATCAATTGAAATACGCCATTTCCAATCGACATCACCAGCACCTAAATAAAAGATTGGTGGCTAAATGAGAAAGTGTTGTATTTTTTTTTTTTTTTTTATTTTGAGTAATAAGAGCAGTTTAGATAGATAGATTGAAAAAAAATAATGTTATAAAATAAAAATTGATTGATATTTCAAAAATAGATATATATATATATATATATATTTAAAAAAACCATAATTTAACATTATTATTATTACTATTATTATTTATTATTATTATTTTATTTTTTCTTACGTCTAATTTTGACATTTCTTCAGTAATAATAATTGGTATTTTTTGTGTGGTACCGATAGGACATACACCATTTTTATCAAAACCTGTAAGTTCAGCAGATTTCTGCGATTTGAGGTTGTAAGGTAAAGAATTATAAAAAGGTCAATTGATATGGTATATAATATATATATTTATAGTTGTTGTTACATATTTTACAATATTAATATCTTATATCCTATTCTTCTTATTATTATGTTTTATATTATACTATTATTCTATTACTATTATTATCTCATTAATATTAAATAATCATTATATATTATTATCATTATTATTATTTTTATCATTTTAATAACAATCCATTAATGTTATAAAAAATATTACTAAACTTACTTCTGGGTTGGCTAATCTAAAATTGTAATGCTTTTTACTAATGGTTTTGTTTTTTAAGGAACGAACAAAATTCATAAGTTTTTGTGTGTTTAATTTAGAAGTGTATTGAACACATACAGCATAATATTTAGAATTTAATGGATCTATAAATGTATAATATATATATATATATATATTTTGTGTGTAGGTATGTGTTTGTGTGTAGGTAGTTGATAATATTAAAATAATATCATTTAATATGAAATTGTTTAAGATTAATGAAGATATCATTTTTTTTTATTAAAGGATTAAAGATTTAATAAAGAATCAATAAAATAGATATGTTTATGTATTTAATTTAGTTTGAGTTTATAATTGTATCTATAATAATACATTAAACGGTTTTTTCTTTTTATTACCATTCATATCATTAACAGAACAACGAGTATTTTCCATAACAACGGTTTTACACATATGTTCTTTAGAAGGTGCCATAACTCTCAAACTTTATGAATTGAATTATATAAACCAATAAATCAATAAATGAAACATTATATTATTATTATTATTATTATTATTATTATTTTGGTGAGATATTGTTTATCATTAAATTTTTTTTTTTTAAAATTGAAATTCGTTTTTTTTTATATTGTAAATTATTTTCCATTGGTAATAATAGTATAGACAAATGTTATCGCACAAGGTATATTGTATTTCATAAAAAAAAAAATATTCAATGTTCATTAATAATATTAGAAAAAAAAATTTTTTTTATTATATTTGATTGAATTGAAATTGATTATAGATTTAAATTTAATTTTGGGAGGGGTTGTATAAAAAGTAAAATAATATTGCATTTTCAAGTAGTTTATTATTATTATCATATAGATTTAAAAATTAAGAAAAAAAAAAAGATTGTTAATGAATATATAAAATATAAATACTGTATATATGTTTTCAATAAAAGATTTAATTCTATTTTTTTTTTTTTTTAGATTTCTATAAGGAATTGAGATTTCGAATGTGAAATTTATTTATATTTAATACATATAAATTTCAAATTATAAATAAATAAAAACAGTTTTAATTCTTCACTCTATTATACTACTTACGCTCTTCTCTATTATAAAAGGGAACAAAAAGACATTTCAATATATAAAAAAAGTAGTTTATTTAAATAATGGTATAATAATTTAGTTTAGTATGAATAATCCATCTTTTATTTTATTTTATTTTTTTTTTTTTTTTTAAAAAAAAATTACTTGTAATTCCCAGTCGTAATAGTCGCTTTCAACTTTATATTTTAATTGTAAAGTTATTTATATTTATATGAATATAGACCAATAATGATTTTTTTTTTTTTTTTTTTATTTAAAAAAAAAAAAGAAAAGAAAAATAAAACTTTTGTAATTAGAAATAAAAAGTTTATTAACAATGAAATATATAACGATAATACCATGAATAAAACCAGAATATTTTCTTATTCCTAATTCTTCACAAGCTTTAATAACCTAAATATTAAAAAATAAAACTACATTGAGTAATACTAATCCAATTTATGATAATATAAAAAGAGTGAGAATGCGTGCATAGTTTTAGTATTTAACCTTTTTAACTGTTTCTGGTGCATCATCTAATTTTTCTTTGAGATTTTCTTCTTCTAAATATTTAAGATACTTTGGAGTAACTTTTTTGTTTTGATAAATTTCAGTAAGTTGTTGAATTAAATTTTCAATTTGACTTTCCATTTTTTTTTTTTTTTAATACAATAAAAGGAAATAAAGATATAATTTGATGAAAAAAATATAATAAATAAATAAATAAATAAATAAATAAATAAATAAATAAATAAATATATATATATATATATATATATAAATAAATAATAAATATTATTGATTAATGGATGAATATATAACTAATTAAATAAATTAATTAATAAATAAATGAATAAATAATTTAATAAACAAATAAATATTAATTATATAAAATTTAATTAATTAATCCAATAATTTTTGATGATTCATTTTTTATAATCTTAATTAATTATCTAATTTAATACTAATTTATTCATTAACTTTAATATAATAAATTTATTTAAAATATAATTATTTATTTATTAAAATAATTTTTTGAATCTTTTAATTAAAAAATTATTAAATGGATAACTTTAAATTCATTAAAGTAATTTATGTTACGGGTAATGGATAGTTTTAGTTTTATATATATTCATTAAACTTTAGATAAAAAAAAAAAAGGTGAATTACTATGATGAGATGATCATTAAAAATTTTAAAAATGAAGTGATTTTTGCATATATGCAGAATATTTAAATAATAATAAAAATTAATTTATATTTTATGCAACCTTTTTTTTTTATTTTTATTTTTAAACTTTGATCAAAAACTATAATCTTAATATAATTATGCAGTTTTTAATTCCAATGCTAAATTCAATTTATTTTGTTAATTCATTTTCTTACTTTATTTTTAGGTAAATAATTAAAATAATAAATGTATAAAGAAATGGGAAGATTAAAATATTTTATTAATAGAAGAAGTTATAATGTTCTATGTACAATAATGATTATAAATTCAAAGTTAAAAAAAAATATCAATCTTTTATTATAATGATGCTTTTTTTTTTTTATTTTTTAAAAATAATTAAATATATTATTTAATTAATGTTTTTTTTAGAAACATTTTCTCTTACTTTACTCTTTTATGAATGGAATAGAAAATAAAATAAAATAAAATAAAATAAAAAATAAAAAATAAAAAACTCATTTAAAAATACCTTTTAAAAAAATCTTTTTTTTTTTGTTTTTTTTAATTAATTTTTTAATTTATTTTTTACTTTTTTTTTTTTTTTAATTAATTAGCTGTCATTTTTTTTAGTCACAAAAAGAGATAAAAAAATTTGACTTTTATTTTGATGGAATAAATACTTTTAACATTATCTTTTTTATTAAAATATAAAAATAAAATATAAAAATAAAATATAAAAAAATTATAATTAAATAAATAATAAATAAATAATCTTATTATTATTGTTTTTTTTATTAATAATATTCATTAATATATTTTCCACTCATATCCGATAGTTTTTTTTTTTTTTAAATAAAAAGATAGACTAAATGGTGTAATAAATCATTTTTTATTTTTATGAGAAAACTAAAAAACCATTGTAATTATTAATGCTTTTTTTTTTTTTTTATATTTACATCTTATTTTATTTTATTTTAATGCAATTATTATTATTATTATTATTTTTCTCCTTTTCATTTTCCCTCAATTATTATTATTCATATTTTTTATTTTTAGCTATTTTAAATTTGACACATTTTTTAATAAATTGAAATTAAATGTATTATATCAAATGATAATCTTAATCTATAGGAAAGTCATGTTATTGACTATTATTGTTGATGATGATGATGTTTGAGAAAAAAAAAAAGTGGTGTTATGAATAAAATAAAAAAAATAAAAAAAAAAAAAAACTTTTTTTTTATTAAGATTTTTCGGTTTTTCTTTCCATTAATTAATTTTCAATTTCAATTTAATTTTTAATTTATTATTATTTTTTTTTTAATTTATAAAATCATATGTTTTTTTTTTTTTTTAATAATAAAATAAAAATTTTACTCCAAAAAAAAAAAGATTTTACTTATTAAAACAAAAACCTTAAAAGAAAAAAACGAATCTTTTTTTTTTTTTTTTTTTTTAATTAAATAATTAATCAAAAAAAAAAAAAAAATAATAATAATTCATTTTTATATATTTTTTAAATAAAATAAAATAAAAAAAGAAATATTATATATAAAAAAAGAGAAAATAAAATTTATATTTTTATTAAAGAAAGAATTTTTCAACGTAAAAAACAACCGAAACTGAACTTCTAATCTTTGACAACTTGCTGCTGATTTTTTTTTTTTTTTTTTTTATCGGAAGGAGAAAAAAATATTGAAAAAGATTATTTTTTATTTATTTTTTTTTTTAAATTTTGAATAATTATAATAAAAAAAAAAAAAAAAAAATTAGAAAAAAGTTAAATCTTTATAATAAATCAAACAAAAAAAAACTTTAAAAGATAACAACTAATAATAATAATAATAATAATAATAATAATAATAATAATAATAATAATAATAATAATAATAATAGATAAAATAAAGCTTTAAAAAAAAAAAAAGAAATCTATTAAGTAAATAGGATAATACACACAAAGAAGAAAAAAATAGTTTTTTTTTTTTTTTTTTTTTTTTGAATTTTGACAAATTTTGTTATTATAAAAAAATAAAGTAAAAAAATATATAAAGAAGAATAATTACAATACTTTAATAAATTATAATAAATAATTAATACTTCAAGGAAAAAAATGGGAAATTATAAAGGAATATTAAGAAATTATTGGATATTTCTAGTTACTCTAATATTTTATTGTATTGGAATTTCAGTACATTTTATAGCTCAAAAGAAAGGTCCATATCCTCATAAAGGAAAAGATATATTAGAAAAGGTTTCTTCACAGACAGAAACAATAATAGATTTTTCTAATAAAAATAATGATACGGCTCATGCCGTTGACTCTAACGAGTCAATATATTCCAAACCAGATAATTTATTCTATTTTGTACAGGTATATTTTAATAATAATAATAATAATAATAAAATGGATAAAAAAAAAAAAAAATGTTTACAATGAACCAAAAGATTTTTAAAATTTATAAATTTCAATTTCAGTATGTTATAAAATTAAATAAATTAATTACTTATTAATTAATTAATTAATAGATTTCAGATGTGCATATGTCTTCAAAATATACCAGAGGATCTCAAGGTCATTTATATTATTTTTTTAAAAAAATGATACCAATAATTGATCCAAACTTTCTATTTATTACCGGTGATATCACGGATTCCTTAACTAAAGGTTTAAGTATAAAAACATTAGAAGAGGATTGGATTATGTACCGAAAAATTATAGAAGAAACCGGTGTTGATACTAAGAATAATGGTACTTTCCTTTGGGATATTAGAGGAAATCATGATTGCTTCATGATCCCAGAATGGGATAGTGAGTATAATTATTATAAGGATTACTCTCATACCAAAACTAGAGGCTTTTCATTTAATTATAATACTGACTATGGCAGTTATTCATTTGTTGGTTTAGATGGATGGTAAGTCATGGTATACGAAATGAATAAAAAATAATAATAGTAATAAATAAAAATGATATAAAAAATAATGAATAATAATGAACTAAGTGTATCTCATTAATAAAATCCAATTATTTGTATATATTTTATTGGTAAAATAATAATAATAATAATACTATATATATATACAATAGTCCAATCTTAACAACAATAAATCCATTTTTTGGTATTATTGATGAAGTTATGATGGAAAATTACGGTACATTTATGGAAAAATCAAAAGATAATACTAATAATAAACATAATTTTGTATTGAATCACTACCCAGAAACAGTAGTTAAATTTGGTAAATCCTATACCGGTAAAGAATGGAATAATTATACAAAAGATATTTCTTTATTGTTATCAGGTCATTTACATACAATTGGTGGTAAATATTATTATTTTTATATATTAATAATCTAATAATACTATTATACTATTTGAAATAATAAAGTATTATACATTAGTAACAATTTGAAATATATATTTTTTTTAATATTATTCATACTTAATAAATCATTAAATAATATATATAAATATATTAGGTCAACGTGTTTATGCCTATCATAAAGACTTTTTAGAACTTGAAATTAGTGATTTCAAATTACATGGTAGATATCGTATCGTTTCTGTTGATCATGATGTGGTAAACTTTTCTGATAAAAATCTTCCATTACCTTCATTACCTTTTGATTTTAAAGAAAGTGATATTGATAAATTAATTAAAAATCCACCAGAAATATTTAATAAAGATATACCTCCAATTGTCCATATAACTCTCCCAAAGGATAGTCGTTTTAATTTAAAGAAAAATGAACCAGTAAAAGAATCCTATGCCTCTGACTATGTTAGAGTTTTAGTATTTAGTAGTCTTTCACCAGCAGATTTAAATCTTTCTCTTTATATTGATGATGTTCTTCAAGAAGCTAAATTCCAATATGTTGGTGATCAAAAATTAACTAAAAGATCTAAAGTAAGTATTCAAAAAAGAGATAGTCAACATGATAAGCATACCATTCAATCAAATACCCCACCTTTATGGGTTGCTAAATGGAATAATACCATTTTTGATGATGGAAAATCCCATACTCTTAAAGTAGTGGTTAAGGATAAGCAAGGTAATACTGGGGATGATTCTATATCTTTCCGTGTGGATGGTGAAAGTGATGCTATGGATGTACCTGTTATGACTCAATTTATTTTAAAATCTGTTTTGGTAAAATCTGTAAGTAATATATATCATTTCTATAATTTATATATCTGTAATCATAATATTTAAAATTTAAAAATATATATATTTTTTTAAACGTTTTTTATATATATTTTTTTTCCCCAAAACATTTTATTATTATTAATATTATTTTTATCAACTATTCATTTATTAATGTATTTTGTTTATAATTTATATTATTTATAATAATTAATATATATATAGCTTCCAGTATTATTTGGAATAGTTTTTATTCTCTTTGAAATTGCCATTCTTCTTTCAAGATGGTATTTCATTAAAAATATTATACCAAAGCATCCAGACATTCCTTTCTTACCAACAAGATATATTGGTGATATGATTTCAGAAGAAATAAAACATTTTAAAGAAGGTGGATTCTTTAAAAGACATTATTGTGCACCATTTATTGAAGCCTTTACCTTTAATGGTGTATTCTATCCAATTCAAATACTTCTTATATGTTTATTAGTATTACCTGCAAAAATTGGTGTCATGACAAGATCTTCAGAAAATGTTTCTTCCATTGGTGGCGAATTTTTATATGGTTCCTACATTTCAGGTCAATGGAGTAATGTTTATGATCAGTATGGTTTATACCTTTTATATTTCATTTTTTTCCCAATTCTCGATACCTTTATCATTTGTTCTTTAAATAAAAAAAATGAACCTAATCGAATAATTACCATTCTTCTTTTGTCCTTTTTATTCTTTATCCAAGTGGCTTTATGTATGACATTAAGTATGGTTTTTGGTGGTATTTTGGCAGTATTCTTAGCTCCTTATCCTAATTGGATTTGTTTTTATTCCTGGACTTTGATATACATTATTATAATTCGTCGTTTTAAACAAAAATCTAATAAACCGGTAACGCCTGAACTTGTTTCAGCTCAAGCAGTACAAGTTTAAAACGTATATTTCATCATCATGATGTCAAAAATTTAAAAAAAAATATATACCAATAATACCATAATCCATACTATATATAAAAATAAAACAAAACAAAATGAACAAGAATTCCCATTTTAATAATAACAATATCAATCCTTTACACTATTATCAAAAAAAAAAAAAAAGTAAAAATCTTTACAATAAGTTATATTTCAATAATCTAATTTACATTATTATCAAAAAAAGTAAAAATTGTTACAATTAGTTATTATATATTATAAAGCAAAAGCAAAAAAAAAAAAAAAAGTTGATTTTTTTTTTTTTTTTTTTCCATAATGCGTTATACCATACACATAATAAAGTTTTTTTTTTTTAATATTTATAAGTTTTTATTTTATTTTATTTTATGATCCATTTATCGGTCATTTAATATAATTATATACAATCATTATTATTGTAATCATTATCGTTAAAAAAAAAAAAAAATAATCATTTTTTCATTTTCTTTTTTATTATATTTTTAATATATAAAGAAATGAAGAAATGATTCTTTTTATTATCAATATCAATAAATAAAGAAAAAAGAATATATATCAAAAAAAAAAAAAAAAAAAAAAAAAAAAAAAAAAAAAAAAAAAAAAAAAAGCTGAATTTTTATTTTTTTTTTTTTTTATTTTTTTATTGATAGTGAAATAGGTTTAAGGAAATTTAAACCTATAATTTGTTTCTTATTCGATGCCGTTAGAAAAAAAAAAAAAAAAAAAAAAAAAAAAAAATGTTTCTTATTCCAATATTATTATATTATCCATCGGGCAGGCGATATAAATAAAATAATGTGGAATGAAATAAAGATACATTTTAAAATTTGGGTAAATATATTTTATTGTCGGTATTTTTTTTATCCATCTTTTCTATATAAAATGTTAAATTTCTTTTTTTTCTTTTTTTTTTTCTTCCTTTTTTTTATTTCTTCAGTATTATTATTATCTAGATTCTTTTTTTGTTAATTATTATTAGTAGTATTATTGTTATTATTTCCACCCAGGGTAATTCCTTCCCATCGACCTTTAAAAATAGCTCGTGTTACCCCCGGAGTTAAATAACCTACATCTTTTGATTTATCAACGGCAGGTGGTCTTTGTATTTGTTCTGGTATAACAAACGGTTGAATAGGTACATAACTTCCAGGATCAATAGGAGATACATTATCTAATTCTGTTTGATCATAAATATTTGGATCCGATATGAAATAAGGTGGAGGAAGAGTAGGAAGTATATCTTCAAAGGAAGAAGGAATACTATCTTTTTCATCTAGAGTTGTTTCATTTTCATCATATCCTTTTTCCATTGATTTTTTATTTATCTTTTCATCTTTTCTTTTTTCCATCTTCACTTCTTCTTCTGAATCTTTTTCCTCTTTTTTTATTTTTTTAGGAAAATCTTGGAGAGGTATTGTGGTAGTGGTATTTATAGTGTTGCCGTTGATGACAGTAGATATTTTTGATGAGACATTCTGCTCATTTTTTATTCCTTTTATTGGAGAAGAGGGTAGGATTGTTGAACTTTTTATTTTAGTATCTTTGAGTTTTTGTTGTTGGGTTGATTCCCCTTCTTCTAATTTTCTTTTCAATTTTTTGGGAAAAGTAACCGGGGATAAATCTAGTAACTTATAAAATAAAATAAAATAAAATTAAAATTAAAATTAAAATTAGTTATTTAACTCTAATCTGTACTATAATAGATTTTTTTAAAAAATTTAATTGATTGAAAAAAAAAAAAAAAAAAAAAATTATAAGATTGTATATTATAGTAAATCGTTGCAATTAATTAAAATTTCTCACAATTCTTTTTTTTTTTTTTTTGAAAAAAAACTTACAGAAATTTTGTCAAAATTCAAATAATTATCTGCAACAGTTGCTAAATAGCTCAAATTTGTTTGAAGACGTCTTTGATATCTGTTTCCATAGATAATTATTAATCAATGATTATTATTATTATTTTTTTTTACATTTATATAAATTTTAATATAAAAAAATTAAAATTTTTAATTAGTATTAATTAGAAATGTGTTTTTATTGTTATACTATTTTAATAATTAAATATATATATATAAGTACTTACATTATAAAATCTGGATCTTCAATCCAACCATAGTTTTGATATTCTATTAACACTTTAATTAATTTTTTATTGATTTCCAGTATCTGTTATTGACATTATCATTTTTTATTATATAAAAATAAATAAATATATATATTATTAATGTTATTAATTATTTGTTGATAAATTTCAATTTATTTCTTTTATTTCTTTTATTTATTATTATTGAATTGAAAAAAAAAGAAAAACATTATTTTTCCTTTTTATTAAACATATATACATTTTGAATGGTAGAATAACCTAATTGAGGGACCAAGACAGGTTGAAGTACAGAACCACTATCTTCTCCTTTTGAAGTTAATTTATTTTTATTATTGTTAGGGTTATTTTGAAGGGATATAGTGGAGGAGGAAGAGGTAGAAGAGGATGTATTATTTATTATAATTGGATTTTTTTTTATTATTTCAATATTTTGGCTATTATTGAGATTATTATTCACCATTTTTTTTTTTTTTTTTTTTTTTTTAAAATGCTGGATATATATAATAGGGAAAAAAAAATACTATTTATTAATTTATTTTAATTCTAATAAATATTATTATGAAGTTGTAGCTGCTGTTGTTATAGAGGAATGTAATTCGTTTTATTATTTATTTAATAAATGAAAAAAAAAAAAGAGTATAAATTTCATGAAAATAACTGTTAGTCATACGATAGATAGAATGTTAAATTGCTATAAAATTTTTTTTATAATTGATTGTTATTAAATATATTAAAAATAAGAAATATTATTATTGTTGCTGTTGCTATTGTTGTTGCATTAAAAGTAACACTTTAAAAACAGGCAAAATAAATAAAGATTAAAAACACAAGATGAAATCAATTTTTTTTAACATTTTCCAAATTTTTTACAGACACAAAAAAAAAAAAAAATTTTAATAAAATGTGTGACAACGAAAATTTAAATAAATTAAAAAAGTAAAAAAAGAAAAAAATGAATTAAATATTCCAAAAAAAAAAAAAAAAAAAACTTTTTAAAGTAACTAAAAAAGTAACTAAAAAAAAAAAAGAAAGAAAAAAGAAAGAAAGAAAGAAAAAAAGAAATATTTATTTAAATAAAAAAATGAAAAAAAAAAAAAAAAAAAAATTCATATCCGCTAGAATTAGTATTCCTCAAAAATTTAATTTTTTTTAATAAAAAAATGAGGATTACATTATAAAAATATTTAAATATTTATCCTAGATTTTTGGAAAATTTAGCCAGAGCTCCTGGCCTAGAAAGTAATGAATCTCTTTATTTAATAAAGAAAAGTGATTAAATGATTCTTATAGGAATTTATAGTCTATATCCATATATATATGTATATATTTTAGAATTGTCACATTTACTATTTTTATTACTAATAAATGAACAAATGGACAAACAAATATCAATACACCAAAATGATAATAGTAGTTATCTTTATTATTCAATAATGATAAAATTAGTTATTACAATTTAGAAAAAAAAAAAAAACGATACTTTTTTCTTTTTAGTTATAAAATTATTATTATTATTATTGTTGTTGTTGGTATTAATTGTAATTTGATAAAAAAAAATTAATTTTTTTTTCTATTTTATTTTCGATAAAATTCATTACTTTTTATATTCATTGACATTCAAAAAAAGTATATATAAAATGTACATACAAGCGTTTATGAATAACAAAAAAAATATATATATAATAATAAAAAAAAAAGCTAAAATAAATTTATTAGTAATAATTATTTTCTATTTTTTGAATTATTTTTTATAAAAAAATAAATGGATTGTAACGGTAGGTAGACATGACAATTCATGTCACTAGATATATGTGATATATGTCAGATATTAAATATTACTCATCATTAAATGATGAATATTAAAAATTTAATTTTTATTCTTATTATTTCTTTTAAATAAAAGGAAAACTTTAAAAGGTATATATCTATTTATATTTGTGTATTTTTTTTTTTATTTCTTCTCCCTTCTTCTTTTGTTCTTTTCATTTTTTTAATTCTTCTTTTTTTTTATCTTTTTGATAATCTGTTAATTTTCTTAAAACCTTTGCAGGATTACCACCAACAACACAATCAGATTCAATATCTGTGCTAACAACACTTCCTGCTGCAATTACCACTCTATCACCTATTGTTACTCCCGGTAATACAATACAACCTGCTCCAAAGAAACAATCATTTCCAATCTTTATTTTTATACATTTCAATTTTTTTTGGGGACAAAAAAAAAAGGAATAACAAACCAATTTCAATATTTAATATTATATACATTTATAATATACATAAAAGAAAAATTCTTATAATAGTTAATATATTTTATTTTATTTAATTATTTTTTATATATTATATATATAGTTTAAAATATTTATAGTTAACTATTTCAATTAATTATTACCTTGACTGGTTTGGTATATTCTATTCCATTTTTTCTTTCTTTATAATCTAATGAATGTGTTACTGTTATTATTTGACATCCTGGACTAAATAAGCAGTCATTACCAATGGTAACAGGTCCACAATCTAAAATTACATTAAATACATTAAACATACTTTTTTTTTTTTTTTTCATCATTATTATTTCCAATATACAAATAAATAGATAAATATAATTTAAATAGTTAGAATTAATTATTCAGTATTATTCAATGGTTTATAAAATTTCATTTTATTATTATTTAATACTAAATTTTATTATAATTTGTTTATTTTTTTTTTTTATTTATTTTTTTTTTTTAAAAATTTATAAAATGAAATGTACCTTCTATTACCAATTGAAACATTATAGCCATAGTCACAATGGAAAGGAGGTTCAATATACGACCCTTTTCCAAACTTTTTAAATAATTTTTCGAAATATTTAATTCTTGTCTTGTAGTCATCAGCTTCTAATTTATCAATATCTTTTATTATTTTTTTTACATTTCCAACATTCATCACATAATTCATCATTGTAACTATCATACATTTCTCCGGTAATCATTTTCACTTTTTCACTTTTTTCTTTTATTTCAATAATTTCAATTTCATCATTCTCTTTTAATTTCATTTTTTTATTTACCCTTTTTTTTTCCTGTTGTTGAAGATGCTCTTTTACTCATTTTTTTTTTTTTTTTTGTTCTTTTATTCTTCTTCTTCTTCTTTCTCTAATTACAATAATTTTTTTTTCTTCAATAAAGGTAATATTATTCTTTTTTTTCTTTCTTTCTTTCTTTCTTTCTTATTCTTTTTCCACTTTCTTTTCTTCTTTCCTTCCTTTATAACAAAACTAAAATCAAATTGAAACAACAACCAACAAAAAAAAATAATAATAATAAATAAAAAAAAATATTATTTTTTTTACTTTTAAAAAAAAATGCTAAGATATTTTTATTTTATTATTTTTTAAGATTTAATATTATTTTATATATAAAAAAAAATATATTTTTTTTAATGATATTTTAATGATTCCCAACCTTTTCTTAACTTCCTTTCCTTCCTCATAACTACCACTCTTTTATATTTTTATGAATTTATATGCATTAAATGTATTATGCAAATATCCGCATTTTCTATTTTCTTTTTTGTACTTTGTACAATTTTTTTTTTTTTTTTTTAATTTTTTATTATGGATCATCCATTAATTTTTTTTTTTTTTTTTTAATAATTTTTAGAATAATGGATAAATTGGTTTAAGTTTTTATTTTTTTTTTTAAAAAGAAAAGAATTGACTTTATTAAATAATGTTATGTAGGCAATAATTATTACCATTTTTTATTTTTCTATTTTCTTATAATACGACTATTATATACGATTCAAAGTAATAAAATAAATATACACACTCTTTCTTTGCCTATATATATAATTCGAAATGAATTATTAGTATCATTAAATTATTCTTTGTATATACATTAAGAATTTTTTTATTGTTAACTATTTTACAAATATATACGAATATACATATATCTCTCTCTAAAAAAAAAAGAAAAGAAAAGAAAAAAAAAAGGACTTTTTTTTTCAATCTATATTTTATATTAAACCTTTTTTTCTTTCTTTCTTTCTTTCTTCTCTATTTATTTAAATATAACCTATTAGAAATAATAAATCAAATGTGAAATACAATTCAGTTTATTGCATTTCTTTTCTTTTTTTTTATTATATAATAGAAAAAATAATGCATTTAAAGGAAAATATGAATTTATTTCGTTTTTCCAACAACTTTTGCAGGATTACCAGATACAATACTATTTGATTCAATGTTTGTAGATACAACACTTCCTGCACCTATAACAACTTTATCTCCAATTGTAACTCCTGGCAAAATAATAGAACCTGCTCCAATAAAACAATCATCTCCTATCTATATTTTTTTTTAAAAAAAAAATTATAATAATAATAATAATAATAATAATAATAATAATATTTTAGAATATATAATATGTATAATATGTATAATATGTATATGTATATAAGAGTTTTATATTTTATAATATTTATAATAATATTTATAGTTGAGGATATATATATATATATATAATACTATTATTTTTATTTACTTTCACAGGTAATGTTAATTCTTTTTCAAATTCTCTTTCAATTAATGGGTGAGTAACTGCAATAATTTTACAGTCGGGTCCAATTAAACAATTATCCCCAATGGTAACATAAGTACAATCTAGTATGGTTAAGTTAAAGTTGATACTACTGTAATATTGTTGTTATAGTAATTATTATTGTATTGTTATAATTGTTGTTATAATTGTTGTTATTATTATTATTATTATTGTTATTGTTATTATTATTGTTGTTGTTGTTGTTATTTTTAAAATATCATTTTATTATTTTGAAATGTAATTTTTTATTTATTTTTTTATATATGAAAATATTTATTTTAAAAATGAATATGAATATGAATATGAATATGAATGTTTTTTAAGTAATTCAACAATTTCAATAATATTATTAATATTATTTTAAATATTTTATATATATATATTTTAAATAAATACCATTTTTTACCAATTGAAATATTTGAACCATAGTCACAACGAAATGGAGGTTCAATATAACTTTGGTCTCCAAACTTTTTAAATAATTTTTTAAAGCAGTCTAATCTTTTATCGAATTCTTCAGGTTCAGAATCGTTAATTTTTTTTAAAAGTTTTCTACATTCAATACGTTCTTTTATTAATTGTGGGTCATTATAATTATAAGTTTCGCCCATTATCATTTTGTCTTTTTCTGTTTTTTCTTTTTCCTCTTTTATTTCTATTATTTCTATATCCTTATTATTCTTATCTGTATCATTCTCACTGTTCTTAGTGTCCTTGGTATCTTTTTTATTATCTGTTATATTATCAATTTCATCAAATTCTTCTTTTTCTGCTTTTTCTATAGCTTCTATATATAATTTTGCTTTTTTATTTGATTCTGTTTCGTCAGAATTCGAATTTGAATTTGTTCTTTTACCCATTTTTCTATTTTATCTTTCCTCGGTTTTTTTAAATAAAAAAAATTATTTTTTTTTTATTTATTCAAAATTTAAAAAAAATATTTATCATGTATTGTAATGTATTATAACGTATACAATATTCATCAAAAGAAAAAAGTGTGTATAAAAAAAAAAGGTATAAATAATGTGTATTAAAAGAGTGTATATGTGTATATATAATTATTAGTACTTTTTTATATAAATATAAAAATCTTATAATTAGGTATTCTATAATATTTCATATATAAATCATTAATTCTAATAATATAAGAGGAAAAAATATTAAATATATTAAAACAAAGTATTACTTTACATAGATGATGATAAAAAATATATGTATATTTATATATTATAAAAATTAATGTTGAATGAGATTGTGAAAAAAAAACAATCACATAGCATTATACTAAATATATATAATATTAAAATTCATTTTATTAAAAAAAAAAAAAAAAAAAAAAGGATTGTTCAACTAGATACGAAGGATTAAATCTAAATTATTATATTATTATATATATAATCATCATGTTAAATACGCTTATTCATTATTTAATACTTGTATATATCAATATAATTATAACATTATTATTAGTATTTATAATAGGCTTAATAGATTTATTCCTTTATATATACACACACACTTATCTTTAAAAATACTATATACTTTTTTTTAATAATATTTTAAAAGAAATAATAAGAAGAAAAACAGTTGTTTTTTCAATATATTTAGCTTTTTTTTATTTTATTTTAAAGTTTTTTATACATTTTTTTTTTAATCTATATTTTTTTATTTTAAATATGATTATGCTATTTAATTATTAATATATAAAGATAGTTTTTATTTTGGTACAGATAAAAAAAAATTATTACATTTTTTAATTATTATTATAACACCTTCTTATTAATTTTTTTTTTTGGTTAATAATCTAATTTTCTTAAAGGTTTGGCTGGGTTACCACAAACAACAGTATCTGAAGGAACATCTTTAGTAACAACGCTACCAGCACCAATGACAACTCTATCACCAATGGTAACTCCTGGTAAGATAGTACAATTAGCTCCAAAGAAACAATCATTTCCAATCTATTTGTATATTATAATTAATAAATAATACAAATAATTAACAAGTATTATTTATTTACTTTTTTTTTTTTTTTTAACTTTATTTTTTGTTTTTTACAATAAAAAGTCTATGTCCTTTTAATTGTATTATAAAGTTGTAATAGAGAATTAAATTATTTATTGTACTTACAGTAATTGGTTTACCATATTCTGGACCACCATTCTTTCTAAGTTTATAGTCTAAAGGATGAGTAGCAGTAATAACTCTACAACCAGGACCAAATAAACAATCATCCCCAATTTTTACTGGGCAAACGTCTAAAACAATGGCATCAAAATTCATATAACTTTTTATATATAAAAAAAATTATTTTATTTTATAAATTAATAATATATATATTATTATCATTTTATATTAGAAATTGACTTTTTCTTAAAAATATATATATATATGTATATATATTGTTACTTTTTTAAAAAAAAATAAAATAAAATAAAATAAAAATAATCTTTATGAAATTTACCTTCTTTCACCCATGGAAATATTATAACCATAGTCACAACGGAATGGTGGTTCAATATAAGCATCTTTACCAAATTTACTAAATAATTCTCTACAATATTGTTCTCTTTCAGCAACTTCTTCTGGTTCAGCGTCATTAAATTTCTTTAATATTTTTCTACATGCAATACGTTCTTGAACTAATTGTTTATCACTGGCAATGTATAATTCACCAGCAATCATCTTTTCTTTTTCAGTAGCCATTTTTTTTTATCTATATCTATATCAATATACTTTTATTTTATAAAGTTTTAATTATTTTCTCTTTTGCTTTTTTTTTATTTCTATAATTTGTAATTATTTGGATAAACCTTTTGAAATAATAAAAAAAAAGAAAGGAATTTTTTAGTTTTTATTTTAAATATTAAAAAATAATTTAATTAAAGTATTTTTTAATATAAAATTAATTAATTTTTGATTAAAGAAAAAGTGTAAATTGGTCATATGACTAAAAGATGAGAAATTGTAAAAAGGTCAAAAGATAATTACTATTAATTCGTTAAAACCGCTTTTCTTTTTTATTTTATTTTTTTTCTTTTTTACTGTTTAAGAGAAAGAAAGAAGGAAATAAAGTAGATTTTTTTAAGTTATTATATGTAAAAAGTTATAAAATTCACTTTATTAATTTTTTTTTTTTTTAGATTAAAATGACTTTTATTAAAAATTGGATTTTTTTCCGCAATTAAATAGGTCAATACTTAAATAATTAAGGTTTTAATTATTATTTGATAAAAAAAAAAAAAAAGAAAAAAGTAAATTCATATTTTTTTTATTATTCTAGAATAAGAAATGTTCAATTATTTATTTTTTTATTTATTAGTTATTTTACTTAGTTTGTTTAGTTTTAAAAAAAATGAATCATCCATAAAATTATGACTCATTAAAATTAATTAAATTTTAGTTAATTTTTAATAATATTATTACTATATTACTATTGAACTTCATTGAATTTCTTGCCTATGGAATGAATAAAAAATATAGTTATAGCATTATAGTATTTATAGCATTCTATATAAAATAGAATTTTTCTTTTGAGATATATAATATTATTACTTTGAACATTCTTAATAATCAAATTTCCCAACAACTTTTGCAGGATTACCAGATACAATACTATTTGATTCAATGTTTGTAGATACAACACTTCCTGCACCTATAACAACTTTATCTTCAATTGTAACTCCTGGCAAAATAATAGAACTTGCTCCAATAAAACAATCATCTCCTATCTATATTTTTTTTTAAAAAAAAAATTATAATAATAATAATAATAATAATAATAATATTTTAGAATATATAATATGTATAATATGTATAATATGTATAATATGTATATGTATATAAAAGTTTTATATTTTATAATATTTATAATAATATTTATAGTTGAAGATATATATATATATATATAATACTATTATTTTTATTTACTTTTACAGGTAATGTTAATTCTTTTTCAAATTCTCTTTCAACTAATGGGTGAGTAACTGCAATAATTTTACAGTCGGGTCCAATTAAACAATTATCCCCAATGGTAACATAAGTACAATCTAGTATGGTTAAGTTAAAGTTGATACTACTGTAATATTGTTGTTATAGTAATTATTATTGTATTGTTATAATTGTTGTTATAATTGTTGTTATTATTATTATTATTATTGTTATTGTTATTATTATTGTTGTTGTTGTTGTTATTTTTAAAATATCATTTTATTATTTTGAAATGTAATTTTTTATTTATTTTTTTATATATGAAAATATTTATTTTAAAAATGAATATGAATATGAATATGAATATGAATGTTTTTTAAGTAATTCAACAATTTCAATAATATTATTAATATTATTTTAAATATTTTATATATATATATTTTAAATAAATACCATTTTTTACCAATTGAAATATTTGAACCATAGTCACAACGAAATGGAGGTTCAATATAACTTTGGTCTCCAAACTTTTTAAATAATTTTTTAAAGCAGTCTAATCTTTTATCGAATTCTTCAGGTTCAGAATCGTTAATTTTTTTTAAAAGTTTTCTACATTCAATACGTTCTTTTATTAATTGTGGGTCATTATAATTATAAGTTTCGCCCATTATCATTTTGTCTTTTTCTGTTTTTTCTTTTTCCTCTTTTATTTCTATTATTTCTATATCCTTATTATTCTTATCTGTATCATTCTCACTGTTCTTAGTGTCCTTGGTATCTTTTTTATTATCTGTTATATTATCAATTTCATCAAATTCTTCTTTTTCTGCTTTTTCTATAGCTTCTATATATAATTTTGCTTTTTTATTTGATTCTGTTTCGTCAGAATTCGAATTTGAATTTGTTCTTTTATCCATTTTTGTAATAAGAAAAAAGTAAAAAAAAATATATATATATATATTAATTTTTTATTATTAATAATAAAGATTCAGAGGGTATACAAATTAGAATAAAGATTTAATTTTTTCAGATGATTGATCATCTGATAAAGGATAATAGTTTAAAACTTTTCATAATAAATGATATTTTTTAAAAAAAAAAAAAAAAGGGAATGAATGAAAAAGAAAAAAAAAGAAAGAAAGAAAGAAATCTGTTATTAATGTATTAAAAATAAATACTTTAGCATCAAAAAAAGTATTATAGATATACAGATATATTTACATTTTTATTTTTTTATAATAAAAAATTTAAATCATCAATTTCCCTTTTTTTTATATTTCTTTTTTTATTTTTATTTATTTTAAATATTTTTTTTTAAATTTTCACAATCAGTTTCAAAGAAATATAATAAAATAAAATAAAACACTTTTCTTCTTATAATAAAAAAACTATTTTATTTTATTTTCAATTCTTTATGGCTGGTTGGTTTCACCATTTTACTTTACATTAAATATATATATATATATATATATTTTTTTAAATATACTCAGTAAGATTTAATTTATTTTATATTGTGCTACTTTTTCTCATTCAAATATATTATTATTATTTTACTTTATATTATTATATTTATTATTCTAATTAAAAGAAAAAAATATTTTATAAAACTTTAAACATTTCATTCAACAAAATATAATATCAATTTTTAAAAATTTAAATAAGCTTTTTTTATATATATTTAAATATAATAATAATGATGATGATGATGATTAGTAGTAGTACAAATAATATTAACAACAAAATTCAAATAATTCACATCAAGGCTGTTAAATATATTATAATATTAATTAGAGACTATATCATTTAAGTAGAATTTCTGGAAAAGATTCTTCATTTTTTATATTTGAAAATTCACTTTATGGATGTGTTAACACACATCATTTTATTATAAAATAGATATATCTTTAGAGGGTTGTATCATTTACAATCTTTATACCTTATTCTAAATAATAATGATTTTATAATACAATTAAAATTATTAATTTCAAACTTTTAAGCTTTTTTATTTATTCCATTATTATTCTTTTATTCTATTTTCAAATAAACTTTAATCTTAATCATTAATACACTAAAACTATTAAAAATAAAAAAAAAAAGTAATAATTATTTAAAAAAATAATTATCTTATCTCTTTTCACTTATAATTAGATTTTTATTTTTAATAATAAATTTCGCATTCTTTTATATATATATAACATTTTATGCTTTATGTACAATAATGAATAATGAATGAAAAAAAAAAAAAGTTTAAATTAGTAAATAGATTAATTACCAATTCTTTCTTTTTTTAAAAATGGGTCAATTTAAAAAAAAAAAAAAAAAAAAAAAGTATATATATAATATGTTTAATAAAAATATTATGATAATAATATTTTTTTATTCTATTATTAAATATAACTCCTTATTTATATAATATAGATTATTTGAAGAAAAAACTTTGCTTTTTAAAAGTTTATATTTTTAACACTGCTATTGGTTATTCATACTTGTATATGCCTATGAAGTGACATTAATATTAAAACCAAAACTTTAATTCTATGTATAAAAATTTTTATCCTTTACCTAAGATTCATATTTTCCAAAATTACTATGGATGTGATTAAAAAAAAAAGCAAATGAAAAGTTTAACATTTTCTACTATTTAATTATTATTTAGTATTAAAACTTTTCTATTTTTTTAAACATTATATTATAATAAACTTTAATTTATATTTATTACAAAAAAAAAAAAAAAAAAGAAAAATAAAAAAAAATAATGATAAAGTATTTGGTATTTAGAGGGGGGGAAAAAAAGAAAAAAAAAAAAAAAAGTTAATGATATAATATAGTAATCTATTAAATATATATATAAATATATATTATTTATAGGTATTTTTTTTATTAAATATTAATAATAAATAGACTCAATGTAAAACTTTAAAGATTTTAATAAAACTCTGGATATATGAATAATGTAATAATGGAACCTAAAATAAAATAAAAAGATTCATATAATAATAAAGCTCATTTAATCTTAAAAAAAAAAAAAAAAACTATTTTTATTTTTTTTTTTTATTATATATATATTATATTTATTATGTATTATATAGTATTCTTTAAAGTTATATAAATCATAAAATATTAAGAATTATAATTTAAAAAATAAAGTAGATATTATTATCTTATTAAATGTTTTAATTCTATTATTATTTATTGTTCTTATTATTTTTATATATTATTTTTTTTTTTTAATCCTAAATAGTTTTAATAAGATTAATTTGAAATAACTACTTTTAATTACTAACCTGTAATTGCTTAACAGAATTGTTAAGTAGTAATAATGAGAATAAGAAAGGAATAGATGATTCATTAAAAAAAAAAAAAAAAAAGAATAATAATAATAATAATATCTTTTTATTATAAAAAGTGGAATAAAATGTTCAATCAAAAAAAACATAAATTTTCACATAAATAATTTTTTTTTCTTCCTTTCTTTTTCTTCGGCACCTATTTTTTTTCTTCAATAATACAATACATACTCTTCAAATAAGAAAAACTTTAAAAAAAAAAGTTCATTCGTAAAAAGATAACTTTTTTTTTACAATCATTAAAGGAAAAAAAAGAAAAGAAAAGAAAGAAAAGAGAAAAGGAAAAAAAGAATTAAATATATATATTGACTCTTTTTTTTCATTTACAAGTAAATATTTGGAAATTATTTTAATCTTTACTTTGTTACTAAAATAAGGATGATGATTTTTTTATAAAAAGAAGAATAGACTGAAATAATTTATATCAAAATATAAATAAGAAATTGATATTTAAAAAAAAAAAAAAAAAAAAAAAAAAAAAAAAAAAAAAAAAAAGAGAGAAAGAGAAAGAAAAAGATAATTGAATGTTGAATGAATATAATAATTAATAACTATTTTTACTCTTTATTAAGCATTTGTTGAGAAAGAAAAAAAATTCCAATACTATTACTTTTTGTTAAATAATACGTTCTATAATTAAAAAAAAGGAATTTAATGGATAAAAAAAAAAAAAAAAAAAGGAAAAAAGTTCAAGAATACGAATCAATATATCTCATTATTCTTTATTTAAAAAAATGAATAATAATTAGAAAGAATAAAAATAAAATGATATTTAAATATAAACACTTATATAAAATGTTTAATGAATGTTAAAAAAAAAAGTTTTACTCAATTTTTAAATAAGATTAAAAATATAACAATTGATAAACTAATGATATTATTTTTAAAATGATAAACAGAACAATGCAAAAATCATTATTAAAATAATTATAAATGAAAATTATTTATTAATAAAACCAATAACTATTTATATTAACTCTTATTTTTCTTTTTTATATCCTATTTCTTTATAAAAATTATATATTATATATTATATATTATATATCTTTTCGAACCATTATAATCTTTTAATTTCAATAACAAAACAAATAAAAAAAAAAAACACTCTAACTTTTTTACTATTTTATGATGAATTAAAATTTCAATGATATAATCATATAAATAATTTTTAAATCGACTTCGATAAGCTTCTTTTTTTTCTTTCTTTTTTTTTAACTTTTAAATAATTAGAATTTACTTTGATATTAGTAATTTTTTTTTCAGTCATCAAAAAAAAAAAAAAATCTATACAATAAAATAAATTATAAAGATACTAATATATATACAGTACTACTACCACTATCATTCTAAATTTATATAAAAGAAAAAAATGTCAGCGGAAATTATTACTAAATATATTATATGTTCACTAGGGATAATAATTACAATTTATAATTGTATATTACTAAAAAAGAAAACAAAACCTTCAAAAACAACAAAAAGTCTTTTTCTATGTTGTATAATACATTATATTGTATCAACATTAATTATCGTTTCTTTATCACTAAATAGTTATGATTATCATAAATATCTTGATTATATATCCCTAGAAACGATCATATTTTCATTATGCATACGTAACTATCATTTATTTTTTTTAAAAAAAAAAAAAAAGAAATATATAAATTTTTTGATATTATATTTACTATACAATAAAAAATAGCATAAGAAAAAAAAAATTAAAAAAAAAAAAATATTAAATAATAGAAATAATAATAACTTTTAGAAAAA
Source organism: Piromyces finnis (assembly GCA_002104945.1). Classification (NCBI taxonomy): domain Eukaryota; kingdom Fungi; phylum Neocallimastigomycota; class Neocallimastigomycetes; order Neocallimastigales; family Neocallimastigaceae; genus Piromyces; species Piromyces finnis. The sequence goes on from MCFH01000022.1 coordinate 594,306, forward strand.
ATTAAAAATATATATACATAAATAATAGTATATATTTAATTAATTTTTTTTATTTTTCTCTATTTTATAATTTTCTTTTTCTATCTTTCTATATATGTATATACATTAAATTCTTTATAGAAATAATGGTATGGCTTTCATGGTTTAAGGTATTCCGAATGCAATTTGCCTATCTATTTTCAGCGGAATTACTCTATGTTATCTTAAACTATATATCATTTGCAATATATCTTATTACCTCCACAGTAACCTTTATTTCATTTTTCCAGGAATCTGGAAAGGTTTTGGGAATAAAAAGATGTTATTTCATTTCAATATTAGTATTATGGGTAAAGATATTTATTTAAAAAAAAATTAATTATAAATACATAAATATATAAATTTCGAATATAAATAATTATAATAATTATAATAATAATAATAATAATAATAATAATTATAATAATAATAATAATAATAATAATAATAATAATAATAATAATAATAATAATAATAATTATAATAATAATAATAATAATAATAATAATAATAATAATAATAATAATAATAATAATAATAGTTTTAGAAAGAGTTATATTCTTCATTAATAGATAAAAAAATCCCCTTAATAATAATACTTTTATATTAAAATTTATAATTTTATATATACATATACTTATTTATATATTTGGGTAATATTCATAATATTTTTAAAATCTTTTAATGCAAAAAAAAAAAAAAGTTCTCGTTAGTTGAGCTGGTTATTTCCATTAGTACCTTTATATTAAATTATAAGAAACATCTTAATTGGGTAAAATTAAGAGAACAACAGCTTCAAAAATTAGCTTCAATTAATCCTACACCATTACGAATGATACCGGAAAATGCTGTAACACCAAAGTCTCCAATAAGCGAAGATATTACACGTAATGCAAGAATCAATTCTTATGGTAATTAATCATTTATATATATATGCATAAATTAAAAGCAAGAATGAATTATTTTACTATTCATTTTAATTCAAAATGCAAAACAAATATTAACTATTCATTATCATTAATATTAATAATTTTATTATCAATAACATGTATTTCTATGTTCCAACGTATTTTATATCTAACAACATTGTTCACCATTTTTTTCTTTTTAATTAAAAATTTTTATATAACAACTAAAATTTTCGGGGGAAAAAAAATTAAAAACAATTAAATGGGATAAATTAAACTTTATTAAAATAAACCGCTTTTTTTTAAATATATATATTTAATAAAAATAATAACAATAACATCTCTTTATCTTAAAAATTATAAATTGATATAACAATTAAAAATGCCTATTAACAATATTTCAATAACAATAATAACAATGATGACATTAATATCAACTCTACAATATAAATGAAAAATAAATATATAAAGAAAAAGTTAATGGTAGTGGTAATGATGTTGTTATCAGTATAAATCCTGCTAATAAAATATCATTAGAAATGCCAAAGAATCAACGATCTAGTCAAATCAAACTTAGTAATGAAAATTTAAAGTCCGTTAAAGGGGGAAGTGAAAGTGTTCATTCACTTACCGGTAGTATATCTAAAAAATCATGTTTATCATATGAATGTATTGATAAAACCATTCTTCACTATATGCATGATAAATCGGTTGATTTTGCTAATACGGATCCTCGTGCTACTGAAAATAATATAAAGTTAATTACTATTCTTCATGTAATCATTTATATTTTCCATGGAATATTTTCTATTTTCATTCTTATTGTACTATTATTTGATTGGAGATATTCATTACATCTTTTATTACTTTATACCCAAACTGAAATTACTATAAAATTACAAGATCACTTCCTCTTAAGACAATTTATAGATTTAAGTCTTACATAATCCAACAAAAAATAAACAAACAAACAAAAAAATATAGATTTAAATAAGCGTATAGGAAAATAATAATTATAATAACTTTTTTAAAAACATATAATAATAATTTTTTTTTTAAATAGAATTTAGAGATTTAGAGAGATATCATTAATTTTTTTTTAGTTACTTTATAAATTTTTATATTTAGTATTATTACTTTATTTTCTCACATATTTCCTTATAAAAAAAAAAAAAAAAAAAAAAAAAAAAAGCTTTTAAAAAACTACAATTTTCTTTTTATTATATATATATATAATAAACATTATTTTGTTAATATTTTCTATGTAAAATAGTATTAAAGATGAAAGCATTAAAAAAAAGTAAAAATATATATATAAATATATATTAAACCTATAATGAATATATATTTTGTAATTAATAATATTAATAGTTTATTTTTTATATATTTATTTTATTTTTGTAATAAAAAAAAAAAAAAGAAAAGAAAAAAAAAAAACTAATAATAAAACTGATTTATAAATATATATTATCATTAAATATAAATATAATAGATTTATATAAAAATAGAATAGTTTTAAAAAAAGAATAAGAAATAACATAATGGTCATTTTAAAAGTATTTTTTACAAATAATAAAAAAAACACTTTAAACTAATAATAATCATTTCAAGAAAATAGAAAGAATTTTTAAAAAAAAGATAAACATTTGTAAAAAAAAAAAAAAAAAAACATCTTTCTTAATGATTATTATAATACTTATTAAGACTTGTTTGCTTAGTTTTCTCGTCTTCTTATGAAAAGTATTTTTGATTAAAGTCTTAATAATAATAATGATTTTAAATAGGAAAAAATCATGTTTATTAGCTTATATGTTCTTGCAGGTTTCTAACTTTAAAAATAAAATATTTTGGAAAAGATCAAGCTTCTTTTTTATAAATCTTGTCCATTATATTTCTTTTATTCTTTTCATGTCATCCTATCATGGCTTAAAAATTTAATTTGCAGTCCTTACTTGTCTATAAAAAAAAAACAATTATTAATATGAATTGTTAAGTTTTAATTAATTAATTATAAATGATTCATTACATTGTATTAAAATATATATATAAATTCTTCGTGTATTAGGCTATATAATAAGTATATAATAAGTGTGTTAAGCTGGTATATAAAATTTGAGTTTGGGTATTAAAACAGAAAAAATAAAAATCATAACCCATTATTTAAAAATTATGGGTTAGATTAACAAAGTACAATTTTTTCTGTATACATTTTTTCAAGAGTATATTGATAGAGTCAATACATTAGTTCTACAATTTGGCATGGGTCTATCTACGTTTTGTTGAGGGTTATATACGTTTAGTAAAGGGTATACGAATATTTTGATGAGATATCATTGATAGAATCAATACGTGTCGTTCCAGTTTTTATCCTGGTTGTTAAGGCGTTTCCTTAGCATACATAAGGCTTCTGGTTCGACCCCGCAGATGTCAGTGCCTGTGGATTTTCCCACTGGGTTTGCCATGGGTTGGGTTATGATATTCAGGTAAGTATAAATGAACTTTCTAATTTACTACTATGATAATAACACTCGTCTAGCCGGCCTGAGAGGGTCTAGTGTACATGGTACATTCCAAATTAGAACTTAATAAGTGGTGACTTAGGCTATGCCAAAAACACATAATATTCCTTAATCAATTTAAGTGTAAACATTAGGGGGCGGTTGACACGTGATCAAATTGACTATAAGAGGCTTAGCATTGTAGTTGTGAAATATCGTACAACGACATGCATCTAATGTACATGGATTAAGTGAGCGTCGAAGCTGAAGAAACAGTATGACAGACCAGGAGGGTCACAACCACCTAGCAATAGGAATGAGCCAACGTTTCTCTAAGAACCACCATTGGAGCTAACTCTGATCGATGGGAGAAATGCACTCGGAAGTTAAAAAAAAAAAAAAAAAAAAAAAAAAAAAAAAAAAAAAAAAGAATCAATACGTTAGTTCCGAGGTCTATCTACGTTTTGTTTAGGTCATGTTTTGTGAGGTTATCATACATTAGGTTTACAATTTATCGAGGGTCTACATACGTTTTGTTGAGGGTTATATATGCAATATATTGGATGTTATACAATTTATTCGAGCCATCTACATTATTTACTTACATTAATGTACTAGCGTATTAAAATACATATGTATTTATTAATACAGAAAATGAAAAAAAATAAAAAATTTAAAAAATAATATCATGTGATATCAACACAAATTTTAAAAATTCTTTAATTTTTATTGGTGGAATTTATTTAATTTTTAAAATTTAAAATTTAAAATTATTAAATAAAGAATTTTTGACCCAAAAAAAATTTTAAAAAATTTATGGTTTAATAAACAAAAAGTTGAGTTTAAAGAAAGCATATACTAAAATTATTATTTTAAAATAGAAAAAAAAAGATTTATAATATAAAAATGAAAGAAATTCAATGATACTAATAATGCAACGCTCATAAACATTAAATTTTATATAATCTTAGTATTTTAAGAATTAGAAAACAGTTTTCTTTTATAAAAAGATACTATATTTTTTTAATGAATATTATAATCTACTATATATTGTATTGTATATAATATATAAATTAATTTTTTTTGATAATGTAATGAATTATAGAAATACAATTACAATATATTAAAATAAATTATTAATATATTATATATATATCATTTTAGATAAAATAATTTTTTGTTTTTTTGTATACATTTTTGTTATAAATTTTCTTACATTATTTTTTGTAATAAGAATTAATGATGATTTTCAATGTTTTGTAATATAATTTAATTTTATTGGCCAATATTCTATATTACAATATATCAACCAATAATATCTCACACAATATACTGATGTAGTGTAGAATTTTCCAAAAATAAATTAAATTTTTTTGATTATTTATAGTAGGAAGGAAGAAGAAGTATTTTTTTTACTATTGTATAAAGCCTATTTTTTTAATTTATTAAAGTTTTAATAAAAATATTCTAAAAAAGGAAATAAGATTTAATTAATACGTTATTTATACATTATTCTATATTATTATAATATATACTTTATATATATTAAATTACATTAACCATTTAATATTTCCATTTGTATATAAATTAATATTTAAGATATTTAATTGTGTACATTTGTAGAATATAATTAATATATTGTACATTAATTTATATGTAAATTTTTGTGTTATTTCAATGTTTTAACATGGTATCATCAACTTTATTGCATATATTAAAATATAATTTAATATATTTATAATTATATACATATCCCTATTTAGACAAAATACTCCAATTTAATTTAAAAATGTACACATTTTAATATTATGTATTACACACTAATACAACCATTCATTATTAATGTATATTGCAATATAATGTAATATACATTTATTAATTTAACAAGTTTCATTTTTTTAATGAAAAAAAAATTAATTTAATTTTAATTATTGAATAATTTAAATTTTTAAATAAAATATGTATAGGTAGTAGTAGTACTGATTGTGATTGTGGTGGCTGTGGTGATTATGATAGTAGGTAATGAGGATAGAAAACCTATGACTGATATAGCTAGGTATTTTAGATAGAATGTAGAATAAGAATAGGTTAATACTTTTTTGTATTATTATCCTAGTAAAGAGGGAAAGATTTAAAGTTTTTATTATTATTATTAAGATATAAGATATTTTAGATAGAAGTTAATTCTTAATATTATTATCATCATCATCAAAAAAGGAATGAAAAAAAAAAAGTTTATCATTCTTTTAGTTATTTTATTGTTTTATTAAA